>JAFMSR010000003.1:43831507-44284007 GCA_022818135.1 Saxidomus purpurata | reverse complement strand
TTTTTTTTTTTTTTTTTTTTTTTTTTTTTTTTTTTTTTTTTTTTTTTTTTTTTTTTTTTTTTTTTTTTTTTTTTTTTTTTTTTTTTTTTTTTTTTTTTTTTTTTTTTTTTTTTTTTTTAAAAAAAAAAAAAAAAAAAAAAATTATTAATATTTTGGGGTTTTTTTTTTTTTTTTTTTTTTTTTTTTTTTTTTTTTTTTTTTTTTTTTTTTTTTTTTTTTTTTTTTTTTTTTTTTTTTTTTTTTTTTTATTTTTTTTAAAATATTAAAAAAAAAAAAAAAAAAAAAAAAAAAAAAAAAAAAAAAAACTTCTTCCTCCCCCCCAAAAAAAAATGGGGGGGGGTTAGGGAAAAAAAAAATTTTTTCAGCTTGAATAACTCATACCAGTAGTTTATATCAAAAGAAGCTATCAAATAAACAAAGGACTTGGCATACTGACATCTTTGCATGGACTTCCATCTTGTAAAACTCCAACCACATGTTTGAAGAAATATGAGGTCACAGGAAAAACAGAAGATTGGTTTTAAAGAAACTGTATACATTAATATTACTTTGCTCTTTACATTCTGCACTACCTAATGTGGTTAAAGTAAGCACTTTGCAGGCTCTCAATAAATTATTAGTCAGGGGATCTCTCACCACGGGATAATTGATTTAAAAGTTCCCAAGAGAGAGACTGGTAAATTCAAAAAGATAGAGAGAGATTTTATGAATAGTATCGTATCCTGCAGGAATTCCACCACAAATCAAGTAGGTTTTGATCAGATGTTTTTTGCTGTTTTGTTTAAAGATAGCTTTGATATATAAAGTTCATACTGCAGTAAGTGTTCAATATTACTAAAGTGTTTATTTATGCTCCTTGGAGTGGGGTGAGCATAAGTTATACTCTCTGCTTTGTCCATCCGTCTGTCTGACTGTTTTTTCGTTACTTAGTATTGTCCGCATATTAAATGAATAAAAAATTAGTAGAGGGATTGGCTTGATACTTCATTTAAATAGATCATTGACAGAAAGAGCAGTGACAAAGAACCATAACTCTAGCTAACCCCGTTTTTGAATTATCTCCCTTTATGTAAAATGCTTATCTGGAGCATGTAAAGGAATAACTTGATCACATCACCATGCTGCTGCCTGTTGGGTGGCTCTACAACATTTCATGACTTGCCCATGTATCTTGTTTGTGTGTTATCTGCATTATAGCTAAAAAAATTACTTGTCATTTCCATTTGCCAAATGTAATACTGTCCTAACTAAGTTAGAAACAATGAGAAAGACGATAGAATTATTACTTTACAGTTAATTGAATAGAAACTGATAGCACTGGCACACAGATGATTGCCTTTGAGCTCGGCTAATTCAGTTATTAATGGAAATATTTCAGTACCGATAAATGACTTTTCTCTCCATACAGCATAGTAACAATTGTTTTTATGTAATATCAATTTATATGGTTGTATTTAATGAGGTGGTCTCTAGATTATTGACTGTGTTAGTCCTACAAAGTTGTCCAAGAAAGCTGCTGAAATTTAGCAAGTGCTTTATCTGAGCAAGGCTATCATGGATAACAGTGAATATCTCATAAAACTTGAGAACCTTCTTCTTTGGGAGTCATTTCAAATGATTCCTAGACAAAAGGAGGCAAAAGTATTTAGGTTTCACAAAGTTTGACTGTACATCACATCTCAGTATGATAGGGTCGGACCCCATCTCTAGAGTCTGTAACCCTAGACATACAGTGTTATTATGTCATCCCATCATTAACCAGGTGATAAGAAATTCTCAGGGAAAATAGAAGAATTTAGACAAAATTTTAGGACTAATATGTATTATTACTGACCTTCAATCTAATAGTTGTTTTTGTTCAGTAGCTCTGAGAACAGTTAACTGGACTAAGGATGCAGACTTTAAGCAAAAGTGAGAAAAAAAAGATACGATTATTTCCTGTTGTCACAAGACAGTTTTAATGTCTGGGCAAGGTAACCTTTGCTGCTTAATGTATTCTGTAAAGTCCAAGCAGAACTTTTTCCAAGCCATCCAAATGACTGACACTAGACAGTCATGTTTCAAATAAGTTTTTTCATGACAGTCCTTGCAGGGGTATTTTACATGTGGAGAATGATTTACAGTCTGTTGTTACAATATTGCCTCAGTCTTCAAATTGATTGATGTGCTTATTGCACACAAGAAAGGCTTGAAAATCTTCATAATCTGTTCAGATAGGCTTGAAAATCTTCATAATCTGTTCAGAATTTTAAAGACCACTGCAGTAAAACAAAGTTATTTCCTATTAGATTTTAAAATGTCTGTCATCTCCCACCCTTAAGGAATGGTTCAAGGTGAAAGATGCCCATGTTGGGAACACTAAGTACAGTTGAACTTCCACTGACTTCCAGCTATAGGATTTTGCTATTCTACTAATGCAGATCATGATCACCTTGCACATCCATATAGACTGATCATAATCTCCACTGTTTTCTATTCAGAAAATTTTCATTTGTCACCTGTTTGAATAAAAAATGGTCGATATTGAAAGATTGTCAAGTCTATTTTGGTAATTTAGCTGGGTAAGAGGAGTAAAAAGTGACAACAACATCAAACAGGACTGTTTGTAGTACAGCTGTATTAATCTGAGATACAAAATTACTGGCTGTCTGAGCCAGTTGGTGCTCTGTTAAGATGACAGTGAAAACAATTGTGTACCCATTTCATGCAGCTGTTATATCGGAAATAAACTCTTCTTTAGGGCTTGCCACATTATGACAGTAACTATTGCTTCCAGCTAGAAGAGTAGCCTAAATTCAACTTCAATATGTAGGGAACCAATAGTTTTGTGATGCAGACAGTTTGTCCATTTCGATTCTCATCTGATTGGTGCAAAAAGTAGGTCAAAACCCAGCTTCTTCAGCTTATGCCAAAAAAAGGGAGTTAATAGAAATTTAACAGCATGACTTGTGTCCTTGACAAGGATGGGAACGAATACTTTAATTAGTATTCGAATATTCGTATAAACTATATTCAAATACATTCGAATATTAGTCAAATTATTTAACTTTTCTGAATGTTTTACTATCCGAAAAGTATTTATCCAAAATTATGTATAGTTTGCTAATAACTAATTAATAACTTTTCGGGAAATTGTCACTTAAATTCATGATTCTCAACGTTTAGGAATTTAAAACATTGTCTTAGTTAATAAAAATGAAATGATAATTTTCATAATATTTACATTTGTATTTTATTGGTTCTACCTTGTTGTCTTTACTATTATAACTACATTTTGATGTATATCATTGTCAAATCGGATCGTAGTACAGTAAATAAATCGGACTTTGACTCGCCGAATTAAGGGCTAATTATTTGAACAATACATTAAGATTCACACCCTACAAAATATGAAATAAAGGTGCTAGATAATGACTCCACATATCAATTACTAAAACAAACTGAAAAACTGTTTGCAATTTAGGATCTGCAATTTGCAATTATGACACATTTTATCAAAACACAGACCGGGGCTAAATTAAGCAATTAGTTATTTGATGAAATATTGTAAGGCTTTCGTGTGTTTGTCAACGATTGGTCAAACTTTAAAACAAATGAAAAAAAAAAAACGAAAAAATGAACGAATATTCGAATCTTAAAATTGCATTCGAACATTCGGAAGGAATGCGAATATTCGAATATTTGTTCCCATCCTTAGTTCTTACCTATTAAATACAATATAAAAAAATACAAACTTGAATTATTAAATATATTTGTTTGAAAAAAAAAAATCTGATATATGTTTGTATATTTCTAATTAGCCTGAGCACTTTAGTAAATCAATTTTTTTCTGCTTAAATTGAAGAAAATTAAGAGGGAGATAATTGAAATGTTACAGCTTTTTTACTTAATAAAAACTCCACTTATTATTAAATGTATCTGTCTGAAAAAAACTATTATGGTATATATTTTGTATATTCTTTAAATTAGCCAGCACTTAAATTATAGGGGTCAAATTGGGGTTGGTCACCTAAACATCTATAATGGACCCATCCATGTTCTGTTTTACAGTACTCAAGCACAATTAATGTTTTAAGGGATGTCCAGTGAAACTTTATTTTCTGAATTAGTGAACCCAAGGATAATACAGGTTTTACTGCATGTGTATTGATATTCAAAATAATATATGCAAAGAACCAGCATAAATATTTATCATTTCTGTTAAGTTTAAGACTGATGCAGTAGAATATAGAACTGTTTATTTGTATAGGTTGATCAGATTGAACTGTTAAACAGCCAAATGCTTATCAGTTTCTGGTATTGAGTTATTTTTGTCTGTTAAATGAGTTATCTTGACTAGGAATAATTAGGACAATCGGGGAATTTTTATCTGTTTCATCTAATGATACTGTTGAGTTTGCCAGCTGTCTACTGGAATGGAAAGTCTTGGGCCATTCCAAAAAAAATGTCAGTTTTTTTTTAAAAAAATATTGAAGGCTTTAATTGTACCTTTTTAAACATTTTATACATAAACATATTTATGTATACTTTTATGAAGAGATTTCATATGATTCTTAGGTATCTCAAATGCTTTTTGTTACAGACTTAAAAAAAATCAGATTTATAAAGGGAGTTAATAACAGGTCTTGAATTTTATTTTGACTGATTTGTTTATTTTTAGAAATATAAACTTTTATCAAAAATAAGTGACAAAAAAGGTCAAACTGAATGAAATATATATTGATGGTTTAACTTCAATCAACCGTGAGGCAGTATGTCCAAACCCTTTAGGGTCACATGCATGTGTTTTTAGTCTCTATGGACCCTTTCACAATAGCAGCTCTCTTAACACTAAAGCTGAACTAAATTTAAGAACATATTTTTAAGGAGTGGTTTTGAAACATTTTCAGTAACAACACTTTTCCCTGTTTGTTTTTTACTGTGAGAGATGTACCCTGCTGTGTCGTGATATATTTGAAAGCAGCTCAGCTTTAAAACAACAACAATAAAACAACAACAACAAAACAAAACTTTTTTTTCATTGCCTGATTATTGTATATTGATAAATGAATATCTTCAGGTAATAATAAATTCAGTGTAGGTTTGGTTGTGTGGAAATTAGATTATCTGGTCCAATAGCTACAGCTGCCTCCCTAGGTAGTTGTACTTGTAAATTCTGTAGCTTCTTGGTCAATAAATTTATCTTTGCCTCCTGTAAATGAATATTTTCTGTTCCTGGCAAAATCATCTTCTTGGTTGTAAGCTGTTATGCAGGTTACTGTTTTGTTATATATGCTATATCATTTATCAGTAAGTTATTTTCTTATTTCTGTTTAGATAGGTTTGCAAAATAACAAACTGACTTAAAATCTACTACAATGTATTTAAAAAAAAGTGTCATTTCATATTTTGTTTGTTTTTATCCTGTTTGTAAAGCTGACATTTATTTATATGTCCCTTTTGATGAGATACAAAAATTATGTTCATTTAGTGCCCATAAAAGTTTTTGGTATAACTGAATTTTTATTTTTGCCATGTTTTAAAATTTTCCACTTCAGATCATTAAAAACAGAGTTACTGCCCTTGGATTTACTTATAGAGCGACTTCTTTCAAGATCAAGTGATATTGCTCTTTTAGCAATGAAACATACTAATTAAGTGGCAGATTTTTAAAGGTTACATGTAATTGTCTGTATGTATAATACTTGAGGATTATTTTGAACAAGTTTGGGGATATTTAACATTATGCAACAATTTTAAAAGAAATCTTTTGGGCAACATTTTGTTATTTTTTTGAAGTTGATGATTCTGAGGATTTGGGTCTTTGGGTCAAGAACAAAATTTAATGTAACAATTAAGTTTTTTATTTACAGGCTTTTTTTGTATACAATTGTAGAAGACAAATAGTGTGACTGTGAAAGAATTAACACCTTTGGGAATCTCCATAATCAATTTTTCCTCGATTACCTTCATTAAATGTGGCAGCCACAAATGATGTATATTTAAGTCTGCATCTAGTTCTTGCCTCAGTAATTAATGGTTGGTGACATGGCAATTTTCTCTTAACAAGGTTTATTTGCCCACAGTTGAGGAAACTGCCTCGGGTTCTAGACAAGTCAGCTCTTATGACATTTCCTTGCTTAAAATTAATGCAAAACTAGTGATTTATGCTACAAGCATGGTCAAAAATACTTCTGCTATCATCTGTTAGTAATTGTTTTCAGCATAGATGACAGACATTCAGTTATGAAAAATAGAGGTATAATTACTATTCATGGCAATTCCCTGCACATTTTCTAAAATAGACTTTTCCATCTATCTATTTGGTCAGTTTTAGTAATAGTGTTCATCAGAAAATTTTAGTGACTGAAATAGTTTGGCAGAAACTGATGACCATAAGAGGACAGTTTAGTCACCAAGAAAATCTTCTTGAAGGTGTAGGTCACAGCTTTTAAACTTGGCGAACAATTATTATTTATACAATGGTACAAGAAAATGTCTAATGTGAATAGAATTTAAAATTTTTAGTGTGGTTGTTTGTTAGTTTAATAATCCCCAAACAATAATTATTTCTCCTTTTATGATGCCAAAATCTTTTCTGGACTTACGGAGGGAGATCTAGCCTAAATCACTAATTTTAAAGCCAATTTAACTACACCCTTGACTTATGGCAGAGATCGACTTATGGCCAAGTATTTAGTAATTGCTTAAATTCAATTGGATAACTGTGATAACATTTTATTGATTTTTTTCTGCATTAAAACTTTTGTACATATAGGAAAATAGTTCTTAAAATAAAAAAGCACGCAATTTACTTGATTCAAAGGTAACCTTTACTAATTCATTAAAACTTGAAGTCTGCAACAACAAGCGGTCTTTTGAACATGGTAAATGTAGAGAAATTGAATTTTATGTATAATTGAACTTACTATTGTACCATAAATTGGGTCAAATACGGTTGATAATCTGAGCTCAGCCTCCTCAGAATTGTTATAGCCTAACTTATTAACACAGACAGGGACCTGATAATTTGTATGTTATAGTTGATTTTTCGCTATATCCAAATTTGTTATAAGCATTTGAGACTGGTATAGAAATAAAGAAACAATGTAGTACTTAGGGAATAAATGTTACAACCCAAGTTTTAGTTATATTTGAGTTCGCTATATTAGTGAGCACCACTGTATAGATGATTCAGTGGTTCTCTTTTTGATCAAAGAGATTTGATATTAACTGTCATTTTTACACTGACTGTACCAAAGGACTCCATGGAATAGTAAGATGATTATGTATAATTTGCTTAGCGTGAATGTAAAAATAATTAATAGACCAAGGTTTTCCTCCAGGATAGACATTATGATTTTGTCCAAGATATAATTGGGCAATAAGCAAATAATGACATACATTATATATGATGTTCCCCGGTCAAATGTGGGGAGGGTGTAGCAGGGTGTCAAATGAAGTAGGTTGATTAGTTTATTGGTCTCTACTACTAATTGTAACAGGTGTTTCAAGTACTCCCTCAGCTGCTTTGTGAGAACCAATGTCTGTAAATACATTCAGCATTTTTATAATCATTGAAAACCAGAAGTGCTACACTGTCAGGATAATTTAATTGGGTCAATGTCACAATTACAAAAAAATAGTTTTTTCTGGTCAGCCCTTCTTCTCATAAATGGCAGGAGGGATTTCAGTGAAACTAAATAGCAAAAGTGATCAGTACCAAGCCTATTTGCTTGTTCAAGGTCATGTTTCTTAAAATAGAATTTGCTCCTCATTTCATGCACGAATTTCAGTGAAATTTTGCATAATTAAAGGCTACTTTTCTGCATTTGAAGAAAATTAAAACAGGGAGATAATAGAAATTTGGCAGCTTAAGTTTTTACCTATTAGATAGTGATGTACAAGTACACAATGTTCATAATGAACCATGACTTCACTTAGTCTATCATAAAAGAATGCAATGTATGTAATTATGCTGAGGAGAGCATGTATGTAACACTATATTACATGTTGCTTTACTATACTGATATAAGAAGTTATACTCTGTTGATCTATGGTCAGAAGTTCAAAATCTGGGGGGAAAAAACATGTTCTCTTACATAGTTTTAGACCATTTTCTAGTCCAGTTTTACAAGTATCCAGTGAGTGAGTTTTGACCATTTTTATTATGTACTTGTGTTACTCCCCATTGTCACGGAAACCAGATCTTGTAATCTCTAGAATTATTAATGGTTTTACATTTCCCTCGAAAATCACTGATTGTATTACACAAAAATAAGCTGCTTTCTCCTTCATGTGTTTTGTTTTTTGTAAAAAGGTTTATTTCTAGAAACAGATATTCCCTGGAAGTAATTTTTATTGTGGCAAAGAATAATCAGGGTAATGTTTGCATTTGTCATGACTGACAGAAAGTGGTTTCTGGGAGAGAAAAAAATTGATACAATACCTGTGTAGGAATTGCGATTGATCAAGTTTCATTGGCAGTAGATATTGTGAACGATTCATCCGTATAAATGCTTGATGATTAAAAAGTGCAAGTAGTTAGACACAATGAATAGGATATTTAAAAAGTCTCGATCGGTGTCGCCGTCTTTTGAGATACCGAAGATTTGCCTGCCTCGGCAGTCAGAATGTATAGATGATGGTTATGAAATAGACGTTAATAAGACATTAAATGTACCATCAGAGTCAAGAGCACGGTCATCAAGTTTTGACTCGAGCTCATTGAGGCAGGACTCTTTTACTAAGGAGTTACTTAACGTGCCAACAAAGCAGGGTCGTCGTTGCCAATCCTTTGACTCGGCATGTACATTTCAAATGAGTCCAGCTACCTCTGATGATAGTATATCAGAGAGCTCCGCAACAAACTGGAGCCTGAAGGTTCCAAAATATCAAGGGAGACGAAGCTCCTTAGATATTCCAAAACTGTGCATACACTGTATGCATGTGGAGGCCAAGGCACAAGAAAGTATTGAAAGGGAAGAGGCACTGAAGATTTACCAGCATGCATCTGTCCCAGGAGAGGACAGTGATGGCTTCTCGTTCACATCGAGTACAAGCTATACATCAACAACACCAGATTCCCTCTCAGACCCGTCAGGTTTCTATTACCTCAGTGACTCAGAAGATGAGGGTAACGAGTCAGACTGTGAGGACAGTTTTGATTCACCTGATAGTAAAAATACCAATAATACTGCATCGTGTGAAAAATTTCCAAATGATTTCAACAGCAGTAGTATAAGTCCTGAGAAACGAAGCATTCTTGACTTTCTCAATGGACATAATTTACCACATATTGATAGTAAAGATGAGGAAGACATTGATGATTTGGTTGATGATTTGAGTGATGATGATGATGACAACGATGATGATGAAGACTATATAAATGCTGTTACTTTAGCTGTACCTAATATAAAACAACAGCGCTCATCTTCGATGGATGCTTGTTTTATGAAAGATGGGTCATCAGGCAACCCTAAACAAGTTCAAAGACAGAAGTCATTTGACAATGGTGACATGTTAGATGTACCAATGCAAATGCGGTCAAGTTCCGTTGATGTTAATCTACCAACAGAGCAAGAATCTTGTTATGTTGCTATACCACACTCCGATTCATGGTGAGATTGTTTATGTACTTTCTCTATTTAGATGAATTTTTTCTGTATTTACTGTTTTTCTGTGCTATGATTTTTTTTTCTGAAAATATTTGATTCAATGAAATAAGATTGCAGTTCTTTTAAAAGTGTTGTTTCTCTTAATAATTTGTTTCAACATGATTTGATGATAATGTATTAAGTGTTACTATGATATGTTATCAGACATATTGGCCTAGGCATTCCTAAATATGTATTAAATTTTGTAAATGACTACAAAAAGCCAGCTGATTGTATTGAGCAGTCCTCTACAAGTTCATACTTATAAAGGTTTTTTTATCCCCCCGCCGAAGGCGAAGGGGATATTAGAAATGCCCTTCGTCCGTCCGTCCATGCGTCCGTCCGTCCGTCCGTCCGTGCGTCCGTCCCAATTTTGTCCGGAGCATAACTCCAAAAGTACATGAGCCATTTTCTTCAAACTTCATACACTGACAGAGCACATTGGGAGGAAGTGCAGTGTGTAAGAACAATAACTCTACCTTGCCTACTTTTAGAGTTATTCCCTTTATCAGATTTACTTAAAAACTTTGTCCGGACAAACTCCAAAAAGTACTTGAGGGATTTTCTTCAAACTTAATACACTGACATAGCACATTGGTAGGAAGTGCAGTGTGCAAGAACAAAACTCTACCTGCCTACTTTTAGAGTTATTCCCCTTTATCAGATTTACTTGTCCGAAGCATAACCCAAAAAAGTACTTGAGGGATTTTCTTGAAACTTAATACACTGACATAGCACATTGGTAGGAAGTGCAGTGTGCAAGAACAAAACTCTACCTTGCCTACTTTTAGAGTTATTCCCCTTTATCAGATTTACTTGTCCGAAGCATAACTCCAAAAAGTACTTGAGGGATTTTCTTCAAACTTAATACACTGACATAGCACATTGGTAGGAAGTGCAGTGTGCAAGAACAAAACTCTACCTTGCCTACTTTTAGAGTTATTCCCCTTTATCAGATTTACTTGTCCGAGGCATAACTCCAAAAGTACTTGAGGGTTTACTTCAAACTTAATACACTGACATAGCACATTGGTAGGAAGGCAGTGTGTAAGAACAAAAATCTACCTTGCCTACTTTAGAGTTATTCCCCTTATCAGATTTACTTTAAAAGTTATGTCTGGAGCATAACTCCAAAAGTACTTGAAGAATTTACTTCAAACTTAATACACTGACATAGCACATTGGTAGAAAGTGCAGTGTGCAAGAACAATAACTCTACCTTGCCTACTTTTAGAGTTATTCCCCTTTATCAGATTTACTTGTCCGAAGCATAACTCCAAAAGTACTTGAGGGATTTTCTTCAAACTTAATACACTGACATAGCACATTGGTAGGAAGTGCAGTGTGCAAGAACAATAACTCTACCTTGCCTACTTTTAGAGTTATTCCCTTTATCAGATTTACTTGTCCGAAGCATAACTCCAAAAAGTACTTGAGGGATTTACTTCAAACTTAATACACTGACATAGCACATTGGTAGGAAGTGCAGTGTGTAAGAACAATAACTCTACCTTGCCTACTTTGAGAGTATTCCCCTTTATCAGATTTACTTGAAAAACTTTGTCCGAGCATAACTCCAAAAGGGGGGGGGGGGGGGGGGGTACTTGAGGGTTTTCTTCAAACTTAATACACTGACATAGCACATTGGTAGGAAGTGCAGTGTGCAAGAACAATAACTCTACCTTGTCTACTTTTAGTCAAATAGAAAAATATCATACCTATACTGATAATGAACATTAATATAATTTTGCAAACCTTCTCTTCATTGCCTCATTCTTTTCCACTTACTTGAAAACTGTACTCAGCATGACCATAACTATACGGCTTTTTAAGGATTTCCTCTCACCAAGTAAAATGTATGAAAGTACAACCTTCAGGTAACTTTTTCCTGGCGGGGGGATTAACCATGTGTAACATGGCTCTTGTTAGTGTTTAAAACTTTAGGTTTTGTATAGGTTCTGTTTATTGAGTCAGTGAAACTTCTTAGAACTTTAAAACGATTCATAAGGAAGTGTTAGGCAAAAGAATATCAGCATGAGTGATATGTCAAGGTCACATATTGGTGTAATTAAAGACTCACTTTGGGAGACCATTATTATCAACAGTTACATCTCTTGTACACTTTAATGTTATTTATAGATTGGATAAATTGTTATATAAATGGTTATATGTTGCTATGATGTTTCCATGCTGAGTTTGTTTGTTCCTTTAATGATTGCCAGCCCACACAGTAGATTTTCTGTTGTCAAGAATTTCCCATAGAAAATACAGTTTGATTAATGGCATTTTTAGAAAGAACAACAGTAACTGTTAAATTCAGAGTGAATTGTGAGATACTGGTATATAATGTCAGACCTTATTTGTCTTCTAGTTGAATGCCCTAACTTACTGGTTAAGAAAACAGATTTTCTTTATTGACTGCAAGTTTGAGCACATTTTCTGTGATAAAATGAAATATTGCTTCTCTCCAAGGAAAGACAGAGTGTTAGATCATCTCCTGAGAAAACTGTTCTTTATTTTGTATGTCTCCATGATAAACTGTTGTGACTGCTGCTTGGGGACTATTCATGTAGGTTCCCTGTGATAATGCTTTTAATCACATTATAGAAACCATTGTTAAATCTTTGGTGTGTGTCTTGTCTCTTTTATTTATTTTTTTGGGGGGGTGGGGGGCGCTAGGGAGGGTTTATATGAATATCTTGAATAACTAAACTAATGATTTTGCTAATTAGGTTTATAAAGCAGTCTTAAATTCTTTGGAACTGGTCCTCAATATGTTTATTAAGTACAAAAAATGAAATGCTGTGATGATGGCATTATATGATTATGTTATATACAACTAAGACAATCAAATAATTTGAATAAGTATTTTCTAAATACATGTATATCATAATGAGTCAATTGGAACCCAACAAACCTGAATAAATGTATGAAATGATATTAACCAATATTGTTGCTGTTCTAGATCATTATACCCCCAAAACGAAGTTTAGAGGGGTATATAGGAGTCACCCGGTGGTTGGTCGGTCGGGCGGGGGGTCTGTTGCATTTTCCTTGTCCGTAGCATAACTTGAAAACTACTAGTTGGAATTCAATACAACTTCATACAATGGTCAAGCACATTGAGAGAAAGTGCAGTGCACAAGAACCATAACTCCATCTGTACTAATTTCAAAGTTATTGCCCTTTGTTACTTTTCCTTGTCCGGAGCATAACTTAAAAACTACTAGTTGGAATTCAATACAACTTCATACAATGGTCAAGCACATTGAGAGGAAGTGCAGTGCACAAGAACCATAACTCCATCTGGACTAATTGTAGAGTTATTGCCCTTTGTTACTTTTCCTTGTCTGGAGCATAACTTGAAAACTACTAGTTGGAATTCAATACAATTTCATACAATGATCAAGCACAAGTGCAGTGTACAAGAACTATAACTCTATCTTGAGTATTTACTGTGTAATTGCCCTTTGTTACTTTTCCTTGTCCGAAGCATAACTTGAAAACTACTGGTTGGAATTCAAAATACAACTTCATACAATGGTCAAGTACATTGAGAGGAAGTGCAGTGCAAAAGAACAATAACTCTATCTTGACTCATTTCAGAGTTATTACCCTTTGTTACTTTTCCTTGTCCGGAGCATAATTCGAAAACTACTAGTTGGAATTCAGTACAACTTCATGTAATGGTCAAGCACAATGAGAGGAAGTGCAGTGCACAGGAACCATAACTCCATCTTGACTAATTACAGGGTTATTGCCCTTTGTTACTTTTCCTTGTCTGGAGCATTTTTTGAAAACTACAAGTTGGAATTCAATACAACTTGATACAATGGTCAAGCACAATGAGAGGAAGTGCAGTGCAAAAGAACAATAACTCTATCTTGACTCATTTCAGAGTTATTGCCCTTTGTTACTTTTACTTGTCTGGAGCATTATTCGAAAACTATTGGTTTGAATTCAATACGAAGTCAAACAATGGTCAAGCACATTGAGAGGAAGTGCAGTGCCAAGAACCATAACTCTATCTTGACAAATTACAGAGTTATTGCTAAGAACAATATCTCTTTTTAGTTTGTTTGCAAGGTATTCTGTTACTACGAACTTCCTTAGTTTATAAAGCAGTCTTTAGGGGGTATTAATCACATTTAGTGATAGCTCTAGTTATAGTTTGATACATAAATGCTAAATGCCATGCCTTAACATGACAGTGTCATTTATCATCTTGCAAGTATAAGCAGATTATAGTCAGATTTCCCAGACTATATATTATCTTATATTTTACTATGCTTGTAAGCTCTTGTTGGACTTTTTAACACTGATTGGAAGAAGAAAATACAACAGGGACACTCAGGTTGTACATTGAGCATGTTCATGGCTGTAATGTTTGGGGACTTAAGTCAGCACATATATTTCTACTCATTGCTTATTCTGTATACTTCTGAACCATTGAATTACCTGTTTATAATTTATCTTAGTATCTTACTAGATACTGATATTGTCAGTTGGATGAAGATATATATACAGCCTAACATGTAGACAGACTACATGTCCTTTTGTGTCCCCTGACAGATCTTCCTAGAGTTCCAGCCCTTTCATTGTCAAGTAATCTTGGTATTCAGCACTCCTTGGATTACTCACAATACAATGAACATTGACACTAACTTAACTTACAGACTAACTAACTATTTTGCCCAATATCTCTTCTTGAAATCTGTGTAGATTAGCCTGTTTCTGTCACCACTTTGTACTCTTATGATGGCTCTGAAATTGTACATAGGACTGGTGTGGTGACAGAACTTTACCTCACATATCACATGCCTGCTTCAGGGCTGTGTCAGGTTTCAAACTGTCAGCAGTTAACTCAATTATTTTTGTTCAGGAGAGTCACAATAGCTCCCACTGGAAGCATGGAGAAAATGATGTCGAAAAAAATCTAATTATTTTACCAGAAAATTTAATTACTTTTTTTGAGACGGGAAAGAAGCACAAACACCAAAACAGGTTTGCTTTTTGGACACCACATTACATCCTTAGTGCTTCTACACTTCATGTTCATTGCTTTTACAGTGTGATAATTAAGGCAATAACATAGAAAGAAGTCTCAGCATTGAATTGTTCTGTCTCACTTAGTAAATAATCCTTACTGGATTTTTGGTCAGTGGGTCAAGGTCAAGGTCAAAGTCTCAATGACCTCTGTTAACTTTTCCTTAATAACATTCCAAAACTTTTTCACAAATTTTTGTCACAGTCGAGCCAGTTCAGTAGAGTGATACTTGCCCTTACGGGTGTCTTGTTTCTCAATTGTTTCATCTGGTTTGTTAAATCAACAGCTGACACTAAGAAGATACAGATCAATTTGAGAAGAAAATATGATGAAAGATCTTGTAGGCCATTGATATCCTATTTGTGTTTACTGATATGTCCTGGTTGGAGGCAAAGTAAACACAATTATACATTTTGTAATGTCAATCACGGCTTTACCTTTATCCTGGATTGCCTATGCAGCCAGGGTAGATCACAGTCTGTCTTTTCATCTATATATCCTGATCATGACCTACACTATTTGTTATTCAGCCAGAAAATTACTGAGCTTTATGCTTATATGTTTTTATTAAGAGAGCAAAGTTGTCAAACTAGGGGCATTGGTCATGGGCAGTAGATAAATAGACCCTATTCATTTTAAGGTCACTAGGTCTAAGGTCAAGGTCACAGTGACATTGCATTTAAAAATGGTTTCTGCTTGATATCTTGAGAAGGCTTTGACCTTTAAGACATTGGTTATGGATATTAGATGAACCCTTTTCATCTTGAGGTCAATGGGTCAAAGGTCACAGTAACCTTCAATTAAAAATCATTTCCACTCAATAAATCTAAAAGGCTTTGACCAAGAGATGTCACACCAGGTAGGCACATTGGCCATGGACAGTAAATGAAGCCTATCTATTTTTGGTCACTGTGAAAAAGTCACAGTGGCTCAAAAAATATAATTAAGAACGTTTTGGGCTCAATAACTTGTGATGTCTTAGATATAGGGGTCTCAAACTTGGTAGAGACATTGGTCATAGACAGTAGATGAACTCTATTTATTTGGTCACTAAGGTCACTAAGCCAAAGGTCAAAGTCCCAATGACCTTGTATGTAAAAACCTTTTCAGTCCAATAACTTAAAAATGCTCTGAGCTACAGCTTTTGAAGAAACTTGCTTGGTGTAAAAGTAATATGAAGAGTTGATTATCTGGGCTCATTAGGCCAAAATTCAAGGTCACAATGACCTGACATATGTGTTTTCACAAACACCTTGTTAAATTAGATTAATAGTGCATGAATTTGCCAGTAAGGTATAATTGCAAATGTTTATTAGGGGGCAAATCAATGTGAAAATGTGTAGAACATTCAGAATTAAGTAGCAGATTCCATTTATGGCCCAAGAGCTAGCTATTATCATGTCAAATAAATACCATGGTAATTTGGTATAATTCCTTGACATGAGGTATTTGTTATCTTGCACAGTAATGATAATTATACAGCTTAATCTTGTCACATTGACAGAGTTTGTCAGTAATAACATGGTCTTCCCTTCATGCTATAGTTCTTCCATCATGTTAGAATCATGTAGGAAAGGGATATATATTGTTGCTTTATGGAGGAAAATTAATCTTTTTCTCTGAATAAATTGTAATGTTACAGTTTGTATGACTGCTTAGTCCATTCCCCTGTCAGATTTTTAAGAGAAAATGATGATAGATTGTTACAAACAGTCTACTAAGAAGTTCTTAGATACATTAGTAGCAAGTGTTTTAAGGAAATAAATGTTCAGACTTGTGTACTTTTAGCTCATATTATGGGAAATATTAAAAGTGTAGGAGTTGTAAAAGTTTGCTTACGATCAGTTCTAAACCTAGCTGTGCAGTAGACGAACAGTGAAATTGAAATTCTCAACTTCCAGTTCTTGCTCTTCTTAATGGGCAAATGGATTGTTCTCTGTAGCAATTCATGCAATTGTCAGTCTATAGTGAGAAGTGTTGTTTGATACAGTCAGCATTTAATTTGATACAGGAGTGGCAAGCCTCAAGTAACATCTGTTTATCTGTAGCCATGGATTCGAATTTACAATTCAATTAGGTAAATTTAATATGAATTATGTGTCATAGACAATGGAAGATTAGGTGTCAATAAATAATTTATATTTCAAAATACAATTGCATATTTATAAACTTATTGGATTGCTTTTCTATTGTTACAGATGTTTCCTTTTGTTTGGCGCTGGAATAATTCATGATTTATAACATAATGTCCATTTGCATGCATTCAGCCTTATTGTTGTCTGTCAATAGATAAAACATACAAAGCATTATGTTTTACACGCTTTGATTTGCTCCTAGTGTCAGTTTCATCAACGAAAGTGGATTGTAATTGTATGGGATGGTCTTGGGTTACTTAAATGCAGTGAACAGAGGAAATGCAACCATTTCAGCAGAGTTACTGTCTATTCATTACAAAATCTAAGTGCAGCTACTGTTTGCCACAAGGAATTTCTGCAAGTCTGCAGAAAGTTTGTCTGTATGCCTTATTGTAATTGTGTTCTGTATGCCTAAATGTACAGTCAACTCTGTATAGAACAAACTTCTTGGTACAACTTAAATTTGTTCCTTATATTTGAGTATGTTATAAATAAATCGGGCCAAGGAAATTTGTTGGTTATATCTAGACTTTTGCCATATACTTGGAGTAGTTATAGACGGAGTTTGCTGTAAGTGTTTACATTTTGGGTACCAAGTTGAAATTAATGTATGCTTTGAGTTGGTGTATGCCTGCAAGATAAAAAATATAATCACTTGGGCATTCAATAACTTAGTTCAGACGTACAGAAACTTGACCAAGGCATACAGTAACTAATCTGGCATACAGTAGCTCTATCCTGGCTTATCTATCCTCACATACAGTAACTCTTTATCATGAATATAGAAACTCAATCAAAGCTTGCAGTAACTCTATCCTAACATACAGAAACTCTATCCTGGCAATCATAAACTATATCCTCACATACAGTAACTCTATCCTCACATGCAGTAACTCTATCCTCACATACAGTAACTCTATCCTCACATACAGTAACTCTATCCTTGCATGCAGTAACTCTATCCTCACATACAGTAACTCTATCCTCACATGCAGTAACTGTATCCTCACATGCAGTAACTGTATCCTCACATACAGTAACTGTATCCTCGCATACAGTAACTGTATCCTCGCATACAGTAACCTCGCATACAGTAACTCTATCCTCATATACAGAAACTCTATCCTCACATGCAGTAACTCTATCCTCACATGCAGTTAATATATCCTCACATGCGGTAACTCTATCCTGACATGCAGTAACTCTATCCTCACATGCAGTAACTCTATCCTCACATACAGTAACTCTATCCTACTACATGCTCGGATAGTAACTCTATCCTTGCATACAGTAACTCTATCCTCACATACAGTAACTCTATCCTCACATACAGTAACTCTATCCTCATAGCATAACCTCACATGCAGTAACTCTATCCTCACATACAGTAACTCTACCCTCACATGCAGTAACTATCCTGGCATACAGTTACTCTATCCTCAGATATAGTAGCTCTATCCTCACATGCAGTAACTCTATCCTCACATACAGAAACTCTATCGTCACATACAGTAACTCTATCCTCACATACAGTAACTCTATCCTCACATACAGTAACTCTCATCCTCACATACAGTAACTCTATCCTCACATGCAGTAACTCTATCGTCACATACAGTAACTCTATCCTCACATGTGGAAACTCTATCCTGGCATACAGTAACTCTATCATCACTCGATACAGTAACTCTATCCTCACATAGTAACTCTATCTTCACATGCAGAAACTCTATCCTGGCATGCAGAAACTCTATCCTCACATACAGTAACTCTATTGTCACATACAGAAACTTTACTCTGGTTAGGCATACAGACATGTCAGTCATGCATCATTTCCACTCTATCAAAATCCACTTTGGTTAGGCATACAGACATGTCAGTCATACATCATTTCCACTCTATCAAAATCCACTCTGGTTAGGCATACAGACATGTCAAGTCTATGCATCATTTCCACTCTATCAAAAACTCCACTCTGGTTAGGCATACAGACATGTCAGTCATGCATCATTTCCACTCTATCAAAATCCACTCTGGTTAGGCATACAGACATGTCAGTCATGCATCATTTCCACTCTATCAAAATTCACTCTGGTTAGGCATACAGACATGTCAGTCATATATCATTTCCACTCTATCAAAATCCACTCTTACTATGCATACAGGCATCACATCATTCCCACTCTGGCAAATTGCTGCTCTTGCACCATTTATCATTACCAAAACTAAAAACTTTTGACTCATGTTTGTGGCAGTTTACATATTAAGTTCTTGTTTTCAAATGGGACATCATTTGGATAGCATTTTTCTTCACAAAATAGTGTTTCTAATTGTTTGCAGTACCATTGCTATATTTTTAACATACAGATCTATTTTTGTCATACGCCTTCTTGGTTTAAATTACATTCTGTTAGGTAATTCTAACATTCATGGTGATCAAGGGACTTCAAATAACATTTCTTTTGATGTTCATGAAACATATTGATATTCCTTTAGAACAGTCTACAAACAATACAAAATGGCAAATAATTTTAGGTAAATAATTAACAATTGCCCATTAATCATAAAGTGATTTCATGAACTTGAAATATTGGTAATGATAAGTCACATACAACTGTCTGTGTGAGCCTCTGTAATCATTGACTCCAGGGGAAAATGGTATATAGATTATAGACTTCCAATCTGTAACAGTTCCAGCCTGTCATTACCTGATTGTATGAAATCAGAAAACACTAATGAAAATCATGACTTGGAGAAAGTTTAAGGTATTACAGAGATTGATTCAATCAACCAACATTTGTTTTAAGCTCGCTTTTTTGCAACTGATATGAATTGTTATGCAGTCTCGTCATCTCAGTGTTTGCCAAACATTTTGAAAAAATGCTTGTAGTTGCTTGTAGTTGCTTGTAGCCATTCTCAAATTTTGAGAAGTTGAGCAGCAGGATTTCTGTGTGCTGAGTGATCAACACTCAAGTTTCAATTTTTTTGTCATTGTTAACCTGCACTGTATAGCATTTTGATGGTTTATTATAAGCTTAGATTGACTACTTACAGTATTAACAATAGTTGCTATTTGCACTTCTGTCTTTATTGAGGTTGTGCATTTGGTGTTCATGCTGTAACTTCAATATGGATAGACATATTTTGAAATAGCTTCACACAGTTATTGGTGGTTGTGCATCACAAAAATGTGTGTCATGCATAACACCTAGAGGGGGACACCTTTAAGGTCAGTGTCACACTTGAGGCTCAAACTTGTAATTGAGGGTTAACTGTTCTGGTATTTTGTGTTTGGGCTGTTATTAAATCTATATACCTAGACTAATATTGAAATAACTTCTCCCAGTTGTTGCCCAACCATTTCCTGTTCAATGTCAAGATCACATTTAAGGGTGAAAATCACCAGTCTATATCTCCTTAACCCTCTGATGGATTTTCATTAAACTGGGGTTAAATATTCATCTTATCATGATAGCAAAGGTGAGGGTCAACGGTCATTGTGACTATCTTTCCTGTCCTTTGTATTGCCTGGCAGTACTCCATTAATTTGTTTGATTTCAACCTGACTTGCAAACATCTTGTACAACTTAAGTTAATTTGCACATAATGATGTAGAAACAATCTCACAGAATTACTGAAGGAGAAACTGACAGTTTTGGATTACGACATTCTGAGTATGACAGCACTGGTTATTAGTGCAGACAAATGCATCAAAATTATGCCCAATAGTAATTTTGATAATTATTTGTCTTTCAGGGAAGTAACTAAATTACTAGGATTAATAAAGTAGATTGCCTGCTGGTTAAATTGTAATTTTATGTTGCATGTACCAAATTCATTGTTTGTACAAAATTTAATCATAATGGTGAAGCATGCAGCTTGTGTTTTCTGGGAAACTGTTAACTATTTCTCGCTGCTTAGAAAAACTTATGGATACCAAAAACAAATTGCACCCTAAGCTATCTTGTAAAATTTGAGTAGCATGTGAATTTCCCCTTGTTCATTATACCCCCAAAACGAAGTTTAGGGGGGTATATAGGAGTCACCCGGTGGTTGGTCGGTCGGTCGGTCGGTCGGTCGGTCGGTCGGTCGGTTGGTCGGTCGGGCGGTCTGTTGCATTTTCCTTGTCCGGAGCATAACTTGAAAACTACAAGTTGGAATTCAATACAACTTCATACAATGGTCAAGCACATTGAGAGGAAGTGCAGTGCACAAGAACCATAACTCCATCTTGACTAATTACAGAGTATTGCCCTTTGTTACTTTTCCTTGTCCGGAGCATAACTTGAAAACTACTAGTTGGAATTCAATACAACTTCATACAAGATCAAGCACACTCAGAGGAAGGCAGTGTACAAGAACTATAACTCTATCTTGAGTATTTACGAGTTATTGCCCTTTGTTACTTTTACTTGTCCGGAGCATAACTTGAAAAACTACTGGTTGGAATTCAATACAACTTCATACAATGGTCAAGCACATTGAGAGGAAGTGCAGTGCACAAGAACTATAACCCATCTTGAATAATTATAGAGTATGCCCTTTGTTACTTTTCCTTGTCCGGAGCATAACTTGAAAACTACTGGTTGGAATTCAATACAACTTCATACAAGATCAAGCACACTCAGAGGAAGGCAGGTACAAAACTATAACTCTATCTTGAGTATTTACTGAGTTATTGCCCTTTGTTACTTTTCCCTGTCCGAAGCATAACTTGAAAACTACTAGTTGGAATTCAGTACAACCTCATACAATGGTCAAGTACATTTAGAGGAAGTGCAGTGCACAGGAACTATAACTCCATCTTGACTCATTACAGAGTTATTACCCTTTGTTACTTTTCCTTGTCCGGAGCATAACTTGAAAACTTCTGGTTGGAATCAATACAACTTCATACAATGGTCAAGCACAGTGAGAGGGAGGCAGTGCACAGGAACCATAACTCCATCTTGACTAATTACAGTGTAATTGCCCTTTGTTACTTTTCCCTGTCTGGAGCATTTTTCGAAAACTACAAGTTGGAATTCAATACAACTTCATACAATGGTCAAGCACAATGAGAGGAACGCTAAGAACTGTATCTCTTTTTAGTTTGTTTGCAAGGTATTATGTTACTACGAACTTCTTCAGTTTATAAAGCAATCCTTTTGGGGGTATTAATCACATTTAGTGATAGCTCTAGTTTTATCTTGTATGGAGCATATTAACTTAAAAACCTGTCACAGTGAGTGGATTAACGTTAAACTTTGAAATAGACAAGGCATTGTGCAGTTTGCAAGAACCATAACTTTAAGTTATTTTCAAATTCCCCTTTTTCATTTTTCCTTGTCAGGAGCAATAACTTAGATACTATTCTACGGATTTGACTCAAAATTTACTATGTGTAGATGGTTACTGTTGAAATTAACAGTACATGAGTAGAAATACATTGTAGAGGAACCGTACTCCACTGTGAATCATATTTTAGCCATTCCACCTTTTCAGTTTTCCTTGTCTTAGTAGCATTTTTAAAAACTATTTTTTCAAGGCATTGACTTCAAACTGAAAATATAGTAAAGATGGTGCAGTGTTCAAGAACCATAACTCTAATGTTTTGATAATATCTATTTGTTTGAGGTATGGTTAAGATAAATGACACAGGACCATCATGGCACTCTTGTTTTAAAATCTTGTCAGAAACTACAGGCCCATTTTCAAGACAATTGTATTGAATTATTCTTGGTATGAATATCATTGCTAAGTTTTTTTGAACAATAATTTCCCTTCCTTTTTACAGACTATAGTTTTTTTTCCTTGTAGAGAAAACTTAAAGAATTCTTCTTAGATTTCCTGAAATGAGTCCGGGAGCTGCATCATGGAAATCAGTTAAACGATACTGACTGGGCCGTCATGGCCCAAGGTTATTGTTACGTCGTTAGGTTTTTGCAGCCAACGCAGTTGCAATATTATATGAAATTAAGAAGAATGATTAGAACAGTTTTACGCGGAACCTCCACTATTAGAACGCTCCTGTATAATAAATGTCTAAGAATGGATGCAGCTTTTATTATACCAGTGAGAATTTATTACAATGCCACCAGTTTGTCTCAAATTTCCTTAATTATCTCCTTTTTTAACTCCCAAGTTGATTAGCAGGAGAATGCAAAATTGCTTCACTCATGCAAAGGTGTTTAGGTAAAATTGTAACAGACGTCTATAAGTGCTTTGTTCTCATTTGGAAATTCCACTGACACAGATTGTTGTCGCCGCCTGAAAGTATGTTTCTCTACATGTACTTTCTCAGGAACAAAGGTATATGTTGTTTCATATTTGTGAAACTCCTTATGAGTGATTTCTGTCATTCAATTTATATTCTTGCTTAACCTTTACTGTACTGGTGACATGTTATTCTGACTTTGTGACCATTGCAGATCATGATCAGTCTGCATATCCATGCTGTCCGTTTATACACGGCATTGTTCACCATTGAGTCTTTAAGTACACTTTTAACAGCTTCTGGTACTGACCAAATCAGAAGTAGTCCATTGTAGAAATGGAGCTGGGTAAGGGAAAAGTTCAGAGAAAGAGTAGAATATATTGGAATTGATGTAATAATATTGTTGTATGACATTGTGCTGTCTTAAATTAACTTCTTTAAGGCAGACGTCATACTTCATTGCAAATCAAAGTATCTTAAAGGCAGAGAATAAATCAAAGTGTTGCCTTTTTGTGTAGAAAAAACCTAGGACATTATGAGCAACATTGCAAAGAAACTTCGTTCAAAAAAGATTAATTTCCAGAGTTCTTATGAATCCAGTCTCTAATACAGAGATGTCTAATGCAGTTCTGAGTAAGAAATGTAATATTGTCTTATGAGATTTTCTCCAAAGAAAAGACAGACTGAAGTTGGCAGAATGTCACTGTAAATGGTGAGCTTTAATTGGTATTTACTCTGAGAAATCAAATAAACTTACTTTTTACTGCATTTGTGAGGCAATCAATGTTACGTTATATTATAGCGGTTTAATAGCGCCAGTGACGTAGTCCAAAAGTAACAACTCTTGGCGAAATGTTTGCATATTGATTTAGGAATCAAAAGCTCGTGCTGTTTTAGACGGGGCTTGTAAAAAAATCTTTAGATAAAACTTTACGGTGTCGGTAAGAGGGCGAAATGACATGATGAATGTAAACAAGTGGGAAAAATAAATATTTATCATTTGTTTTCATTGCAATATAGGTTGAGTATCACTGAGCAAGTATTTTATTAGCACAAGTTCCTTTATTTGTTGACATTTTGTGAGAGGATATTTTATTAGAGTTATCCTGCCTTACAGGCTGTTCTTACCACACTTAATCCTGTTATACTTTAGAGAGACAAGTCTGTCATAGATAGATTGATACATTATTTAGGACAGCAATTTCATTAGGGTCACCCAGTTTTGCTCTTAATGAATCAGATAAATGAAAATGCCTGCTTTGCTTGAGCAAAAATAATTGGGGATATTGAGAGGAAGGGCAGAATTCACCAACCACAACTAGGACATTTATTGATCTAATCTCGCTGCCCCTTGCATTACTAAAGAGAAAAGCTAATAAATTTTAACAAGGTTTTAGTTGAAAAATTATTTAGCAGTCCTTCAAATGACTAGAAAGCATAGAATATATATGAAATGTATCTTATATGACTTGTTTAAGCACACAGTCGTTTTGTGTATTTTCAGGAAAGCCATATCAAAGAATGCCTTGAATCACTCGTCATATCTTCATCCACACTACAGTGAGGCCCCGCCTCCTAGGAGGCAGATCATATCATCAGTCGACTGGACTGTAAGTCAACCTTTACTACAGTGTTGCTGCATCAATGAAATATGAAAGGAAAACAACAACTAACTGATGATGTACTTAATATTATCTAAGCATTTACAGTAATAATGGTGAAATAGAAATGGCTATGGTCATTTAATCACTGAAGTTGTTCTAAATTCTATGTTTCATCAAAGATTTTAACTTAACCACAGTTTATTTGATATGACTACTCTAGTGCTAAATGCATAGTTAGTGCCCTTGTATTGATTCAGGATGCCATGTTTTGTTTCATATATTTTCAGGAGTTTGCAGTAAATAGCGAGCATATATGGTCAGACACAAATGCCTCAGGAGATTTCTGTTACGCCATGGAGCAGGACTGCATCGTACGTTTATTATAACAGTTACAGAGCATTTAACTTACTGGCATATATACAGAATATTATAACAGTCCGCTGATCTATGGTGTCATATCTTGAGTTGGCTGTATAGTTTCAGATCACACGAGAGGCAGAGCCTCGAGTGTGATCCTGATCTATGCAGCCAGTGAGAGAGATACACATGCAGATCAACCGACTGTTATAATATACCTTATATTATTATACTTTTACCGAATATGGTGTTAAATTTTATATAAACATTACTTTGTGTCATTAATGGCGTAAAATCAACATAACGCGCTATTTCGTGTCACGTTTTATATGACATCATTGACGTCACTTGTGTCTTCCGTGTATAAACAAACAACAGTTATGAAAAGTAAAAGCAAAATGTAAATCATTTTTCTGGTTTATTTAGTGCGAAAAAGACATTGTATTCATTTGTCTTCAAATGTGACATTAAAAAGATGTGACGACAATCAAACTAAACGTATTTTACTGCAGCAATGTGGATTTATTTTTCAACTTTTAGGGTAGGAATATGATATGAATATGCATTTGTGTACAACTTACACGGTGGACAGATAAGATACAGCTAAATTCATCTGATACGGAAAATTTGATACGGGATGTATTTTACTGCACAAATACTAAATAAAATTCAGATAAACATTAGTAGGTATATAATATATATATATATCAGCTTGCTATGTGAAACTGTAATAGTGGTAATTAAAATAAGGTGACTGCTTAATAATGACACTAAAATTTAATCTTCTTTAAAACTGGCTTTTATGACGGAAAGGTACAGGGTTCTTAAATTATATGAATTAATCTTAATTTAATAACACAGAGATTAGTTCTATAGCCTATAGAATCACTCAATTCCAGATGGCACAACACTTTTACCAGAGAGTCAGCAAGATTTTAATTGATGCTACCCATTTAGGCATGTGTGGCATCATTGTTTCGCCCAAGGACACATCCAGTGCTCAGGCTAGGAATCGAACCTGTAAATGTCCAATTCTGGAAGTGAATGGCCCAACCACTGAGCTATCAAGGCCAAACGGTGGTGGTCGAGGTGAGATATTGTGATCGCTTGATGTCCGTCGTTTGTCATCTGTCTGTTGTCTGCCAGTCATCCATCCACAGTTAACTTTGTGTATGCAGTAGAAGATACATTTTTCTCTGGATCTGCAAGAGACTTGGTTAGGATGAGTGTCTTGACAAAGCCTAGGTCGGGTTCAAATATGTGTCGCAAGAATGCTTATTGTAAAATAATCACAGATGAGTTTGATGATGGGTCATCTATAGGCACATAATAGATAAATGAAAAATTTTGCACAAGGTTAAATGGAAGGGTAACTGAGAACATCATAGAAACCATGGCTCACCAACATTACATTGTATGCAAGAAGCAAGAGAAAATAGGCACAGCTCACTAAAATATACAGTAGAAACTTGATGGAGCAAGTAACCTTAAAAGGCCCTCAGAATTGCCATATTTACAGACGATCAACTGTTTTAAGCTACTACCTGCTTTATTGCACCAACTTTGTTGTTTTTATACCGGCGTGGATATAAGGATATTTGTAATCATTCTGCCGGGGGGGGGGGGAAAGTTGTTTGGTCTGTTCCGGGTGGTGGATTTTTTTTTGGTAAAACCCTCTTTTTTGGTTTGTTTCTATAAAATATCGAAAATCGCGGGAAACGTCATCAGAAGGCAGAAATGACCTCTTTGCGGGGGGGGGGGGGGGGTGTTTTTTTATTTTTTTTTTTTTTTTTTTTTTTTTTTTAGTTGGGGGTTAAAAATTTTAAAAAAAATGAAAAATAAAAATGGTAATCCACTTTCAAAACGTGGATTATCACTCTGAGAAACTCTTATTTGGAAAACATAAAAAATATATTTGTAATCAGTCAGGGGGGGGCCGGTTGGGCTGTTTCGAAAACATAGTGATTATAAGGCAGAAATCTCCCTTTTTATAAGCCCTAATGGACGTATTATGGGAAAACACGCGGCAGGTGACGTCCACACTTTGTCGGCTCTCTAAGTCAAATATTTTTCATCTGATCTTAGCAAACTTGGTGAAAATATTTGTGGGCATAATGTCTAGGCCAAGTTCAATAACTAGCCAAATCACTCAAAGTACTTTTGGATTATGGCCCTTGAATGATTGCAAAATAATGAAATTAGCCTTATCAGCTCTATAGTTCAAACAGGTGAATTAGCCTTGTCTGCACTATAGATTTACAGGTTTTACAAAACCTATGAACTGCCAGATACTGAGTTACGTCGCCTGGACTGGCATATTTTGTGACAGTTTGGCACTCTTGTTCATATGTATAAGACAGTGATAACGTTGTAATTAGGGGTTTGAGCAGTCTAATGGCACTGTGTCGATTTTCCATTAAGTGTAAGACGTATGAAATGTGGAGATCACTGTGACAGAAGTTATTTAATCCAGACGGATTGATTTATCCATGCCAGCCAGCCTACTAACTCAAACATTAATAACTTTTTAGCTACATTTCTCAATATTCTAAGACACTCTGTTTGATACAATGCTTGTGATAACACCCCCGTAATTGGCAAATATATATTTGACAAAAAAGTTAAAAACAAATTAGCAGTTCAGTGTGGGGCTGATTTGCCCAAGTAATTGAATCTGTTATGGCCATCCATCCTTGCGCCTTTGTAAATTGATGTGTTATCAAAGCTGGGGGAAGAAAACACATTTCTTGATAGGAAATGAATGTTTGATGAGTTCTATAAAGAAATGCCAGGCCCACACTTCTTCAATAGTTACAGATTTAAGCTTGAGTATGAATAGGATGTTTTCTGAATTCATACCCACATAATTATTGTCCCCCCATGAAGTCTCATCACGCCATATTACTTGTATATTTATGTCTTCCATGTAGTGGTGGGAAGACATATTGATATGGTGCTGTCCGTCTGTCAGTCATCTGTCTGTCAGTCTGTCACAGTAGTTTGTCTGCGCAAATTCTACTACAATTTGATCAAGAGGTCACTGAATCAGTTTCAAAACTTAAGTCAGAATTTGTCTTGAAAATATCTAGGTTCAAGTGTTTTGATAAAATCTAGGTCCACTTTAAATTGGGTCATGTGGGGTAAAAAACTAGGTCTCCAGGTCAAATCATTTAGAAACCTTGTGATCAATTCAGTCTTGCACATTTGAAACCAAATCAACCTAAAGGTTGGTCACATTGTTGTCTTGATAAATTCAAGGTCAGAATTAAAACTGGGGCACCTCAGGGGCAAAAAACTAGGTGACCCAGCCTTGTCACAGTAAAACCTTATCAGCATTGTGATTTTGTACCCAGTCATCTGAAAATATAGAATGTTGGTTTTGGTGAACTCTAGGTCAGGTTTGACACTAAGTTACACAGGGTCAAAAACTTGAACATTCAGTCAAATCATAGAAAAATCTTGTGAACACACCTAGGCCACATTTTGCACCCAATAAATTTGAAAAATGTCGAAATGTTGGACTTCATGAACTCTAGGGCAAGATAGAAACTGGGTAACATAGAAAATGAGGTCACAAGATTCTTTGAAGTTGACCCTTTTTGTCTTGAAGCTATAGTAGTTACATTTGAACTATGTGTACAGTTTTGCAAGTAGATTTAAAAATTGCTTCCAGCTGACCCAGATCATGACCTTTTGACCTACTTTCTTGTCTTTTGGAGCAATGATACGTAGGTGAGTAATAAAGGGCCATCATGGCCTTCTTGTTTCATGTTGATAGTACCAAAGAAAATACCATCCAGGTTTTCTGCTGGATGGAAAGACACTTCTGATAGACAGAAGAAAGAATGATGTCACTTGAATCAAGACCAGTCCTATCCTTTGAAATGGAAGTTTAAAGTGTCACTTTGTTTGCCTCCAAGATTATAACAAAAATAATGCTCAACTATTTAACATGTACTTGCAGAAAACAGGTGCCAGGAAGAAGTGTATGGCATGTAAGATAGTGGCTCATATAGGATGTATTCCAATTCTAGAAGTTGTAAGTTTGTTTATATGCAGTAATTAAAAAACAATTTCCAGTAGGTGACTGTGATATGCAGGTAATATTCTGCAATATTAACTCACATGCAGGTTACTCAAAAATATGTTTTATTTTAACATCAATTTTATTTTAAAAAAACAATTATATATGTCAGACATCATGTTTCATCTAATCCATAAGTCTTAAAACATTGGCAACACTGGTGGAGCATTTTACAAGAGATACGTGGAAACAGGTAGATCATTTTTACATTGTATACCTGGTTACAGAGCTTTTTTTACTTTGTAAACTTGGTAACAGGTATAACTTATTATACCCCCACAAAACGTAGTTTGGGGGGGGGGGGTATATAGGAGTGAGCTTGTCGGTTTGTCGGTTTGACGGTTTGTCGGTTTGTCGGTCTGTTGGTTTTCATGGTTTCCGGATGATAACTCATGGAGGACTTTACCCTTTTGAATAATTTTTGGTACACATGTGCAACTTCATGAAATACAGGTCAAGTTCGACTTTGGGGTCAGTAGGTCAAAGGTCAAGGTCACAGTGACTCTGAACTGTAATTTAAAACAGTTTCCGGATGATAACTCATGAAAGGCTTGACCGATTTAAATAATTTTCGGTACACAGCTGTAACATCATGAAATACAGGTCAAGTTCGACTTTGGGGTCAGTAGGTCAAAGGTCAAGGTCACAGTGAGTCTGAACAAAACAGTTTCGGATGACTTGGAAGGCTTGACCGATTTCAATAATTTTCGGTACACACTTACTATTACAGGTCAAGTTCGCTTTGGGGTCAGAAGGCAAGGTCAGGTCACGTGACCCTGAACTGTAATTTAAACAGTTTCTGGATGTACTCATGAAAGGCTTGACCGATTTATAATTTTCCACGTCCAGGTAACATCTGAAAACTCAAGTTCACTTTGGGGTCAGAAGGTCAAAGGTCAAGGTCAAAGTGACTCTGCACTGTAAAACGGTTTCTGGATGATAATATACAGGCCTGACTGATGGGGTTATATAATTTTTGTACACAGCTGTAACTATGAATGAAACTCCAGTTTGGTTTTGGGGGGGGGGGGCCCAAGGTCAAGGTCTGACTGTGACAAAGCTGTATAATGGTTTTTTTTTTTTTTTTTTTTTTCCAGGGGCTATTATTTACACTGTATGGCCATCTTCTTATGGTGCCATACTTCTGTGACAAAGCTGTATTGTGGGGGTATAATTCGTCACTCTTGTGACAGTTTTAGTTGTATTTGGTACAAAGAAAGTCCAGCGATCATTAGAAGGATCCTGTTTTTTTACAGTGATCCACCTGCTGTCAAAGTAATTGACAGGAACCCACTGAACATAAAATATATTCAAATTACAGACACATTATTAAATAGCACCCAAAATGTCCATGCAGTACATCAGGTTGTGTTATATTTAGCAGCATTCTGTTTTAATACTGTATCAGTCACACTCATTTGATTGAAAAACAAATTTCTCAACAATGCAAAAACTCCAACTGCATTGATCAAGAATTTTCGTTGTGATTCCTTGCTTGGAAAAACCATAACACCATGTTGATACTGCATTTCATAGAGCTTGTAAAGTTTTATTGTATTTATTGTTAAAAAGAAAACTGTCAGAAAGTCAGCAGCATTTGGACTCAAAACTGTCATAAAGTCAGCAGTCCCTTGATTTGAAGTTTTTATGAAGTCAGCAGTATCTGGAAATGGCAGTATCTGACTTCAAATTTCTCACAGAGCACATGGATTCATGGCCATTACATGGCCAGTTGTATGTGTATTCATATATGTCACAATTGTAGCCTTCCAATATGATGTGTAGTTATTATATGGCTGTTACTAGTTTTGTCTAGAAGTTGTTAGTTCTACTGTATGTTTTTAATCTTTTCGTATCTCTTTTTCAGAAAAACTTGAGATGCAAACCAACATTCCGAGAAGCTGGCGTCAGAAATTACAGAGAGGTTTGTAGTATATTCCCTTAAACAAGTACACTGTTAAAACTGTCATTTAAGATGGTAGACATGAATGATTTGGAAATTTAGGAGTAGTACTGTGAACCTTCTATCCTCTGCAACAGACATCAGACACCTATACACAGCACTGATGTCCTGACAATTTTTATGCTTGAGCAAAAGTTATGTTTCATTAGAAAAGTACCGAAGTGGCGCCACATTCTGTTTAGACCGTACAATAATTTCATATGATGGTGCATGAATAAACAGAATGCGTATCAATTTCCTCTCAACTGACATTTTACCAGGGGCTTGTCGGATGAGAAATGAAGCTTTAAATTATGCTCTTAATATAATGTTCCTGTTTTTTACTTGCATCAGTTGTAAAGTAGGCTTAGCTGCCTTGTTTCAGTGTCACATACATGTCTTAGTTTGTTGAGATATTGTATCTCCATGGTTCAATCACATGGCATTTAAAGTAAATTGTGTCCTTAACCTTTACTCCACAAAATGTCTAACTGCAGATCATGATCAGGCTGCATTTATGCTAAGACAAAGGCTCTTTGTCAGCAGGGGAAAGGTTAATAAAAAGGAATGCTAATTCTTTTGGATTATTTCTTTAGAAATGTTCACATAATAATAGTGAATTTTCATTTTGCTAGAATTTTTTGTGACATCAATAGTGTCGCAAAGATCTTAATTACATGTAGTATTTCGAATGGTCATGTTAATTGAAAGTTATATTTCATTTAGCTTTTCATAAATTAAATTTGATTCAATAAAAATCTTTCAAGTCAATTGAAAGCAGGTAGTTTGGTTTTACACTTAGCTAGAAATGAGACTTCTTAAACTTTTTTTAACCAATCAAATAGAGAGTTGAGTACATATTTGATTTGTTTACTGAAAATTCTTGCCATTTAGAAATTCAAATCTCAGTCACATTTTATTGAGAATATGGAAATTTGTCATAATTATTAAAGGCAAATTAATTTCTATGCATTTTGATTCAGAGTTGTTCATGGAACATTTATGTTTTTGCATGCTTTTTGGCTGTTGTAGATTAAGCTATTCGCGCATGTTTGTTACACACTCTTCAGATCATTGCATCAAGTTCTATAACTCATACAAAATTACCACCTTTATTGATCTAAACAATCCTCAATGTTTTGCAAGAAATTTGCTATCACTGAAGCAAATGCAGAGTTTAGGTTGAAACTTAACACAATCAGGTCTTTGAGGTAAACAAATGATGACAGTGTGGAGTCCGTTAACTGTTGTATGATATTTGGTGATATGCATTCTTTTATTTGACAATTTTGATGCTACAGTTTTCTGAGCAAATTCATTATCTCCCAAACCACTGCAGGTAATAGACTGAAACTTCACACAAGTATTTATTATGGTGAAACAAGTCTTATAACTCTGACTTGTATTTGACTCAGTTATGCTCCCAAAATTACTGTCTTCAACAGTGGTTCCGATTATTGGGATAACATTACTCTTGTGTAATAAAATTTCCTTAAAGCTTGAGCAGACGGCATCTGTGTTCTATGGACAAATTTCTAATTTGTTAGTCAGTTTTATTTTTCCTGCTTGCTTATACAATGCTGTTCTTTCTTTTTGAATTGTAGCCTTCAAGAAATGTATGTGCTTTTTTGTTTTCACAACTGCAGTTTTCTGCACATGAGTTGTGTCCCTTACTTTCACATGTATTCAATACCATTGTAGCCTGAGACCCAAACAATTTGTTGTGTAAGTTATAAGTTCTTGTAGAATGGCTGTCATTTGGTCTTATAGATAGTTTATGTCTGAAGCTCACTCAGTTTTGTTGTGTCTTTATTTTATTAACTGCTTTGAGTTACCTTTCTTTACATCAATGTTTTCCCTTCTAGTGTATGATGCAGATGGCAGTAACTAGGGCTGAGACAGAATAAGATACACTTTTGAACTGTTAACTTAAAACTTTAACTGGGGATAAAATTGAGCTAAAGTTCATTCAGATTGTTTTCAAGATTCTTAAGTTGCAAAGTATCAACAATGGACGTCTCTGTCCAACAATGGACGTCTCTGTCCAACAATTTGGACCATTATTTGGTTAAAGGGATGATCACTGAAAACTTATTGACAGAAATCAAATGTGTAGATCATGATCAGTCAGTATGGACATTCATGGTCTGCATTGATCACAAAGGTAAAATCACAGCTAGGTAAATGTCACAGTTTATGACTACATAGTTTTACATGTCTTTATATGGACCAAAAGTTCAATGGAAATTGTTCAGTTGGACATTTGGCAAGCACCTGAGCTGAATGTTTGTATGATTGTACCAGTGCTAAGGAAGACATTGATACATACATTGTTTCACGTAGCCAGCTGCAATACATTGATTAATTGTGTTTAGATGACTTTAGCCACTAAATAAAGAGTACCATCTAAATAATATGCTAATTGTAAAGCTCTTCCAGCCTCCCAATGACCAGGTTTCAAGTCCTCTACTATGACAAAACACACATTCTTTAATATATCTTTAATCTTTAAAAAGCTGATTCTGTAAAGGCTTTTATGCTGTATGTTGAGAGTTTCTTTAATGTTTTTGTTTTAACTTTAATATCTAAACTTATATGACACTAATAATACAAAACCTTCAAAAAAATTTTTAGTTTTACCTCATCTGAGCATAAGCTGCTCCTGGTGAGCTATTAGGATAGCTGGTTGTTAGTCATCTGTCATCCATTGTAACTCTAGATTAAGTTCGAAACTGGGTCACATGGTAAAAAAACTAGGGTCACCAGGTCAAATAATGCGAACACTCTAGCAGCTACATTTTTGCACCAATCATCATGAAAATTGGTCATGATGTTTGTCTTGATGATTTCTAGGTCAAGTTCGAAATGGGTCATGTGGGGTCAAAAACTAGGTCACCAAGAATCATAAAAAATCTTTGTGAACACTCTAAAATCTACATTTTTTACCTAGTTATCTTGAATTGTAGTCAAAATGTTTGTTTTGATGAATTTTGGGCCAAGTTTGAACGGGGACATGTGGGGTCAAAATTAGGACACTAGGCCAAATCATAGAAATACATTGTGAACATTCTAGGTTACCAGGTCAAATAAGAGAAAAACTTTGTGAATACTTAAATGTCTATGTCCCTGCAAGGGGTTTGACATCAGGAAGATAGATAGACAGACTCTAGAGGCTACATTTGACACCCCAATCATAGAAATTTGTATGATGATTTCTAAGCCATTTTTGAAACTGGGTCGCATGGGGTCGAAGACATGGTGACCAAGCCAAATCATAGAAAATCACAGTGAATAGTCTAGAATCCTTTTATACCCAGTTATCTTGCAAAAAAGTCTGAATGTTTGTTGAAATAAATTCTAGGTCATGTTTGAAACTTGGTCACTTAGGTCCAAAAACTAGGGCACCAGGTCAGATTAAAGGAAAACCTCATGAACACACTAGAAGCCACATTTTGTGCCCAATCATCATGAAAGTTCATCAGAATGTTTATTTTGATGAACCCAAGGTCAAGTTCGAAATAGGTGACTTGTTATGAAAAACTATGACACAAGGTCAAATCATAGAAATACACTCTTGAAGCCACATTTTATAAAAAGTCATCTTGAAAATTGGTCAGAATGTTTTTCACCGTGAACACAGGTCAAGATCAAAACTAGGTAAATGGTGTCAAAAATCAGGTTACCAGGTACATTGATCTTTACCTGTTACTTCTTTGTTTTTGAAGCTTCAGTAATGAAATTTTAACAATGTGTACAGTTTTTCAAGCAGATTATGATACTGTCCTCGGTTGGCGTTGATCATAACATTTTGACCTACTTCTTGTGTTTGGAGCAATGGTAATCAGGTGAGCGATATTATAGGGCCATTATCACCTTGTTTTGAAATCACAAGAGAAATCAATTGGAAAGTGGTTGTAAATACATTATGCATTAGGTAGACTTAAGCTTGCAACATGACAGACAGGATTTCAAAAACAAATGTGATAAAAGTCCTCAGAAATGAAATAACTTAGTTATACTTCTATAAAAAATGCATTTCATACCCAATGCACTTGTGTTTACACAGTTCACCCAGTTCACTTTCTAAGGCTAATACTAGCTGTTTTGCATACATACATTTCACAAGGTTTGGTATTGTAGCGTCAGTAACTAACTGGTTTTCAAGTTGTTTTCTTTTCTATACATAACATGAATATAAATAATATGATATAATGTTTCTTTTCTGTAAACTAATGTTTTAGCACACCTGAGCACAAAGTGTTCAAAGGTGTTCTATTGTGATTGCCCGTGGTCTGTTAGTCAGTGCCTGTCTATACACACTTGCCTTGTTAACATATTTATATAAGAGTTCACATTTGACATACAATCTTTATAAAAATTGGTGAGAATGTTAATCTCAATGATTTTAAGGTCAAGTTAGAATCTTGGTCACCTGGGGTCAAAAACTATGTCATGGGGTCAAGTAAAAATAAAAACCTTGTTAACACTCAAAGAAAACAAGTTTGATATTCTGTTCTATATGAAAATTGGTCAGAATGTTTGTCCCAAAGATTTCTAGGTCAATTTTAAAACTGGGATACTTTGGGTCAAAAACTAGGTCACTAGAACAAATTAGATTATAACTAATGTAAATACACATTCAGTACCCAATTGTCATGCATTTTTGTCATCTGAATGTTAACTTTTGATTTCTAGGGGTAAGTCATTATTCTAGTAGACACATTTTATAGCCAATCATCATGTAAATTGGTCAGAATGTTCATCTTGTCAAGGTCAAACATAATTAAAAAAAAAAAATTATATATAGTTTAAGGTTAAATTTTGGTCACATTGGGTCATAAATAGGTCATGTACTCAGGTGAGCGATATGTCAGGTACATGTATCAAGTGTTTGTGTTTTTAACTCTATGCAAAGCAAAATCTGATCTACACGAAAGATAATTTTTTTGGACTGTCTGATTAGAAATAGTGTCTTCAGATTTTTAAGGGACGTCTCAACACAGTTATGCCAGACTGGTTACAAAGGTGAGCCAGCTAGACCCGTCAACTCTTGAGTCTGCTATCTATGCCATGCACAGTCATCGACAAAATAGGACACAAAATTAGAAAACAAATAAACTAAGAGTGAAGCTCACTGTTTCTTTATCAAACAGTAATATGAGTGTCCTCTGCTTTTGGTATGTCCAGAGGAAAACACTCACTAGTAATTGGTCTGTAGATAATCTAACGGAGCAAATTAGTGGTCACAAGCACATGGCAATAGGTCTTGTGCAGAAACATTGTAATTTCTGTTGATAGCTATTTTTGGTATTTCTGTCAAGAAATTAAGATGAAAACCACTGTAATGTCGTACAAGGAATATACTCATTTCCTTATGAGCAGTAAAATTGAGTAATAGCAGTACTAGAGTATATAGCTGCTTTCCTTTACAGTTTTCATCCAGTGGTTATGTCCTACTTATCCAAGCATTAATAAGCTCTTGAAGAATACTTTAACCATTTTTAGAAACTTTCCGATAATGAATTTTGGTTAGTCATCCGATATTGTCCTATTAGGTCTTGGAACACATTCTGCAATGGTGCAGTGTCTGGACACTGAGACAATAATAATTAACATTGACTTTCGGCAATAAAAAGGAAAAGTGACTTTCTTTTGTTGTTTTGGTATGAATATTTTGCTGTGTTATTAAAATGAAGCAAAATTTACTAACAATTAAAAAATACTAGAAAACGCAGTGCATGAAAATGACCTAATTCTATTAAAATATACATTAACAGTATAGGTTCATTAATTTTTTTTTGAATAGTATGACATTTTGTTGATATTATATTTAATTACTGTCCGAATGGAATGTAATGATGTTTATTTACATGAACTATATTTACATGATTATTCTGAAAGTCTGAATAGATTTCGTAGGGTGCTCGCAAAACTACCAGTATTATACATGTATATAGACATAGAAGCATATCAGATAGTCTTGCCTTTTAGCCTAAGTGCTATAAAGTCATGTAAGAATGAGCACTTCAGCAAAATAACTAAACCACAGTTTAATCTTCGACATGAATGTGCCTAGAGGCCGAGTCAAAGTGACAAATTGCGTGCCAAAATAGATCACTAACAGGACTGACTTTAGACGCTTCACCACATATTTACTTGAGGCGAATAATTCTTGAAATCCCTTGGAGACATTAAATCTTTGTTGCTCAGCTCTTGCAGAAAAGAAAATGGTTCATGAAAACAAAAAACCATCAGCTTCAGTAATCCCAACTGCCAAAAAACAATCAATAGCAACAATATCAGTGACATAGATGTTACTGAATATGTGTATTATTATCATGTGCACTTTACATTTGGGAATAATTAAGATATATTGTGAAGCAACCATTTTAGAATGTGACATTAAACCAAAGTGCTACAGTAATAAAACAGCTGAGTGGAATACTGTTGGGTGATGATATAGAATTATCTGAATACAATGCTGTAGACAATAACAAAAGAAATGCTACAAGTGTCAAAAGTCTGTTGTTGTTTTCTAGAAAATAAATTGCCAACTGTTTCATGGTTAAAAAGCATTGTATATTTCTGGAACATGGTGACTTATTGAATTGCATTATATCCAAGCTGACATACACAGGCAGTCTTTTTGAGGTCAGACTGTCATTTATTATGTCACCATAATATGAATGTGTGTTGACAGGCAATTGATACAGTTGCAGATTTCCTGTTGTTGTGTTTAAGACAGGCTGTTATTAGTACATTTAAGGTGCAAATGTATTAAGACAGCTGTCAGTTTTACAACAACACTGTGGCACACAGACATTTACTGTTATGAGACAACTCCACTTTACAACATTTTCCTTTTTGTGTTGCCCTTTTGGAGAAAAGGCAATACATAGGGATCGCTTTGTCCATCCGTCAGTCCCTCAGTCTGTTACAAAAACTTAAGTTGGCTACAACTTTGCTATTATTTAAGATTTCTTCAGCATACTTTCAAACTGTATGGGTCATGATGCTGCCACATTTTGTAGGTCAAGGTTATATTTGACAGAGTTATGCCCCTTTTTTTACAAAATTACTGGTTATTCTGACAAAGTGTAAGAGGGTAACACAAGTGTTCTACTGAACACCAATCTAGTTTGAAAATACAGAGAGTCTTGTTTTGCCTTTTACTGCCAAAAAGTTTGTTTCATTGACAAGCACTGAGAATAGTTGAGCATACTGTTTTATGGACAGCTCTTGCTCAATAATACTGTAACACACAAGAGAATAACTGTTGTCAGACTGCTATATGAGTTTTACAACAACACTTTACCACATAGACAGTAAGTGTTTTTAGTACCGTATTTCCCCGCCTATAAGGCGATCCGCTTATAAGACGACCCCCCTACTTTGCCATGGAAATTGTGTGGTTTTGAAAGACTCATTTATAAAGACGAGGCAATTTTTAATGACCCAGTTTCTTTATTTTCTTCAAGTTCGTAGATTTCTAAGCTAATAAGTTAATTTTTTAATGCCGATTTTTTTGAGTATTATAAACCAATCTGTGTTTTGTCAATTCGGATATTGATTTTTTTGACACTTTGAAAAGATAATTGCGTAAATATGTGCCATTGGCTAATTAATCAATTATGAAAACATAGACAGCTTGTATATAATTATTAAGAGTGCCGAGGATCCCCAAAGTAGCGACAATTACGTCGTAGTTTAAAAGACAAAAAAAGGATCGAGATGGCAATAAAGTCAATAAAATAATATTTTTCCTTCCCATTGTTACAATTTCTTGGGAGTTTTCACAAAATGTTTGCAAAAAATAAGCAAACTTTCGTATTTATAATTAAAAGTTGACAAAACAACCCAGGCAACGAATTTACAAATAAAACTTTCGGCCTTTTGTCTAAGCCCTCTCGCTCCTTAACAACGACGTAAGGGGGGTTGCCGCTAATTTGGGGTATCCTGGGCACTCTACTAATTATACACAAGCCGCCAGATGTTTTCAAAATTGCTTAATCAGCCGATACACGTATTTACCGGACGCAATTAATTGTCTCAAGTTCAACAAAAATCAATATCCGAATTAACAAACACAACTGACTGTTATCGGGTTTCTTACAATAAACGCTGTGTAAACGCTTGATTCTGATATCAATTTTAGGTCGCTTACCAAACCGGGAAAAAACAAATATGACGACCACTATTTTCGAAAGTTTACCTTCAGATTCTTTAAATAATTGCAAATGGCGACATTTGCGATCGACAGCGGAGGTGGGTAACACAATAACGAATATGCCAATGTACGGTACCGTAATTGTTCGACTGTCGCTGCACATAGACACTGCGGGACGACATTCAGTATTGCCGATTTCATCACAAATGTATGTAGGATTGATTTTATTTTTGGTTGATTCTTGTGGCCTCGCTTATAAGACGAGGACCCCACTTTGAGGCAATAATCGGGACTTTATTTCCTCGTCTTATAAGCGGGGAAATACGGTAAGTGCTGTCAGTTTTACAATTAATTGTACCGCACACACAGAATAAATGTTGTCAAACTGCTGTCAGTTTTACAATTAAGTGTACCACACACAGAATAACTGTTGTCAGACTGCTGTCAGTTTTACAATTAACTGTACCACACACAGCAACTATTGTCAGATTGTTGTCAGTTTTACAACATTGCACCATTATGTAACAGTTCAATAGATGATTTAGTTGAGCAGATCTACAGTTACAAAATAAATGTAAGAGTTTTTTAACCCCATCAACAAACAAAACAGTCACACAGTTTTTTTTTCAGACCTGGCTTACCGGTTTCAGACAAACTTTGTCATTATAGCCACATTTAGTCAAAATCCCACTTGTCATATTTTTAACAGCACAATCATGTTTGATTGTGAGTGTAGTATAAAAACAAGTGATTTGACAACAGGTCACCAACTGCAGCAGATTACTGTCTGATTTGATATTGGACAACATTGTCAGCCTCCAGGTTTAATTGGCCTATTCAGTTGTTAGTTTTGACACAATACTAATTTTAGCACCGACAGCAGCTGTCTGGTGATGTATAGCAACACTTTCTGAAACATTTTTCTCAAGTTGTGGCTGTAATGTTATGTTTGTCAGTTTTCTGTCACAAATTTACCAGAAACAGAAAACTGTCAGATTTAATTATAATTATGATGCCAGGTTTGTTGCCAGTAAGCAGACCATGCAAGGACAATTTTAGATTTACCTATTAGATCTGTTAGGTTTGTTGCCGGTCAGCTGCCTCTGTAGCTATAGTTTATTAGATAGAGCTGTATCAAGTTTATTGTCAGGCAGCTGTCAGTTTCTCAAATAAAGAATTGTCTGATTAGTTGCTGAAGTTTGGTAACTAGGTAGGGCTTAAGACTAGCCAAACTTTTTTTGTACTTTAACTTTGTGATAACTCTTCCTAAAATAGACAGTTCTCAATAATGTAACAACATCTTTGTTAGGTGGCATGTGCATTAGAGACCTCTGAGTGATCTGAGGCCAGACTCCAAAACAATTGCACATTTTTTGTTTATGGCAGATGTTTTGTTTATCCCCAGACATTCAGTTAGAGGAATACAAAGTAACTTAGAATAAATATATGGAAGAAAGTTGACTTTGTTTAAATAAAAGTAGTAATAAGTTTCTATTCCTTGTGTTTGTTTTAAAAACAATTGCCTATACTAGGTACTATATATAAATGTTTTTTTCTATCTTGTCTCTTTATGTGTAATGATAACACTAAACAATTGTCACTAATTTGTACAATGTATGTACAAGACTGCTATGACATATTTGTACCCTTAATGACAGTTCACCTTAGCCTCACCTAATGTTAGACTTTATGACAAATTTCTGTAACAATTTGAAAGCGTTTATCATCACAGTTTGATGTAATATGAGTTGTTTCCATTTTAATGTTTACTCATTGTTGCTTTAGTTAAATTTTACTGCTAGGTTTTAACATGACTCTGGAAGGGAAAACTTAGGAAATAATCAAGTTAGTCAAGCAGCTGAATAAATTGAATGCTCTTTTGTTTCTTTAATTAAAGTTACAGCATTTTGATGCAGTTACTTCCCAGAATCAAATGTGAAATAATTAAAGTTTCTTAGAAAGCTATGAAATTCTTAACAGAACACGGTAAACTTTCGTCCAGGGACACATTTAACAATTAATTCAGTTAATATTAAAACAGATAATTAATTTTTTTTTCTTTCATTTGATCTTTCTCTGTTTGAGCTAGATAGAAATTGCATGCATAAAGATGATTTTTGTATGTAGTATGCATTATTTTCAATGTTAATTGCTTTCTATGCATGTCTTTATTATGTATATATTTATGGCTTGTGTGTTTGTTTTGTTCTCTTCTGACCTGTGTTTAATAGCTTTTATTAATTGATGATTTCTTCTTGCATTTTCAGCAACAGTTGATGAGACATCATTGGGTACACAGGAGACGACAGGATGGCAAATGTAAACAGTGTGGAAAGGTAATCATCCTTAGCATATTTGGAGAATTTCTCGGTAATTTGGGTTGTGACAGGAATAATGATTATGCTTATTTTGGAATTCTGCTCATTGATATTTACTTGCAACAAGCAAATTTTGGTTAATTGCAGAAAATAAATGTAGGACATAATCCTCCAGTACATTATACCTTTTAGTTTAATTTTATACTTGATTCATTATTTTGCAATGCCCCTTCAGTCTTAAATGTTTAAAGTTTTATTTAGTATTGTCATAAAGTTTAAATTGAAAGTTGTTTTATTAGACTTATTAAGTTTTCAAAGAATATAGCAATAATTATATTACGCAGGTGTATTTAGAAAGATAATTTGATGAAGGGGCTTATCCATTTTTGTAATATCATAAAGGGGCTAATGTCGTCCTGTGCCAAATTGAGCTAAGGAGATAATGTCCTAGTGGATATTGTCCATGTACCACAGAAAACAGCAAACTGAGGCATTGTTAATCATAATTTAAACTCAGTGTTGTCATGCCATATTGACCTCTTCTCACTTTGTGTAAGATGTATAGACACCCATTCCAAGCATCTGGTCTTTGTTGCTTCTTTGACATTGAATGACCAGGTTAACATTTTGTCTGATCATAAATGTCTGAGGAATTATATCCTCTAATAATATACTGTACAAGTACAGGTAAATATTGTGTTAATGCTCATCTTGAGTTTGAGGCCACTTGTCTTAAAAGCAGCTACTATATTTACCTCCAAGACATCTACATTAAAGCAAGTAACCACCTTATAATAAACTGCCACCTGGTTTCAACGGCCATTTGGTTTTTGTGATAGATTAGGGAAGGTGTAACTTAGTGTGATTAATGAAGAATTAACTAGCAAGGTCTTATGTAAAAACTTTTCAATTTAATAGATTTCAATATAATGTTTCCCAGCAACTGTACAGACAACAGACAAATCACTTGAAGCACTAAATAAGCTCAAAAGGAAAGTATGTCTCTGCAGATAGCATTTAATATACTCAAAAAGAAAGGGTGCTTCAGCATTCAATATAGTCAACAGGAGATTATGTCTCAACAGAAAACACTAAATGTGCAGCACTAAATGTATACTCAAAAGGAAATAATGTCTCAGCAGAAAGCACTAAATGTACTCAAAAGGAAAGTATGTCTCAGCAGAAAGTACTAAATGTACACTCAAAAGGAAAGTATGTCTCAGCAGAAAGTACTAAATGTACACTCAAAAGGAAAGTATGTCTCAGCAGAAAGCACTAAATGTACTCAAAAGGAAATAATGTCTCAGCAGAAAGCACTAAATGCACTCAAAAGAAAAGTATGTCTCAGCAGAAAGTACTAAATGTACACTCAAAAGGAAAGTATGTCTCAGCAGAAAGCACTAAATGTATACTCAAAAGGAAAGTATGTCTCAGCAGAAAGTGCTAAATGTACTCAAAAGGAAAGTATGTCTCAGCAGAAAGTACTAAATGTACACTCAAAAGGAAAGTATGTCTCAGCAGAAAGCACTAAATGTACTCAAAAGGAAAGTATGTCTCAGCAGAAAGTACTAAATGTACATTCAAAAGGAAAGTATGTCTCAGCAGAAAGCACTAAACGTACACTCAAATGGAAAGTATGTCTCAGCAGAAAGTACTAAATGTACACTCAAAAGGAAAGTATGTCTCAGCAGAAAGCACTAAATGTACTCAAAATGAAAGTATGTCTCAGCAGAAAGTACTAAATGTACACTCAAAAGGAAAGTATGTCTCAGTGGAAAGCACTAAATGTATACTCAAAAAGATAGTGTGTCTCAGCAGAAAGCACTAAATGTATACTCAAATGGAAAGTATGTCTCAGCAGAAAGCACTAAATTTACTCAAAATGAAAGTAGGTCAAAATAGAAAAAAGTTAATGTACTCGAAAGCACTAAATGGATACTCAAAAGGAAAGTATGTCTCAGCAGAAAGTATTTAATGAGTACTCAAAAGTCAAAAGTAAAGTATATGTGTCTCAGCAGAAAAAAACAACCCCACTTAAACCAGGTAATACAGCATTCCATAGCAATTTGCACCCGGTGAGCAGAACATAGAACATGAACAAGTTCATACTGAGATATAAAATGACAATTCTGTGAAGAATGTCACAAGTGACCTACAAAATATGAATACAATGTTGAGCCCAGTGTTGATAAAGATAAAGCTGTTTGTTGAAATATTTCTTGGAACATGAACATTGGTCATTGACAAATGTGTTAGCATGTTAATATTTCCTGAAACAAATTACTAGGAAATGGTAATATGGCAGTCATTAGGCACATGTATTTAACTCCCAATGGTATACGTACAAAATTGTCCTGTTTGAAGAATTTACAATTATCTTTCCTCTTTTATGTACTTGTATGTTTTGGTCAAATATGCTGGGACATTGACAGAAATGTTACTGAACTGTCGATCAACCTTCAAGTTATACTTTTTAAAAATTGCTGATACACCACAAAACAAAATATTAACAGTGATGAAGAAATAGCTTTTGCTGATTTTGTACTGCAATCAAAGTGTCTGTTAATTGAATATAACAGGAGATAGTTTGATAGAGTTGAAGTGTTCCTTTCCCTGCAAAATTAATATGTATCAACATGTAACATAACAGCATGCTAGTAAACTGTTGAAATTGTTTTCTTTACGCTAAACTTGGTCAGACATTTCTGTAAAGTCTTTTCGCTGAATTGATTAATAAATAATTTTTGAAGATCTGCTTCACTAAAAATAATTTAAATATTCACTATAGACGAAAATCTGTAGAGACTTGACCAAAATTCGATTCACAGGGAGTGACATTTAAAAGGTTCAGACAAGGATATTTTCATTTCCTGGAGTGAGAGTTTGTATGTGTCAAGGGAATTGACATTGTCATTGTTAATATTTCATGGGTAATATCTGATTGATGTTTTCACTTCAGGGTTGCAGGCTGTACCAGTCATTAGAAACTATAGTTTATTATATATTTTTGGGTAGTTTATCAAAATATAACGGTGGATTATATCCTGATAAACTCATTGTCCTCTCAGTGAAAATTATCAAACTTTTCTGCTCGGATTAACAAAATGTAAATGGAGCATAAAGAATGGCTGAAACCATATGATGATGACGATGACGTTTAAATGACGTCATGTTTGCTATGCTTTCCGATGACGTTTTCTACGATTTTTGACATTGTATTGGAACAAACTCGACAAAAGTCAAGACTTAAAATAAACAGAAGAAATGTTGTAATCAGTGTAATATCACTATCATTTTACCCATGAACACCAAAAGTAGTTATCCCAATTGATGAAACTATAACATAATATTACACCTAAAGCAACAATTATCCTCTAAATATTCATACAGTGTAAGTATTTATGAAACTTCAGCATAAATTGCCTTTTAGCAATAATGGCACCAGTAGATAATTCTCCGAGGACTGATTGTATTGCAATAGTGGTCCTGTCGATGGATAACTCTCCAAGGACTGATTGTATTGTAATAATGGTCCCGTCGATGGATAACTCTCCAAGGACTGATTGTATTGCAATAATGGTCCCGTCGATGGATAACTCTCCGAGGACTGATTGTATTGTAATAATGGTCCCGTCGATGGATAACTCTCCAAGGACTGATTGTATTGCAATAATGGTCCTGTCGATAGATAACTCTCCGAGGACTGATTGTATTGCAATAATGGTCCCGTCGATGGATAACTCTCCAAGGACTGATTGTATTGCAATAGTGGTCCCGTCAATGGATAACTCTCTGAGGACTGATTGTATTGCAATAGTGGTCCCGTCGATGGATAACTCTCCGAGGACTGATTGTATTGCAATAATGGTCCCGTCGATAGATAACTCTCCGAGGACTGATTGTATTGCAATAATGGTCCCGTCGATGGATAACTCTCCAAGGACTGATTGTATTGCAATAATGGTCCCGTCGATGGATAACTCTCCGAGGACTGATTGTATTGCAATAATGGTCCTGGTCGATAGATAACTCTCCGAGGACTGATTGTATTGCAATAATGGTCCCGTCGATAGATAACTCTCCGAGGACTGATTGTATTGCAATAATGGTCCCGTCGATAGATAACTCTCCGAGGACTGATTGTATTGCAATAATGGTCCCGTCGATAGATAACTCTCCGAGGACTGATTGTATTGCAATAATGGTCCCGTCGATAGATAACTCTCCGAGGACTGATTGTATTGCAATAGTGGTCCCGTCGATAGATAACTCTCCGAGGACTGATTGTATTGCAATAATGGTCCCGTCGATGGATAACTCTCCAAGGACTGATTGTATTGCAATAATGGTCCCGTCGATGGATAACTCTCCAAGGACTGATTGTATTGCAATAATGGTCCCGTCGATAGATAACTCTTCGAGGACTGATTGTATTGCAATAGTGGTCCCGTCCATGGATAACTCTCCGAGGACTGATTGTATTGCAATAGTGGTCCCGTCGATAGATAACTCTCCAAGGACTGATTGTATTGCAATAGTGGTCCCGTCGATAGATAACTCTCCGAAGACTGATTGTATTGCAATAGTGGTCCCGTCGATAGATAACTCTCCGAGGACTGATTGTATTGCAATAGTGGTCCCGTCGATAGATAACTCTTCGAGGACTGATTGTATTGCAATAGTGGTCCCGTCGATAGATAACTCTCCGAGGACTGATTGTATTGCAATAGTGGTCCCGTCGATAGATAACTCTCCGAGGACTGATTGTATTGCAATAGTGGTCCCGTCGATAGATAACTCTCCGAGGACTGATTGTATTGCAATAGTGGTCCCGTCGATAGATAACTCTCCAAGGACTGATTGTATTGCAATAGTGGTCCCGTCGATAGATAACTCTCCGAGGACTGATTGTATTGCAATAATGGTCCCGTCGATGGATAACTCTCCAAGGACTGATTGTATTGCAATAATGGTCCCGCGATAGATAACTCTCCGAGGACTGATTGTATTGCAATAGTGGTCCCGTCGATGGATAACTCTCCAAGGACTGATTGTATTGCAATAATGGTCCCGTCGATAGATAACTCTCCGAGGACTGATTGTATAGCAATAATGGTCCCGTCGATGGATAACTCTCCAAGGACTGATTGTATTGCAATAATGGTCCCGTCGATAGATAACTCTCCGAGGACTGATTGTATTGCAATAGTGGTCCCGTCGATGGATAACTCTCCAAGGACTGATTGTATTGCAATAGTGGTCCCGTCTATGGATAACTCTCCAAGGACTGATTGTATTGCAATAATGGTCCCGTCGATAGATAACTCTCCGAGGACTGATTGTATTGCAATAGTGGTCCCGTCGATAGATAACTCTCCGAGGACTGATTGTATTGCAATAGTGGTCCCGTCGATAGATAACTCTCCGAACTGATTGTATTGCAATAATGGTCCCGGCGATAGATAACTCTCCGAGGACTGATTGTATTGCAATAATGGTCCCGTCGATAGATAACTCTCTGAGGACTGATTGTATTGCAATAATGGTCCCAGCGATAGATAACTCTCCGAGGACTGATTGTATTGCAATAATGGTCCCGCCGATAGATAACTCTCTGAGGACTGATTGTATTGCAATAATGGTCCCATCGATGGAATACTCTCCAAGGACTGATTGTATTGCAATAATGGTCCCGTCGATGGATAACTCTCCAAGGGCTGATTGTATTGCAATAATGGTCCCGTCGATGGATAACTCTCCGAGGACTGATTGTATTGCAATAATGGGCCTTCTGATAGATAACTCTTCGAGGACTGATTGTATTGCAATAATGGTCCCTTCGATGGATAACTCTCCAAGGACTGATTGTATTGCAATAATGGTCCCGTCGATGGATAACTCTCCGAGGACTGATTGTATTGCAATAATGGTCCCGTCGATGGATAACTCTCTGAGGACTGATTGTATTGCAATAGTGGTCCCGTCGATGGATAACTCTCTTTGATGGATAACTCTCCGAGGACTGATTGTATTGCAATAATGGTCCCGTCGATAGATAACTCTCCGAGGACTGATTGTATTGCAATAATGGTCCCGTCAATGGATAACTCTCCAAGGACTGATTGTATTGCAATAATGGTCCTGGCGATAGATAACTCTCCGAGGACTGATTGTTTTGCAATAATGGTCCCGTCTATAGATAACTCTCCGAGGACTGATTGTATTGCAATTATGGTCCCGTCGATGGATAACTCTCTGAGGACTGATTGTATTGCAATAGTGGTCCCGTTGATAGATAACTCTCTGAGGACTGATTGTATTGCAATAGTGGTCCCGTCGGTGGATAACTCTGAGGACTGATTGTATTGCAATAGTGGTCCCGTCAATGGATAACTCTCTGAGGACTGATTGTATTGCAGTAATGGTCCCGTCCATAGATAACTCTCTGAGGACTGATTGTATTGCAATAGTGGTCCCGTCGATGGATAACTCTCTGAGGACTGATTGTATTGCAATAGTGGTCCCGTCGATGGATAACTCTCTGAGGACTGATTGTATTGCAATAGTGGTCCCGTCGATGGATAACTCTCTGAGGACTGATTGTATTGCAATAATGGTCCCGTGGATGGATAACTCTCCGAGGACTGATTGTATTGCAATAATGGCAACATCGATACATACTTGCTTATATGTTTTTGGCCTTAAGATATGCCAGCTGTTTAATATTTAAAGAAACATTGATTTGTTTAATTGACAGCAAAGCACAAGACTGGAAAAAAATGTTGTGTTACATACAAAACATGTTACATAGGAACAGCTTAACATAAAACATATAAAGTAAGGTATTTGTTCATGAATTCGTTTTATTTGCATGCTCTGGGTGAACTTTTGTGGGTTGTCTTGTGTTTTGGCAAGGCTCTGTCCTCTGTATATACATTTTCCCTTCAGACAATTAATGGTACTGTCCCAATAAAAGCATGGACAAGTCTATTTTAGCAATTTAGCAGGGTCACTACCAATAATATCTCCTCATCATACTGTTCCATCAGTCCTTGAATGTTACCTTGGTAACAATACGGGTTTTTCACAGACTTATCGTTCTTGCGTACTCTTCAGCGTTAAAGAGCACAAACGGTTATCGATCAGCGAATGAGGGGGCAGTTTTGGCCCGATAACGGAAGCGTATTACTGTTTTGATGTATCATGAATGAATAATCCTATGATTATCGTGTATTTTGCTAAATAATTAATTTATTTCTACTATAAATTATATCCTTACTTAAATAAGTATATTTTTGTAACTTTAATTGTAGAAAATGATGAAATTATAATATGGAGAAAAGAAAAGAATTGCCGGCAAAGTTTACAATTTCATGAATGTGCATAAATGATTACAGAAATTAATAAAACTGTACATTCAGCATTTCAACATAATATTAGTAATGTATTTGTTGATAAGTTAAGTAAATTCGTACTTGTATTAGAATTAAAAAATAAAGCAAAATACGTGGTAAGGGAGTTTTCTTTCTTCAAACAGAAACACTTCTACAGTGGATTTTGTGTATGAACTATTAATATATACGGTTAACTGTAAATTACTTTATTATCTAAACAAAAGAATAAAGAAGTTATGAAGTAAATTTCAATAAAACGTTTTGAAAAATGTCAAAGTGAACTGAAAACGGAAGCAAATAATGATGACAAGTACTGCGTGAGAGTTTTTCTCCGTAACTCAACTTCTTCGGACACGGACCTATACTAACTTACTACAGCTTAATAACACATCCATCATGATTTTAAAATAATCTACTAACGATTATTTTACGATGTCAGCAACATATTCTAAAGAAAACAAATTAATATAGATAGTTAGAAAAACGGACCCGTGTACATCGGCACGTGTACATAGCTCCGCAATCAGTTTGAAAACATATGATAAAAAACCGGGTGAAAAAAGTTTTAATAATAAAAATTGGAAAGTGTTGCCATAATACTGAGAGGTAAATGAAAAGAGAGAAAATGCTTTAAAAATGCTAACATACTTCTATAACTTGAAGTATATAAACGGGCATACGGGCAGTTTTTATTCATTTATTCTTCTACTTTTCCGGGTAAAAGTATATATTAATCATTAAGAATATCATTTCAAAACGCTGCTGTTGCTTGTACACAAAATGATTTCTTTTTAAGAAACACGAAAATAATTCTCATAGCTTTAAAAGTGTTGTTATAGTATCAAATAATGGTATTCATATTAAGATACAAAAAAATGAAAAACGCGACGCGGTCGTTTTCTTTCTTCTGACATGATTAATACTATATAGCAGGGATCAGGAAATTTTGAAATCTCAATCGGTCCGGACAAGTCGAGGGTACATCGTCAACCCACCTCTCCCCCGAAAAAAAGTTACAAAAAAGAAAAAAAAAAAAAAAAAAAAAAAATGATACAAAAAAATGAAAAATTTGTACGTGATTTCTATATTTTTCAACCATCATTCCATTGTTGTGCATGAGAATGGAACGGTTAAAGTATTTAGTTGCCTCCTTTGGATTCCAAAATGTTTCCAAAAACGAAAATGTTTATCTTCTTTCATTATTGATTAGTAAATCTCACGAGTCGATAAAATAAAGCGCCGTTCACGTGGAGCGTTCCATTTTCTAAGGGATAAACTTTACATAATTTTCGCCATAAAGGAATAAGAAACGGAATTTCTAAGTAATAAGAAAAATATCGAGCCAGTTTTCATAAATAAATGTAATAATTTTCATGCGATTTTATTATTGAAAATGTGTTCAATTTCGATTAGAACTGGTTACGTTCAAAGTCACCCCAACAAAGTTTTGTAATAATCCATGTGTCAGGTATAGGCTATTAAATTTTTGTCGTCTGGTTTCGTTTTGAATTATGTTTTTATGCCTCTCGGGTTGCCAGACCGATTAACATTATCTTTCGGATTGCTATTCCGACTTTCGGAAGCATTTACTACCGGTTGCCGGTCCGGTTATTTGTTTCGTTATTATTCTCCCGATTATCATAAGCCGGTTTGCCATTTTGGTCATTTGATTTTTTGAACATCGCAAATATGTTGCGTTGTGCCATTTCAACAATAAATCGAAAGACATTGAATGCCCGAACATGAAACATTATATAGCCGGCACTATTTGAGTTATAAAAGTATAACTCTTGGGTTTTATTTTTAATAATTTCTTTCAACTGTTTTCTTACCGATCAAAAGTACACGTGGACCGAATCGCTTTTTAATTAAAACCATAATGACCAGTAATGTTTGCAAAGTGAAGGTAATGATTAGCGGCCTAAAGACAATCGGTCCGGCATAGAGTCAATCGGAGCTGCAAACACATTAATAAAATCCTTTAATCAATAACGTGTTAGCGGCGCCCGAGGACCAATTAGGTAAAGACGGCGGGGGGGGTTAGTTAACATTGACACGTTTATTGGGGTATTGGATAGGTGCTAATAACACAGATGCTATGTGTAATTAATTACACAAGCAACTCCTTTTGTCATATTTGAACGATTTTATGACTTTTTAAAAAAAAATTTGGACCGATTTTTAAGCAACTTTTGGTGACGTGAATCGGTCCAGCAAGTTGAAAATCGGTCCAGACCGGCAAATTTTCGGTTTTCCTGATCCCTGCTATATAGATCTGGTAAAAATATAATATAATGAATATCTATTAATTTCAACATTATATCTTATTTTAACTTAAAGTTTAACATCGTCATACTATTTAAAAGATATCTAGACCAAAAAAAAAAAAACCCGCTGTGCATGCAGTTTTATTTCAGTTAACATGGACCATATGTGTATTTAGGTTAGTGCAGTTAATTATTACGCCTGTATATTAAAACTATTAATCGTTGCAGAGATTATTAAATTGTTTAAATCATATCCCCATTTAGAGAAAAAAGGGAGACATTAAAAAGGTTTAAGTAAAATAAATTTAAAACTGTTACCGTACCATTTAATGATGAGTAGATGTGTCTGTCGTTTACTTTTTTTCATTGATCATTCTAAATAATAATGATTAAAAGAATAATACATTATTAAACATCAGTGAATAGCTTTTAAAAATCTCTTTAAAGTGTTTTATAAAGCAAATATAAATGATAGATCAATATATCAGTATGTATCGCTTATGCAGTGGCGTGTAACTGCCCCCTCAGTTGCTAATACGGTCGAATATTCATTGATGTCGCGCATGCGCAGAGGTCTGTGAAAAACCCGTATTTGTACTGGATTATTAACAAGAACAGCTTTCAAAGCATATGGTCTGCAAATGGTAAGAAAGTACCATCAAATTTTAAGGGATGTATCAAAAGTGCCAATATAAAGTAAGTGGCAGTTCAACAGAAGTGTAGTTAATATACAAATGATGTAGTTGCTAGGATACATCAGTATTGACTATTCAAGGCAGGTGGCAGCTTAATTAAGGTGACCATTAACTCAGGTTCTACTGTATATTCAAAGGATTTAATAGTCCTTGTTGATGCTTTTAATTTATTGCCATCAAACTTTCCAAGGCATATTGATACTTCAACAAAGACAGGTTTAAGATTCCTAAATATCCATCATGTGTCTCACCTCTCTCAAACTAGGTCATACAATATAGAATTTTTGGCCCGTCAAAAAACCTCATGTGTTTTTGTCTTGCATTATGATTACATTTGCCAGACAAAATTTAATTACATGTTAACTTTATAATGTATATTGTATTACATAACTGCAGTCTTGTCTTGTTATATTTTCAGTCATTCCAGCAAAGATTTACATTTCAAAGTAAGGTAAGCTGACTTTGTCATCATTTGACATTATCAAGTTTTTTGTGTTCTTCTGAGAAGGCAGCACACCCGAGGATCAACCAACAGTAAAGCCTGAATTATTGACTAGTTGATTACATTAAATTTTGTATTTATAATTACCAGGAAATTTTATAATACAGGCTGAGTTTAACAAAACACTTTACTATGAATCTTTTATGAGTAATGTGGAGAATAGAATATGTTAGTCTTGTTTCATATTCAGATTGTTAATATTTGAATTTTAATGACGCTGCACTTGAAGAAGAGAGGATATGTTGCTTTGTATTGTGGTTTCCAGAGAAGCTTTGGTCAAGGTTGCTCACTGTCTTTGTAAGGAGATCCTAATCAGTAGATGACCCCAATTGTGGGACAGCCATTTATTGTTTCGATTTGTTTTTATTATGGTTACTACTCAAATATCAAGGTTTTATTTTGATAGAAATAAAATATGCTCACTTTTGTTTCAGTTGATAAAAGTATGATATTGCCATAGTAGTCTGCCAGCCCTTACACATGACACTACCAATATTTCTCAAGAGTGGAACTTGTAACTTTTAAGGGGTCATTTGGACAACATGATTAAAACATCAAGCAGAAGTTGATCAGTCTGGGAGATATTTGAACGTTAGATCTATGGGAGACATATTATCTGTTTAGTTGAGAGCAGACTTTTTCATCTAGTAGTTTATTGAAGATGACTTAGTAATTTCCACACTATCAAATTAAAATATCCCACAGGAATCTATCACTTATTAGTAATGAGGATAACATCAGCAGAGCCTGCAAGCAAAACAATATACTTCCAGCAACTGTCTTATTTTGTTGTGTGTGAAATGTCTACAGGGAGATTTTCAAATTAGTGCATAAATGGCATTTGGTTCGGAAAATTCTCTTCACATAAATGCGCTTTTCTAAAAGCGTATTTTATCAACCCAAAAGTTGCCAGCTCCAGTCCCACTGGGACCATAGGTCATGTTCTCTTATGGCAGCAGTAATGGCTTTTGTCACGAATCAGGCTTAACACTGACTGGATTAAAGCTCTAAGCACCTCTCAAATCTCAGATTAATTAGTATAAATTATAGAAAAAAACACAGCTATAATGATGAAGTATTGTTGCAGAGGTGACAAAAATGTGAAAACAGTTTAGTGGAACATGATGCCACAACCCTGTTTTTTTTTACTTTTACTATGTTAAAGCAGATAGATGTTCAAGAGTTAATATTATTTGCAAGAAGCTATCTTGTTATTTGTCAGCACAAGGTGGTAGTGAAACATCAATTTAAGGCATACAAGTAAACATCTTCTCATGATGTATTTCTTAAGAAGTTGCACATTTTAAACAAGCCTTTGCATTTTCAGGATATTGTATGAATAAGAAATTAAAAGCAAGATGTCATGTTGCATATTTCATTTCAGGAGATCATAGCAATAAGTTGTTCTTGGTGTAAGGCAGCTTACCATAACAAGATATCCTGTTTCATGATGCAACAAATAGAAGAACAGTGTCCTATGGGCGTACATGCTGGAATCATAGTACCTCCATCTTGGATTATTAAACTTCCGAAAAAGGTATACATAGTCTCATGTTGCAACCCAGGCCTTCTTTCTGTTGGTAGACAGAATCTTTTATACAATCTTTAATACAGAACAACAGTATTTCATTTTGGTGAAAGTAGATGGCTCTATAGGTTAGATGTCAAGAACTTAAAACCATTATTCTTTGTTGACATTTATTCTTGTTTATAACAAAATGTTTTCTATAATACTTAAAATAATTATATAAAGATAATTAGTTGTCCGGCTGTACATATTCCAGAGTGCCCACAGACCAACCATGTTCCTGGAAACTGGGACTCTGGAATATCTGGAGTATTCAGACTGATTATCCGCAGTCTTTTCTTGAACTACTTAATAATTTTAATAGGAAGGTTAATGTTAGCAATGATCACCTTCTTATGGGATTGTGCAATTAGAATTCTATCAGAAGAGATTGAAATAAATCTTACAAATGCAGATCGCTGAAGTTCCTACAGATTAAGGTATATCTGCACAACCTGTCTTTATGAAATGTTAATATACATCAATTTGATGATTTGAAACTAATATTTCATTATTTATAATCAGCTGAATGCCCAAGAATTTCATTCTAAGTACAATACTTTTTTACATTAATTTACTATCCATTGAAAGTGTTCGTAAAACAGTACTAAGGGGATAGGGCTAGTACAGTTAGGCTTGAAAACTAAAACTGTCATTTGCTTTCATTTAGGAACTTATATTTTCAGGGATTGTTCAAACAATGTGTTGATATTTTTTCAGGGCTCGTTCAAATCATCTATACGGAAAAAGAGCCGTAAATCATCACTAAAGCGTAAGAAGGGAAGTTGTAAAGAGACTGGTGAAGTTCATAGACCATTTATCATTAAACCCATTCCCTCTCCATTGCTCAAACCTCTGCTAGTGTTCATCAACCCAAAATCTGGTGGCAACCAAGGGGGGAAACTCCTGCATAAATTCTGTTGGTTGTTAAATCCCCGACAAGTCTTTAATCTGAGTAATGGTGGACCAAAATTGGGGTAATTATCTTATATATTTTGTTACTCCTCTGGTTTTCATTGAGACTCCCAGTGCTGGCTTGACATAGTTGTCACAATGGCCATTGGGTGTGTGTGCATCAGTGTCTACTTGGAAAACTAGAAATGGTAATTAATGTTTTGAGATCTTTAAGTTATCAGATACTAGACAAGAACTTTATTAAACCAAACACAATCAAATACTGTTGAAAAAGATCAATTACGGTGTCAGTAATAAAGGGTTACAAAAAACCTGTTGCTGTGTTTGTTACTTGATCTATTAATTCATGTTCCAGGCTGGACCTCTACAAAAAAGTGCCTAATCTTCGTGTGTTGGTGTGTGGTGGTGATGGCACAGCGGGCTGGATCCTGAGTGCCATTGATACTTTAAACCTCCCTAACCCACCACCAGTGGCCATATTGCCACTTGGCACGGGCAATGACTTGGCTCGAACACTCCAGTGGGGCGGGGTGAGTATAATTCTGAAGAAATAATATGAGAAAAATTAGACTTGGTAGAGATATTACCTCTCTTAACTTTAATAGTTAAGTTGACTTGTTCTGTCTACGCATGTGAAATTTGGTCAAGAGATTTTTTACCGTGTCAGATTTTATTAAAATGGTGTTATTTTAAATAAAAGGTATGCATTTAAAAGCAATCTGATTTATCTGTTAGTAAAACACATGGAATTTTTATCCAAGAGGTTTGTCTTGAAACACAAACAAGAAACACAAAATTTGACTTTTAGACAAAAAATGGGGCAATTTTTTTAAGAGTACTTTTCGCTGACTAAAGTGCTCTGATTTTTAATGTCAGTTAAATACGACCTCTCTATTAAAGACACGTCAGTTGGCTGCCTCTCAAATTTCTAATCTTCTAATTAAGTTTATCAATATCTTTGCCAGTTTGTTTGAAATAAGAAAGAATGTGCCCTCAGGCAGACTGGAATAAAAAAGAAGTTTCTAAGGCAACAGTTGGAAGATACCTCTCCAGGGAAAAAATTTAATTTCGAAACTATTAAGGAGAAAACTTTCTTGTCTAATAGGCTACATATTTAGAAGACAAAAAAAAAATGGACAAAAATTAGTGAATAAATACAGGGTGAAGAGACATTTTATCCCCTCATTGCAAGAAGTTTGTAACTCCTGTTAAGGTAAAAGTTGCTCTAAAGTGATGTTCTCTTCTACCATACTTCAGTCTTTAATGCATTTTCTCCTTATAGAGGATTCCAGGACAGGGATTATGCAGAATAAATTGTAGCCTTTGGTCAAGTGGTTAGAATTGCTGACTTGAAATCAATGTAATGTCTGCTTAATGGTGACAGGTTTGAGCCCCCACTACTGCCCATGTCTTTTTATCGGAGATAGTCAGCAGTTTCTTTTGGAAAACAGGAATCAAGAACTGGTTATTTCAAGGAACAGTGGTTAGGTAAACTGTTCACTGATAAATAATAGAGATAGAGTTGAAACACAGGTTAAACCCAGATAAGCTTTCTTAGCACCCTAGATGAAGTGCTTGCTTATCCTGGTTTGTACAGGATTCAACAGTATTTTCTGATATTTTCTGGAGAAAAGACCTTGTTCAAAGCTGTACCATTAGATATGCTTCTGGTATAACCTTCAGACATGTTCCTAAATTAAGTTACTGAAAGTTTAGTTATATATGGAAGCTTTAAACAGCAATCTTAAAAGAAAAAAAGTCACTATTTCTACTTTCCTTCAAATTAAATTAGTTTCATCTTTATACTGGCTCAAAGTTTTAAGGACACACAATGTAATGTCTCAAGTTACCAATTTTTTGGTTACTTTCCCAGATTGTTGATTGCACAGAGGGATGATATGTTTAATGTCAAAATGAAGAAAATAATTTACTTCCTTTATGTCAAGGTGATTTATTTACATTTATAAGTACAAAGTTCAGATATTAGATTTATTAATTTAAGGCAGGTTTTATTGCTCCATGTTTTGATAGGCTAAAATTAAGTTGAAAATTTTCTCTGCAGCTAAATTAAACGGTCACTGACTGAAAAAGACCAGAAGCAAAATGTGGTTTATTAAAAGCATAGATCATTTTAAAAATGATTTTGCACCCAGGCTTTCAAATCTTTTCTCACCAGATGTGTTTTTCTTTTGGAAAAAAATGTCTGAATAGACTAGAGTATGAAGATCTGGTTCCCTTACATAAAGAGCATTGAGGATGGGCTTTTACTTCAGTAATCTGAAACCAGTTTCAGAGTTTGTTGGCATTTTCTTCAAGCTTGTCTCATTTTCTGGTTGGATTAAGATATTAATTTCCAGAGTAAGATGTTTTGTGAAATATTGAGGTTGGTAGAAGACACAAATGTGACAGAGTGCAAGAGATTTTTGGTTCAGAAAAGTTTTAAGTCACAGGTGGAAGGATTTGACAGCACTTTCTCTTCATTTCTGCTTTATCAAATCATTATCAATGAATGAAACTTTAGAAAGCATCAGGTGTATAATATGTTAGAGGGAGTGTTGTCTGTTCATTCAAAAATTTCTCAATTTTGCATAGTTTTAACCTAGTCTATATCTTGCAAGGTTATCAGGTTTGTTTATTCTCTGTAGTGATGCATCATGGGAGTGTCCCAGAAAGCCAGTCGAGGGAATCTAATTGTCCCATCCCTGCGTATCCCCTTCCATGTCCAGTTGCCTCACATTGATACTAACTCTTTCTAACCTCAAGTAGGAGTAAGCTTTTGCAATAAAACTTCATACAAAGCAAAGCCATGTGAGGAACAAGATTTGGCATGCTTTTTGGGGCTGCTGGGGCCAAGATCAATGCCACATTTAGGAGTGATTGGTTTGTCATGTGTGCCCCATCATAATCTCCTAAAGCCTTTGCAGAATTTTCTCAAAACTTCACTCGAATGTTCAATTCATCGAGAGTACATGCATATTTATGATCCAACTGCCCTGGCTCATGGTCATGGTCAAAGTCATGCTTAGGCGTTCAAAGGTCATGAGACTGTCTCCTTCAACCTCTTTGAGCATTTCCATATGAAACTTGGATCACATGTTCCTTTTCTGAAGACAACTTGCAGGCCCATGTTCCAACTGCTCAGGCTCACAAGTCATGAATCTGTATTTCCTCAATTCTTGGTGAAATTTTATGAAATATGGGTCAGAGATGATTGAAGGTCAAAGTCAAAATCAGTGGTCAAATGCCATGAAACTGTGTCTCCTAAACCTTGTCAAGGATTTTTACAAAACTTGGGTCAAAGTCCATCAACCACACTGTTGCAAGATCAATGTCTCCCCTAGCAGTCAAAGGCCACGAGACTATACATGTATCTGCTACCTTGGCTTTCAAACTTTGTCCTCATGTGTATAATCACTGTCCTCATGTGTATAATCACTGTCCTCATGTGTATAATCACTGTCCTCATGTGTAAAATTACTGTATCATTTAGTGTGAAAAGGTGTGGAAATTCTCCTAATGTTTATTAACAACCCATACCTCATTCTACCATGAATGCCATCTTTGATAGAGACATGGCACTGGTGGGGGTATGAAGCACCTTCAGTCATAGCTCTAGTTGAAATTTCTAATATCTACTTTAATATTTGTAGAATTAGCAAATCCTCTACCATTGCAGATACTTCTCAAGTTCCAGATTACTTTATTTCTTGATCATTTGAGTACTTGATTCCTTTTTTTCTTAAATCTCAAGTTGCCAATCTATATTTCTTACAGAGGTGACACAAGACCATCTGGGAATGTAAGGTTACTTTGAAACAGTAATCTCTGGGAGATATAGATGATTTAGTACAGTCTGATGGGGGATTGTCTGTGTGTGTTGTTTATGATACCATGAAGAGAATGGTGTTTTTAAGGCTGTACTCTGAGGAAACTGGGTTTATTTTGCATCAGTGATGTACATGTATATAAACTTGTTTGGGTATAAAGACTGTCCAATATATGGTTTAACCTGCTTATGACAGTGGTCATATGTTGCCATAAACTCTTTTATAAGCTTCCAGTTACCTTTATATGTCTTAGATTAGCTTTCAGTTGCCTGTAACCTCTCCACTAGACTTTCTGCTGGACACAGGTTTTATTGTTTCACAGAATCATGCTCCAAAGTCAGGACGTGTAACACTGAGATACTCCCAATACCTACTGCAGCATGGCAATATGTTAAAAGGTTTATAAAATGCTGCTCAAACTTTATAGTGCTTTTTGTTTGAAACATTTCAGGGTTACACTGATGAACCTATTAGTAAGATATTATGCAATGTTGAAGATGGCCAGGTGGTTCAACTTGACAGGTAATACTTACAGTAAAATTAAAAAAATAATAATGCTGCCACAGTCAGGGATTTCTATACCCCGACCAAACAATATAAGAGAGAATGTGTTGTGTTGCATTACACATTTTACATATACAGTCAGACCTGTCCTTGCGACCACCTGAGTTAAGCAACATCCTGACCTAATCAACCCCTTTAAATTCTCTCTTTCTATTTCAAGCAATAATACACTCAACAGGTTTAGAAGCGCAAAAGTGGGAAAAATATTTATTTTTACAGTGTTATCATGTTTCAAATTTATTCAAATTTCATACACAACAAAAACAATGTAAAATTGAATTCTTGTAAAAGTTTCAATAATTCATTGCAAAAAATGACTTAAATAGAAATAAAAACAATAGCATCATTCAAACAGAAATGTTCAACATGGGAAATGTTTGCGTTTCTAAATTGGTTAAGTGTACTCTATACTAAGTATAGATACTACCTGTCTTAAGAGACCACAATAAGTCAGGTTCGAATGTATTACTGTTGCCTCGTATCACACATTTACAGTGAATAGTTATCAGAGCAAATCCTGATCAGAATTCAAGGATGTGCAGGTTGATCATGATCTGCACTATTCCCTATTCAGTCAGTATAGTTTAACTGAGCTTCCGTTTGAACAATTAATGGTAGCGTCAAATCTAAAATATGGAGAAGTCCATTTTAGAAGTTTAAAAGTGTCTTGCTAAATCTAGTTGGTAATAGAAATGTTACGGTTAAAGAAAAAACTATATCAGATATTTTCATGTATGGATGAGGATTGCTACTCTAGTTTATATATAATAATCATAAGAAATATAAAATATTTTTCCTATCTACGCACTCTATGTTACTAGAACTAAAATAATATTAATTCTTGTCCTGATGCAGTATGACATAAAGGTCAGGGTTGTTTGTGAAGAATGGTGATTTAATCGTTAATAAACTTTCTTTGTCACCGACAGTTTCCCTGAAATTAAATTGGATGCATGTTTTTAGGATTGCACAATATTACTGTTTAATAGGTCGTAAAGTTATTTCTTACAGGTATTATGATACGGGAGCCATGCATTCTGCATTTTCTGAACCATTAAATCAAATTATAAATCAAATGAATAATATCTCTGGTATCTCAAAATAGCAACCTGTCCCGCTCCTCCCATAATTCAGCAGTTAACTGTTATTATGTTTGATATTACATGATCTGTGGGCAGACTTATTAATCTGTACTTTAAACATTTAATTTCAGATTGCATATTTTATTAATTTTATATGGCTATTAGCTCAATTTATGTGATTCAATATGTTTTCATTTGCCTCCAACACGATACTTGCATTTTCATTGGTCTAAAGGTGGTTATGTGGTGACGCTCTGTATTTCTTTGAAGGCTTGGTAGACTTTCATGTCAAAAAAGAACCTTGCTGGAAGTAAAACAAACTAACCAATTAACTAATGGATCATAATTATATTATAAGCTCATGTGAGCCGAAGACTATGAGTAGGTGGTCAACAATATAACTTTAGAGCTCTTCTCAGAAACTGCATGTCAGATTTGCTCTGTAGAATCCTTGCATGGACCTACTTCAAACATCAAGAAAATAATGATTTTGGTTCAGTGCACAAAGGGGCCGCTGTTACTAAAAATAGAAAAAAACCTTTAAATGGCTTTCTCAAGAACCAATGGATGGAATGTCATCAAACTTGGATTGTATCATCCCTGCATTGCCCCTTTCAATAAACAACAAGTGGTTCCGGTCTAGTGCACAGGGGCCGCTGTTAATAAAACTATCTAAATTGTATCATAACAGTATTACACAATGCTATAGAGTACTGCAGTACTTACATGGTAACAGCACTTAGAGTCTTGGTGACATTAATTCCAGCTGCTGACCATATGAAATACAACTTGCTCAAATGAGCAATTAAGGACCAAGCCTTCTTGTCTTATGTGACATCTCACCTATACAAGATATGCCATGATTTATTGAGTATTTCATTTTAAAAAGATTGCGGTCTTATTAGAGTTTTAGTTGAAGAGTTATAATTTGTTATTTCAGATGGAATGTTACAGTAGCAGCCAATAAACATGCTGAGCCAGAACCTATTGAAGAAGAGGTCAAGGATAAACTACCTCTAGACGTCTTCAACAATTACTTTAGTTTGGGAGCTGATGCTCATGTGGCCCTTGAATTCCATGAATCTCGAGGTTTGTCCCTCTGTCTTATTGTCTCTCTCTCCTTTTCATTATGTCATATCTATTATACAGATTACGTAAGGTTGACTAGGAGAATGAGATGATAAGTAGTATTAGTTTCTTACATGAACACGCGGTTCAGATGGTAATATCCGTCACGACAGGAACTGTTTTGGTGGGAACGAGGCTCTGCCGAGTTCCTGCGAAACAGTTACCCGAAGTGACAGATATTTCCATCTGAACCAAGTATATCATTGTAGAAACTTTTTCTTGCATGCCGTCTTGCACTCTAAACGATATATTTAAATACAAACTTATTGAAATGATGCATTTAAATATAAAAACAAACATTATTCAGATGATGTGTTTGGGAAAGTGACAACACATTGTTTATAACATTATGTCACAAGTAATTCACGTGATGAGTCATCTAACATGGGGGGGGGGGTGTAAGATGAGATTTTCCAGCACTGGTAAAAGCTACAAATATCCTGATCTAGTATGCAAGAATATCAAAAGCTTTCATGTCAACGTGATAAAGGCTTCAATTTATTATTCCATACGAGAGCCTGCTTTAATGTCAATCAACCCAAAACCTTATTTTGCCACAATGTTTGCCTTTTTTTGGAACTGACTATACAGCATGGCATTGTTGTTTAAACAATTTTTTTTTATATTACTAGGCAATTATTCATCACTATAAGATGTATCAATGTGTCTCTACTTTCCAATAGAAATCTCTAGTTCTTCCTGACATTTGACATTCTAAGTTTCTATTTTCACCGCGTTATTATTCTTCATTATGTATTTGGGGCTCGTATATTTGTAATGTTTTACTCTAGTTGTCTGAAATGTTTTACTCACCTTTTTTCTCTGATAGATATTTAAAATGTTATTACAAAAACTAGTTTTGCAGAGTATCTTTTTAAAGTCCCATTTGCACTTTGGACAAACAGTGGTGCTCACATATAACTTTGCAAAATTTTCGTGTATTGTGCGTATGTCGTGCATTCCATTTGCATTCATCGTGTGTTTATCATTCATGCATTTATCGTGCATCATTCAGATCGTGTTTCGTGTAACGCATGGTTCGTTTCATGTGATGAACGTTGCATGATAGGAATTATATAAAAGTGGTTGGAGATAGTGCGGATGACCAATCATGTAGAACATTTGCACGTTGGCCTAAGCATAAAGGTGTATTGTTTATATTATTGTTCAAAGATCGGCTTAAATCATGTAAGAACTTTTGATGAAATAGAAAAAGATCATTCTTTCAATGATCTAAAATATCTTCTTGTGACATATTTTTTCTTTTTTTCACGAGATACTAAATTTTGTGGGAAGAAGAGATGTTGACTTCCGGTGAAACCGAAAGTAGACTTTCTGCATATCATGCAAGATTTACACCAGATATAAAGAATAATGTGTTATTCTACCAACAAAAAGGATATAGGATTTTAATTATTTGAAAATTGCTTCTGTCTAGACATTTGGTGAAGTGTTCAATGTAACTGTAAAAATTATACGTTGAGTCGGGCCTTTCCGTCCTAATAACTTTACAACAAGTTTAGAGTTTAATAAGAGATCTAATTAGTATGTGTGCCACTATTCAACTACTAATTATTCTCATAATCTGTTTGGTTTTAGTTATCGATAATTTAGGGGGTTTGATTAAGCTCTTACCTTGTAATTAAACATCTATTAATAATTTTGTTGTTAAGCAAACAAAAATGTCCAAGTTAATCGAATAATTACTTTTGTTTCGTTTATCAGGAATCATGTATTGTGTATTGTTCTTATCGCTTATTTATCAGTTGTCGTGCGTTCTGTTTGTGTGTATCTTGCATGTATCATTCGTTCCGTGTGCAAAGTTATATGTAAGCACCACTGTACAATGACATTTAGCTCTTATATTATGCAAACACATCTTGCCAGTGAAATTGAGTTATTTGTTTGAAAAGCATTTCTAACACACCTTTAAAATCATATGTATATACTGTAAATATAGTGCCAGTATCTCTTAGTAAATTACAAACAATAAAGAATCACTGTCTGACTACACTTTTTTGTGAATAGTATGAAAGAAAGGTATACGTCAACATTGTTTAAGACAGAATACAACACAGTTCTACCATTATTCAGGTGGTTAGTTGGGGTGTCAGCGGGCGGTGGGCGGGCGGGTAAACAATCTCTGTGACCCTCCTACATTTCTCAACGGTTTCAACCAAACTTTCACAGAAGTTGTCATGAAGTGCCCTGGCATATTGTCGGGTTTTGGTTCGGTCATTTTTGACAGAATTGGCCCTTTGTTTTTTCCTGTAATTCTTCTGCGAACCCCCTCATTTCTCAACGGTTTCAACCAAACTTTCACAGAAGTATTGTCTGAATGCCCTGCCATATATTCCGGTTTTGTATTTGGTCATTTTTGACAAATTATGGCCCTTTTTTTTTCACATTATTTCTTCTGTGCAACTCCTTCTACACTTCTCAAGGGTTTCAACCAAACTTTCACAAATTATTGTCACCAATGCCCTGGCGCATATTGTCGGGGTTTTGTGATTTGATCATTTTGACAGAATTATGGGCCTTTGTTTTTCCACATAAGTAATATATATAGAGAAAACTCTTCGTGTGCAACCCTACATTTCTCAAGGGATTTCAACCAAACTTTCACAGAACTATAATTGTAACTAAAGAATATTGAATGATGTTCTGCCCTGGTGTTCCGTCCGTCCGTCCGTACAATTTTGTGTCTCCTTATTTAAGTATATATAAAAGGGAGAAACTCGTTATTATAAAAGGGAGAATACTCGTTATTACTGTATATTTTTAGAATAGATACCAGTCCTGTATACTTTGGAGTATTCTGTTACAGTAAGAGACAAAATTCCATGAGACCAGCGGTTCAAACCCCACACAGAGCAAGTTTTTTTTTTTTTTTTTTTTTTCTTTTTTTCTAATAATTTTTGCCTGATTTGGCCCTTTGCTTTTTCCACATATTTATATATAGAAGAATACATTTGCGCTCGGCCAGCAGACTGGAAAATGAAAACCTGGTTTTGTGACAATTTCCTGTCACTTGTTTACCTTTTAATTTGATTCCATATGAGTAAAGTTTGAGAGGGACTTCAAGAGAATTAGAATTAAAGTGCAAGCATTTTGGGTGGTGTTATTATTTTGGTTGACCTTATTTAGACTTGAAAGTAAAGATTTGTTTGAAAAGAACTTAAAAAACTTCCAAGGCTGTTTGAAAATCAATTATTGTATCTCTGTTAGTCCTTGAACTTGTAAATATTGAAGAATTGTATGTGATATTGCCAGGAAATATATCTCATTTTGAACATTTTTACAGAGGCAAACCCGGAAAAGTTCAACAGCAGGTTCCGGAATAAAATGTTTTATGCAGGGGTATGTATACAGTATTGCACTTGCTTTTAGTAGAAACTTACAAATTGCAAATTACTTCAGATGTTTGCAAAATAGCTGTGCTAGATAAAATCCTATCTACAAAATATTGCATTATATTCTTTTAGAATAGATCAAACTTGAGTTCTGTTTTGGAAATTATGTACTGTATGTACCGTACTTGTCAAGAATTAGATGCAAGAATAAATGGAAATTTGCTCTCCCTGGTTTACTTATTCTATTTTACATCAAATGCCATCTGACTGCATTTTGTTCTACAAGACTAGTACTTATTAAATAAGTGTTTTTTGGCCCAAAGAAAGCATTGTTGCTGTCATGGTCATGTTACACCACTTCCATCTTGTCATTTGATTTCTGATGGTGACTTCTATACAGGGAGTCTGATGCTCTCTGCATACACCAATATCATTTCTTTTTATTCTCTTATTTCTCATAATTTGCTGTTGAAGACTGTGTTGATATATTTAAGTTGTTCCTTTCAGGCAGGGGGTCGTGATATGTTGAAAAGAAGTTGGAGAGGATTCTCTGAACAAATAAAACTTGTCGTAAGTATGCAAACTGCAAACATTGTATTAGAATAGACAACAGCTTCTGTGAACCTATAGGGGATAATAGTATAGATAAAATGATAGAGATGGATAATGGTGTAGATGAAATGATAGAGGTTGTTTAAACAAGTGATTTCCTATAGTTTTATGGTTGAAGCTGTAAGGTTCAGACTCATAAGTTATTGCAAAATGACTCAGTCATTTACAGCCTTCTGTCTGCCTGTATGCCTAAAGCAATAAATTGGTACCCTTTATATAGTTTATAAGATTTATTCTTGACAGTTAACAATTTCTTTTGCACAGATAATGCTCAAAATTTACAAAGATGTATAAATAAAAGAGACTGGAAGTTTCCTGTGGACCAATAGGGAACTGATGTTCTGTTAGAAAGTCGAATCCAGAACTGTTTTAAAAGCTTCACAATCCAGGTTATATGCTATCTGTCTGTGTACAACTTATGTACTGTTGAAGTGGACATTAAACCCCAAGACAAAAGGTTATGTCATACCGAGAGTGCTGCAGGTAGGCTTTAACTAAAGAGTTCTTTACAATTTACCTGCATTAATAGTTTAATGTTAAAAATATGACATTACTTTTTTTTTGTATTTGACAGTGTGATGGTGTTGATTTAACACAGAAGATTGTAGATATGAAACTCCATTCTCTCTTATTTCTCAACATTCCAAGGTAAGACAATCATTAACATTTCTTCCCAATGAGGTAAAAAGCAACAATAACAGGTATCAAATTTACAAATATATTGCCATTAAGAGTGGTATGTTATCGGTAATTACAAACTAGTATTGCAATGTGACACTACTTCTTGGAAGATCTTTTTCTGTAAACTTTAAGATGATATTAGAAAATCTCTGCCGTTGTTGATATCATATTCCTGCCATGTAACTGAGACAAATGTCAGTATCTTATGGAAGGATTTTTCTCCTCTGACTCTTCTCACATTACCTGTCTTTATTTTGAAGAATATTATAGACTGTGAAACAATGATGAAACATTGAAAACAGTACAAGCCTGTATATGATATATGTACTTGTGATGAAATTAAACCTGAGTGACAAGGAAGTATGGAGTGTATAGGTTGATTCATGGAATAAATGATGCAGTAACATTAACACTGCCAACTGTTGTTAGACTCACACTGTTGAAAAAAAAGTTCCAGACATTTTGCAGAAGGCAATTGTGCTGTTTCTTGACAATTTTTAAATGTTTATTTGTAAATTTTGCCATGCAATGAATTGGTTCTCTTCAGTAGTGCAAGTCCAAGCATCACAAATGTGTGGCATTCCAAGAACATATTATGTTAGCAGTTAGTGTAAATAATATATACATCTGACGCGTCATGTTTATATTTCATTTATTAAATTGCTTTGTATTTGATTTTACACCCTGTGATAGACGTGCAGAAGAAATTTGATAAACACTCGTAAAAGCTTTTAAGCTTTGTTTTCTTACAGTTATTGCTTCCATTCAGTTTGCATTTGTAATATTCCTGTCAAAATGAAGTAGTAAGAAATCATGGGACATGAAAAGCATAATAATCAACTTTGCCACACATTTCTGCATCATAAATATTTCAGATACAAATAGTAATATGGACAGGGATTAAGCATTCTACACAGACAAAAGGATGGTTGTCTGCACATCCATTATTTGTTTTTTCTTTCCACATTTTCTTGACAGAAACTATTGCTAAGGGACAAAAATCTTAACATAAAGATGCCAGGGGCTATTGGAGTAGACGAGACACTTTGACTTTTTGGGACCTTGAATTTGTACAATGATATAAACAGATAAAAGTATGGTGTACTGGAGGGGAAAATAGTTTTCACTTTATTACAGATATGCAAGTGGGACTGTGCCGTGGGGCAACCCAAATGCTGCAGGGTTTGAACCACAGAAACATGACGATGGCTACCTGGAGGTGATAGGCTTCACATACTCTTCTTTGGTATGTACAAACTTACACTTACTAACAATTACTCAGAAATTTGGGCTTCAATAGCTCAGTGGTTAGGGCATTCACCTCAGGACCTGAAAGTCACTGGTTAGAATCCCAGCCAGTCAAAGGGCAAAGACAGTCCTGCCACACGTAAATGGTAAGCAGCAATGATAAACTTGCAGATTCTCTTGTACAAGCATAACATCTTGTATGAGTTTTCAAGAGTGATTCAATATGTAGAAAACTTTCTAAGATAAATTTGCATACACAGTGTACTACTGCAGCTTTCTTTTAGAAACTGTGTTAATGGAAGCCTTTGCTCACAAGTTTTCTTGTGTAAGTAAAGGTTATTACATTGAAAACATTTCCTAACATTTTCTAATAGTTCAAATACATGTCACAACAATATCTCGGTTCAGGCGGCTGACTTCAGTACCACTGTGGATAGGCAGTTCCAAATGGGTATATATAGTTTTGCCAAACTTTAGTGAAAGAGAGAAGCCAGAAATCAGTTAAACTTTACTGTAAATATTTATCTTATTTACTTGTTTTATAATTCATGATAGAAATGTTCTAAATAAATAGCAAAAATTATCACGTATTTCTAGGCAACACTTCAAATTGGCGGGCATGGGGAGAGATTAGTGCAATGTAGAGAAGTGAAGTTGACCACAACCAAACCTATACCAATGCAGCTGGATGGTGAACCGTGTCGTCTGGCACCTTCTGTGATACGAATAAGTCTTCGTAACCAGGTCAACATGATCATGAAACCAAAGAGGCGGGGTTCAGTACCCATAACCAATGAGTAAGTCTTTACTTTTAGACAGTGGCATAAACAGTTCGGTTCAATGCTAGTTTTAGTTTAACATAAGCTTGTCTTGAAGAAGGAAATGCTGACTTTCACCTTCACGAATGTTTGATGTATGAAAAGTAAACTCTGCATATTAATCAAGTATTCCTACAGATAAAGTAATCCTGAAGAAGGTCTTGAGTAGACTGAAACTGGTAGATAAACTTAAAACTAGTCCGTACACCCTGGTATTGACGTGTTGTTCCTTATTAGACCTTGCCTTACATAGTTTACAGATGAATTAAGTCAGTTTTGTCCAGCTTGCTTGTATAGAACCCTAGGAGAAGTGCTAGAAGTGTAGAAGTCAGTCTACATCTATACAATCATGTTAAGTAAGTGCTTAACCCATTCTAAGAAATACAAATTCTAATGCTTTTTCTAACAAATGCTATGAACAAATACATGTAGACTTATTTGAAAGGCTTACACCTAATGTTGTTCAGTCATAAGGATTTGATACAAGTAGGGGTTGAAGTTACCATCCTGACTGTCTTGTGTAGGAAAGTTAGCAGTTTGTTATGGAGAGTGGAAGTCTAGTACTGATCCTTCCACGGAACGATTGTTAGGCTAAACTGTCTACCTTTAAATAGTTAAATGGGCATAGGAGACACCTGAAAACATTAAAAGAAAAGGGGATTGGGTATTTATTTTCAATTTAACTCTGAAGTGCTATATGAAATTACTAGTGTTTGCATGTCATTTATTTGCTAATGGATTTTGATTTCTTGGTGAAAGTGATGCTATAAAACATGTTCTGCAAGAAAAAAACAATTCCCACATAGGATTGGCCAGCTCTCCCACATGGCTTATATGGAGAAAGTTTACAGGAGAGCAGTATCAAATTGTTTCAGTGAGATTTATCTCTATGGCTTTTGCTAATACCAATGTAATGTTCCGGAAATAGATGAATTTTCAATAATTACTTCTTGTGGAAAATATTTAACGAGAAAACAAAAGGGTTTTATTTAATTAACAGCTGACAATTGTCCTTAATGGTAGAAACCTAGGGTATCTGTTACCTAGTTAATTTGATTTCACCATCAAGTAACTAGGTTATGAAAGAAATGAATCCAATATTAATCGTATTAGATAGTATCATAATGGTGTTTGAGTTAGGAAGTAAAATGCTATATATCTGATAATGAACCCAGTAGCCATGTAGTTTATGTTATCCATAATGAGGTGGGAGTGGTAATTCCACATTGATGTTGTTTTTTTTGATATTCAGAACTCATTAAAATTCTAATACCAGCGATCACAATTATTCATCTTTTTTGCTTTACAATTACTTAGAAAACTGAATCAAAACAGAACAGATTCTGTTATCAGGTGTCTCTGCTACAAAAAAATTAAGATGTGAAGCTTTTGCAGTAGTTAACCTTTACCAGTATTTATACTGATCCATATTTATACCATATTTGTTTTGTTTCATTATCTTTTATTAAGATTCTAACACGATCCACAACTTTTCCTGTATAAATATAGAAGAAAAGAATCTGTACATTATTTTACGATAAACTACATCACGTTTTCCACAGGCAATATGTGCAGTAAATGATGAACGCGTCCAAGCGTATTCTGTGTTTATAAGTTAAAATGAAATTCTACTATACATTGAACATAAGTTCAGGGTATTTTTCAAAGACAATATCGTGTTAGAATCGAAATAATAAATGATACCCAGTATTTTATTGTTGAATAAAATACAGTCAGTTGTTCAGATGCTAAAAAACTCTCGACTGTATTGTAATCAACGATAAAATGCAGGGACACTTTTATTATTTCTAATTGTTGTGGCAAGAAATTAAGACAAGTTAAGTTAGGACAGAGTTTTGCAAAAGGTCACTGAAATTTCAAAAGTAGATTGAACTTGGTATTTTTTACCAAGATGCAAGACTTAGTGTTCATCGTTAGTCTGCTAAAATTCTCAGATTGACTTGTCCATCTTTTATTTGCACAGTACCGTTAACTGCTAAATTGTTAATCTAAGCATGTACCTTAATTTAGTCTGATCATGATCTGCACTGTCCACTGTCCAGTCATGGTACTGTCCTGATTGAAAGACGGACAAGGTGATTTTAGAAAATTTAATATAGCAGGTAAAGTTGTTGGATATGTTTTCATTATAACTTGCCTTTTAAGAATGCAACTATTGAAAGATAATGAATTAATTGATGACAATGATATATAGATTTCTTTGGTGCCGACAGTGCACTGGTGCGGGACAGGTTTGTACAATCCAGCCTCAGTCCTGATTTTGCTTTTTTCAGTCCACCCTCTGTACCAGAGAGGTTACGTATACAAGTGAGCCGTATCGCTATGCGGGATTACGAGTTGTTGAATTACGACAAAGATAAACTTCGGGCAGCTTGTAAGTTTTGTCTGTGCCAGTAACGCACACCTAGAGCATGATGGGATATAGGGCCTCGCTAATCACCTGTAACCGTCAAACGATTAATCATGCTTCTTTAGCTTCTAACAATTACACATTACGGATTGGTTTATACAGTGAATGATAATTTCTCCATGTTTCATGTTTCCTTAAATATATCTATTGCATTATGTCACCAGTTTATATTTACTTCCCATGGAATGCATATTTCACTTACTTTTATATGCAGCTACACTCTTTCCATCTTCCTGTTTATGTAAATTCATTTCTAAATATGAAATTTTAAAACTTGAAACATGGATTGTGTTATAATAGTCAATATATTACTTGTATCCTTCAGTGATCTTACTCGAATTTTGCCAAATTGTCCCAAAGAATCTTATTGCAGATTTTTTTATTTTAGAATACGAGGAAAATCACATCCTTGCTGATCTATATGTCACAGTCTATAATCAGTCTCCAAGCATTGATTTGACAAGAGATTTATAATTGCTATGTTGTTTATGGCAATATCTGTAGCCACTAATTGAGGTGTCTGAAAACTGTTTGACCTATGCTTGTATGACCTCAGTTACCATGGACACAATCTCCCTTTTTTCCAGCCTAGTGGATTGGGACATTTCTCATCAAATTGAACTGACAGATTGTTTCAATTTCATTGATATATGACACACACAGAGGTAATTTTTAGCATGTAAATCTCCAGACATATAGTAATCAGATTAATTCAAGTGAAAATCCTGGACATGATATGGCAAGATGATAGAGCAATTTTCCCCCATTAGGAATGGCTAGGTAGAAATCTTATTTGATAGCTGCTAGAAAAAGTCCAATTATTTCCCCCGTCAGTATTACCAAGTGGCAAGAACTTGCATGCAACAAATTTGCTTGTTATTATTTCTGCATCCGGATGATGTCTGATCTTTTCTTGTATGAAAAGGCATTCAATTAATTCTCTAGTATATCTGGTGTACAACCACTTTCACAGTTAATCTGGTAGGGCTGACTATTGCAGCCAAATTTACTATCACGATAGTTATCGATAGTTAAAAGTACTATCACCATAGACTATCAATAGTTGGCTTCACTATCGCGATACTATCACGATAGTTTCGATAGTTTACATTATCACATACTATATATTTTTACCAGGTTGATTCAATTTGTTTGTATCAATACCTGTAATTAACTTGAATTCAGTATAAATATAATCGTTACTAATTAAGAATGCTAAACCAGATACGCGTCATTAAAATTTTTCACTATGCGAAGTCATGGATTGATGGATGGTAAGACGACAACTACGTTTTAGGAACAGAAACGTTGTCGTATATATAACTTTTTATAGCCCGTAATGTAAACATATGTTTTATGGCAAAGGAAAATCAACTACATTTTATGTAAATAACGCATTCAAAAATGAAAAAAAACTATCGAGAAAAGTCGATAGCTGTTCAGACTATCGGCGATAGTATCAATAGTGTGAAATTGCTATCAACTATTGACTATCGGGTCTGATACAATTGCGATAAGTCGATAGTATCAACTATCGTTACACCCCTATAATCTGGTGTATTATATTAAGTTACTTCCCCAGCATATTAAATGGTGTATAGTAGATGTTGCGCAGTAAATGATGGTCCATGGTTACCCTGCACATTCAGTAACATCTGTATTAGATGCCTTGTTTCATGCTCGGGATAGACTGTAGCAGTAGTATCATGTGACTGGTCACCATTCTCCCGACCAAAAGTAAACCTCGTCAACTTGCTTTGTCTCAGACATGATATACTGCAATTACTTTAAATTTCTTAACTGGGATATTCAAATGAAGTTAGTGGTAATTCAAGCGAACACAATCAGTCAATTTATTGCAAATAAGTTTTCCCCAGACAAAACAAAGCATGAAAACAAAGACTTGGGTGAATGTAGTGACATGCTGGTTTCTATGGCAAGCTGTCCTAGAAGAAAGTTCATTGACTTGCAGAAACAGTTCACTGACATTATAATTGTCAGAGGATATGCATTAATATGTAAATCTGATAGAAAACAGATTGTAATGAGTAACAGGCATCATGATTATGGCAGACAATCAGTGCTTGCCAATTAAATTTGTTCAGTCCCTAATTAAGTCTAAACCAGAAGTCACCAAATCAGGCACAGTGTTTATGGTGTTAGGTCTTTGCCTAGCTTTATAACCAGACAGATTGTCCCAACACTTTTTAGTGATGGTCCTTTAATTGCCATATTTTTTCCATATCAGCACTGTTATCTGTCTAATCTTGGAAAGCCTTTGTCAATTCTTCATCAAACCTAGCAACATTTAGCCAACAATATTTAGCCAACAACATTCAGCATAATATCTTGGTCAAATTTGATAACCTGCTGGATCACCAGAGACATCTGCAGTTATAGCCCTTGAATTGTCTAATCTTTGGACAAATCAGCTTCGTCCACAGTAAGAAATTGTGTATCCAATCTTCACCAAGTTTAAAGCAAGTACTTTTACACTCAACAGGTTTAGAAACGCAAAAGTGACAAAATATTTATTTTAACAGTGTTATCGTGTTTCAAATTTATTCAAATTTCATACACAATAAAAACAATATAAAATTGAATTATTGTGAAAGTTTCAATAATTCATCGCAAAAAATGACTTAAATAGAAATAAAAACAATAGCTTCATTCAAATAAAAATGTTCAACAAGGGAAATCTTTGCGTTTCTAAACCTGTTAAGTGTATTATAACTGAATTTTTCACAAACATGACTGTAAGTATCTTGTGACAGTACAACACTCTTGTTAGTTAAATTGTTTAGAGATATATAGACAGAGAAAATCATGAAGGATACAAATAAAACCAACCCGGTGAGATTCTTGATTTTTCCTGAATGCATCATTCTATAAAACAAGGATGAGTCCATTTTTCTTGGCTTTTTTTATGGAAATTTCCCAGAAATAGATGAATATGCCATGGTTACAAATGCTTCTCTCAGAATGTTTTATTTGTAATGAGGAACAATTTCTTATAGAAGTTGTCATGTTTATGTAGTAGCCAGATAATTATTGCTAGAATATAGAAAGATGCATTCAACTTAATGTCAGACCTGTAAATGCTTGGTTTGGGGATGTGGTGAAGGAAATTATAAGCCTTACAAGGAAATGCCTTCGCTTAATCAAACAATGCCTGCACAAAGATACACTGCTACTGTATTTACATCTCATTTTAAATGTTAGTGCTCTAAAATATAAATCAATTCCAGGGATGAAGAATGAGATAATTTTTTCTATTATTTTAGCTGTGCCTGTGTATAGATTTGCCATTATCTGTCATATTTCTATACATTTGTTTGTCACACGTACGAAGTTGTGTTCTGTCCAGAGTTATTATGTTTTGGTCTTGGCCTTTAACAGAGAAATGGAATCTGACATGATATTTAATCCTTCATTTCAATCAGAGTAACGTTCCTTGACAAAAGGAGTTATTTTAAGCTTTTGTCAAAAAATGCTGAATAAAGTGTTTGACAGAGAATGAGAACTGTATGTTAATTAGCATATAATGGTGAGCTATTGTCTTGTTTCTACAACAGACTTTATGATCTTGACTAATTAACGATGCTGAAATTCCTATTTGATTAGAAGTCACAGTACTGTAGTGAAATTTAACCTAATCAGTAATGTTGCGTACCAGTTTTTTTGCTTGAATTTAGTTTTATATGCCCGAATGAAATGTTAAAAATTTAAAGATATGAAATACAGTAGCAGTAACTTTGGGCATCTGAATCATGTTTGCAGATTGAATATTTATTGACAGACAATTGAAAGTGAACACAAACATGTGATAATTTATTGCAGAAACTAGGTGTCGCATTACAGGAAGCTGGTATTTTAATATAGATTTTTGATTTGTAAGAGCAGAAAAATATATATTAGAATTCAGAAGTTACCTTGGTATCTAGAAATCACAGCATATTTGGTCAATCATTACATAAAAGTGCTAATTTCATAATAAAGATATTTTTAATGGTATCAGGTAGTTAATGTCTCAATATAGTAACAAAGATATCTTGTAACAGTAGTTCATTATAATGCTCTCCAGATAATCCAATTACAGAAATATAATTGATTACAGATACACCTTTATTTACAGATATCAGATATCATTTGTCATTGATAAATGATTTACAGAAACTCATTACAGTAATTTCTTGTGTTTTCTGTAGAATAAACCAGCCTGACTGTATTCAGGTTATGAAAGATGGCATTGTATTATGGACAGGGGGGTGGGGTATGTTCTGGTACTTCAGGTGTGTAGTTGCAAGTATGTAACATATACACAAATGTATGTTCAGGAGATATACTGCATATTATAATATGGGTTTATTATGTACAAAGTAACACCCCTTTTCCACAGTTATAAGTAACAAATGACAATAGGGCTTATTTGCTAGATAGGTAAGGTAGATGCATAACAGGTCTGACCCAGGAGTTTGTAACACACATATAACAAGAGTTACTCTAAACTGTAACAGTTGGAAAGTAGAAAACAACCTGTAGTGTTTATGACAATACTTGTTTCTTTAGCAAGTTGGCCATAGACACAGGTTTGGCTGTATCAAGAAGAGCCACTGTTTACAGGGTTTGTCTGTAAATGACAGTGACACTGACTGAAACAAATATAAGATATGAGTGAAATTAAGTTTGTAATAAAACTCTTCAAAAATAAAGAAGAGATGTATACAAAATAATATGAATGTCAGCTGAAAGGTTGGTTAGCTCTGGTATACGAGTGTTACTGTAACATTGACACATTCTCACATTGTTTACTAAAAGCACTTACAGTTTCACTTACAGTGGCATGGTGAAGGTATGTACATGAAGGTCACCTCAGTACTTTCAACAAAATTATTACATTTTGTATTAAATTTATTAAATTCTGATAATATTTTTAGAATAAACAGAGATTTTATTAAGGAAAACTAGTCTATTTTGAACTATTATTTGTGTAATTTTTTGTTTTGCAAGAAAACAAATTGCTTTTATATTGCAGACTACATAACATTTGTTTCAATATTCCTTTCTTTGATGAAGACAAATTTCATCCTGTAAGTTGTTTATTGACAGCTGTGCCAGTTGGAATCATCGTCGTTGACAACAACGCCAATCTGGAGGAGGTTAGAACTCATATCAACAGACTTCAAGAGGTACGTTCTTGCATGATTTACCTATATCCAGCTAAATTTCTGAAATGGCAAGTCCATTTTTCGTTTGGATCGTACCATTTGTTGTTCCAAGGGGTACTAACAGAAAATGTACTGACTGAGTAGTATCACTCGCAGTCAGTATTGGTAGGTTTAATACAATTCAAATATTAAGGACATGGGCGCAACAACGTGAAAATTTTTTGATGTGAACCTAGCAAGTAATATTCAGTATATGTTTTACATTGGCGCAAAGTTACGCTTGCATTACAAAGATACTAGGTTAAGAGGGTACTTTTTAAAAAATCCATAGTGGGGATTTTCAGCATCAACTTTAAGATTAACAATAGCTGTCCCTCACAAGTGACGAATGCCCCCGAAAGAGGTGCCTCACCGTCTGTGTCCTCTCAATGTGCTCAATAAATGTGCTAAGTAATTTTAAAATCCTTCCATGCATGACAGAGTAACCATGCATACAGTATTCCATTACTGGTGCCTGCTTTGAGGTGGGTGTTTGCACGCACCCCGGCTGCTTTGGTTATTTTAAAATCCTGGGGGGGGGGGGGGAAAAAGTAGATATAACAGATTCCATTACCTATAAACTCTAAGTGTGACCTTGACCTTTGTGGTAGGGATGTGGGTCATCTTGATGTGCTAGACATTTGTGCCAAGTTATTTTAAAGTCCTTCAATGCATGACAAAGTTGCAGTCCGGACACGAATGTGTGTATATATAGAGGATTCCATAACCTTCATACTCCAAGTGTGACCTTGACCTTTGAGGTAGGGATGTGGGTCTTGCACGCGACACGTCGTCTTGATGTGCTAGACATGTGTGCCAAGTTATTTTAAAATCCTTCAATGCATGACAGAGTTACAGTCCGGACACGAATTTGTAAGTGGGGACGCACAGATGGACAGACGGACGGTGTGATTTTTATATGCCACCCTTCAGGGGCATAAAAAAACTTTGTTTTTAATGTAGCCTCTAACTAGCCAGGACTGATACAGTATTCACAGTATCCTCGCACAATGGGCATCATTTACAAATTGTCAAAGACATGCGTCCTATAACTTGCATTTTAAACTAGAATTTTGCTCTTCTTGCACTGAAATTATTTTTTAATTTGTGTCTCCTGTAACATGTCTTTATGTCTCCATGAAATGAATTTAAACTCACCACAGCTGCCTTATTTAATAAACAAAGAGACATCGGAAAGAGAAATACTCTGGTAATGAATGGTTTTCCTAATACATATTCTGGTACATACATTTTCTTGATATTTTCTCTGCATGTTTTAGTTCATAAACTTGATTAGAGAATTCATAGTCTGCTACTAATTTGATCAACTACATAGTTTGTTATATCCCCACCAGACTTGCCAATAATTGTGTTGTCTCTGAAGTATTGGAGACCCCAGCTGACTGAGGTTACGGAGAGGGGCAGGTCACGTAAATGTCGTTCGTAAGAAAAGTCAAGAAAAACAGGAATATTTTATGTTAATACTTCAGGAAGAGACTGATTTTGTACCAAGTGTAGTCATTAGCGATATGAACTGTTTATTCTTGAAAGACCTTGAAATCTGTTTTAAAAAATCGGAAATGATCTGTGGGAATTTAAGGCTTCATGTAATTGTATGTATTTGACTATTTCAGGATCTGGTGACAACATCACAGATTACAGATTCCTCTCATACATCTCTATCATCCAAATGGTGCTTCCTAGATTGTAAGTTGTTTAATTACTTACACCATGCAGGAACAGACTTTCTTCATGGGGTTCAAAGTGTGTTTCAACAGTTACCCCTTTATGTACATTTTACGGAACCATTGTGCTGGTGGAGGACAAATTTGTTATTTTATACATTGAAGAGTGAAGGGGATAATGTCTGCCTTTGCAATATAATGAAGAGACAAATGTAATCCTGTGCCAAATTGAGTTAACGGGCTTATGTCCTATGGTATAATATCCTACATTCCTCTGCTATCAGTGCATAAAGGCTCATAATTATACATGCCAGAACATTGACTGTCCTATACATGATAGTGTATGTTCCAATGTTGCAATATTATATGCTACAAAAACTAAGGTTCATAAGCCATCATGTTGAGCACTGTTTTACCTTAGCTTAACTAACAATCAAGGTTGTAATTTGAAAAGGAGAAATAGAGGATAAATTTCCGATGAACAAAAGACAATTTGGCAATGCCAACATAGTTTTGCCTGAAAATGATAATTATAGAAATTGTATGTACTTACACCCTTTGTGGTCACATTTCTAAAATGGTGAGTTTTGTTTATTGTTTAAAAGGAAGCTTACTGAATAGCTGACCATGCAGATCATGATCTGTGTGCATGGACAAAGGGTTGGGGGGGGGGGGCAGATCCATCACACTGGCTGCAATAACAGAAATACTGAATCTGGTTTAATCAAGAGAAATTGTAATACTTTGATGTTGGAAAGCTTTCTGAGATTTATGAAGTAAAATCCTGGCCCAGACATAATAACTTTAGATTAGTATCAATTTTGTGCACTTAGATTAGACATCTAAAAATGATTCATGAGCCTATGAAAGTCCTGAAATCTGTGATGAATTTGTTTTGTGAGAATTTAGTAATGTATCGAAATGAGTATTATCTGGATATTACATCAAATAGTACATGGGAAATGTAGAAATGTTGACAAAAATGCACAATTATTTATAAAGGTGTGACACATGGAAATTCTAAATGTAGTGCACAAACATATTTCTACATGTGACAAATCATGTAACTGTTGTATGTACAAACATCGGGCTCTTTAAATTAGCTAATTATGGTCTTGTGACAGTAGCTAATTATTTGCATTTAGATGATGTTACAGCATAATTATGACATCACAATGGTCCTTACCATTATTTCCAGGAGATCAATCATTTATAAATCTTACCTAGGACATGTCCATCTTTGATTTTGGACAGTACCATTAATTGTTCAAATGGGTGCGTTGTTTAACAATCCAAATGTTGGAAATAGTCATTAAAAGACTAACAAGAACAAATTATCTTAATATTATTTGTACATGTTTTTAATGTATTGTAAATGAAAAGGGTACTTATAGCCATTTTATGCAGACACTCTTGTTTCCACAGCTACAACCGCCGAGAGGTTTTTCCGAATTGATCGTTCTCAGGAAAACTTACACTACATTACTGACATATCATCAGAGGACCTATATATCCTCGACCCTGAAATGACCTCAAGAGGTCGAGACAACAACAACTTAGATAGCTTAGAGGACAAAAACACATCGGTTGTGAAGGAAAACAATTTCACATCATCAAAAGACAGTGAACTGGTTTTCACATTCTCCATGCCTGTTACACCTCCGAAGTCACCAAGGTGAGAAAAAGAACAGGAAAATTTACATCCAATGTGCTTACAGACAATTTAATCAGAACATGCTTAGTGGCTCTTATTAGTGGACTCTGTCTTTTGCATTATGGATAAACTTGCAAGGCCTTGTCTACATTACTATATTGGAATTATTCTTGAAGCTTGAATTAAATAGGAACAAATCAAGAATGATATTACAGTTTTATCTGTATGAATGATTCTGCATTACAGTTTCATAAAGTAATTTGCTATGATTACTATGTCCTACAGATGGAATTTTAGGATTTTTGTACTGCTAAATAGTTCATAGTCATCCAGTTTTAGAACTTGCAGTTAGGCCACACCAAATTGATTTGTTGGTCATCCGATACTCTGCAAAATATCCGGGGCGAGCGAGCGTAATTAAATAAATATAAATTGAATTATATCAGCTGATTTGGAATTTAATAATCTTTTTCATTGGTTTTAGAGAAATGGAAGGGAGCAAGTCTGAGGACAATTTATTAATTTGGTGTGGCCTTAGACAAGGAGTGTCTACCTAGGCAGTTTTCAGTGGCTTACTGTTTTATAATTAGATCAGTCAAACTGTTACCTTATGTCATTATTTAAATCATGTCCGACACATAGTACCGTCCTGTCTGGGTTATGGCATTATTTATATCATGTCCGACACATAGTAACGATCCTGTCTGGGTTATGGCATTATTTATATCATGTGCGACACATCGTACCGTCCTGACTAGTATGGCATTATTTAATCAGTCGCGTGGCGGGGTTATGGCATTATTTATATCATGTCCAACACATAGGACCGTCCTGTCTGGGTTATGGCATTATTTATATCATGTCCGACACATAGGACCGTCCTGTCTGGGTTATGACATTATTTATATCATGTCCGACACATAGGATTATTGGGTAGTTTCATTGTAAAGTTAGAATTATGAAAAATAATCTAGACTACTTAGTCACAGGTTGGTGAGGCATTTTCTTTGAATTATATCTGTGGCTAGATTTCCATTTTGCTAATTTTGTACATAGATTTTTTTGCCGGGGGAGGGATCCTTAATGAAAGCAATCTTTATCTTCATACTATATACCTGTATGGAATGGAATATTTGCCTCTAAATATATTACATCAAAGCTGCATTTGACATTAAGTTGAGCATTATTGGGCTTTCGTGACACTCTTGTTTCTTAGTTTTCTAAAATTAAAATTTGTTTAAAAGTAAAATATTCTTTTCTAATCTTTTCAGTTTTGCGAGAACAGTTTCTCTCTTTGCTATACGTGGCTTCACTTTGTTATGTTTTAGATTTGAGCAAAGCCTTACAAGACCAGAAAGCACAGAAAACTTGTTATCACCACCTAACCAACCTGGCTCTAATAACAGGTGCTTCTTTCTGCATTACTCTGATCTCAAATAGTTGATAGAAGATGTTCCTGTCATGGATATTTGGCCATAGTTTTTTTCTTTTCATAACTTTCAGTGATCTATTTGATCCTATTCCTGTACCACAAGTTTTTGGGCTAAAGTTCAAGCCTGAACTTTTGTTTATTTTACCAATTTGACTTTAATCTTACTCGAGCTGAATCCACAACCAGCAAAGTGGTTTCATTCTGCAAGGCATTGTAGGAACTGTTACTTAAGTAATAAACTTGATAAGCTGAAATTTGGAAAAGAAATATTGAAAGGAGGAATTAGAAATGAGCAGGGGTGATTCCCCTTTAATTAACCCAGCATACTCTGGAACTTTCTGTTATTATGTAATTCTAAAAGCATGATGTTCTCAGTCAGCTTAACCTCAAAATGTTGGTGCAGTTGCACAAGTTATAGTACCCTTGTAGATGACTTCAGCTGTTCTATTGATGAAAAAAATAGATGAGAAGATATTTTTAAATGTTTCCACCAAAAAGAAAGTTTCTTTTGTTTGGTATCTTGCACCCTTCAGTCATCATTAGTTGCCAGTTTATTTTCATAATGTTGATGTAGGAAATTGATCTTGCTTAGCTTCTTTAGTCTTTTGCTTGCCATTTCTTTATGTATGAAAAGAAAACATGGTAACCAGATAAATTAAAGGAATATTTTAGTATCTCCTCATAAATGAATACGCAAAAAAATGTTCAGATCCGAAGGTTGACTCCTAATTGTGTTTAAACTATTCAGACACCAGTGGCAGTAACTTAATCAGACTTTATCTGAGGTATTCATTCATGCAATTCTGGCAGTTTTGGTCATAAAACAATAATAATGAGACATCTACTGCTAGCACCTGTTAAAAGAGCCATTACTGCCGATAGCACCTGCTTCAAGATATATTATTGTTAAAAGCACCTGCTAGACGAACAACCACTGTTAATAGCACCTGCTACAAGAATAATAATACTGTTAAAAGCACCTGTTACAAGAACCATTACTGTAAATAGCACCTGCTACATTACTGTAAATAGCACCTTATACTTGAAGAATCACTGTTAAAAGCACCTGTTACAAGAACCATTACTGTAAATAGCACCTGCTACAAGAACCGTTACTGTGAACAACACCTGCTACAAGAACCATTACTGTAAATAGCACCTGTTACAAGAACCGTTACTGTAAATAGCACCTGTTACAAGAACCATTACTGTAAATAGCACCTGCTACAAGAACCATTACTGTAAATAGCACCTGTTACAAGAACCATTACTGTAAATAGCACCTGCTACAAGAACCATTACTGTAAATAGCACCTGCTACAAGAACCATTACTGTAAATAGCACCTGCTACAAGAACCATTACTGTAAATAGCACCTGCTACAAGAACCATTACTGTAAATAGCACCTGCTACAAGAACCATTACTGTAAATAGCACCTGCTACAAGAACCATTACTGTAAATAGCACCTGCTACAAGAACCATTACTGTAAACAGCACCTGTTACAAGAACCATTACTGTAAATAGCACCTAATACTTGAACAATCACTGTTAAAAGCACCTGTTATAAGAACCATTACTGTTAATAGCACCTGCTACAAGAACCATTACTGTAAATAGCACCTAATACTTGAACAATCACTGTTAAAAGCACCTGTTATAAGAACCATTACTGTTAATAGCACCTGCTACAAGAACCATTACTGTGAGCAACACCTATTACAAGAACCATTGCTGTAAATAGCACCTAATACTTGAACAACCACTGTTAAAAGCACCTGTTACAAGAACCATTACTGTAAATTCTCAGCACCTGCTACAAGATCCATTACTGTAAATAGCACCTAATACTTGAACACTGTTCATAATGTACAAATACAGTATTCTTTAACTTTTAGCACATTATAACAAGCATGGTTACTCCTGTTTATAGTACATAATACAGGAAAAGTTACTTTAAATAGCATGTCATGAGACACTCTTACAGCACTTGCACCTTGTAGACATTGTATTAAACCAGTTACTGTTTGTCTGTTGACAAATGTACAGCAGACTGAGATTGACTTTAGTATAATTGTACTGTTATATCCTTATGGCAATAAAGAATGATGCTTGAACCTGTATGTAACAGTGATTTATGCATGTTTCAGCTCAGAGCCAGGATCCCCTATTGCACCCAATGTGATTCCAGCAAGACCCTTTCATTTTACAACTACTGGAGAAAAACCAAAACCCCTTTCACCAGCTGACAAAAGTAAGTTCTTTTTGCATGTATTAATTTCTTTTTAGTGCTCAAGGTGAGCTTTTGTGATCACCCTGTGTCCGTCATTGTCAACAATTTGCTTCAAACAACATAATCCTACTAAACCTACTGACAGAATTTGATGAATTTGCAGAAATATTGCTGGCATGAATTTCTACCAAATTGTTTAAAAAGAATGCAGTTTCATGCAGAACTCCGGGAGCTATGTCAACATAAAGGAAAAACATTAAAATCTCCAAAACCCCAAGGGCTATGGCTGATTTTCAAATTGTGCCATGGAGTTAAAATTTACCCTGCCCAGGGAGTCATTTGTTTTACATAGGTTTTTAAAGGATAAAGTTTAAAATCTTCTCCAAAACCACACGGCCTAGAGCTTAGATAACTATATGGTATTTAACACTGTGTAATGAATCTCTTCCAAGTTTGTTCAAAAGATGTCCCTTGGGTCATAGTTTGCTTGTTTTTATAGAGTTGTAGGAATACCTTTAGAAATCTTCTTGTGATGAACTTGGCGTATAGAGTAATGGTACTCAAGTGAGCGATATAGGGCCAATATAGGGCTATTATGGCCCTCTTGTTTACAAGTGTTGTTACTACAGAGAAACCTAAGTTCATCACATACATGATTTTGTTCTTTTCTACTGACATTTAAAAATACATTTCTGTAGTTGCTATAGCAACGTCATGTTGACCTGAACTGCACGAATTTGCACTTCTGAGACGAGTCCATATTTCATTGTACAAATTGTACAGAATTGCGTGCTGTGTCATGACAGCCTTTCAACTATTTCTGTAGGATGTTATTGTCTTCATTCATGTTTTATTCTCTCAAAATTAGATGATACTCATTTAAGAGGGATAAAAATTAATCCAGAGCAAAGTTATTTATGGAATTTTTATTTTTTACTAAATACAAGTAAAGGCTGTTTTCTGTTAAGACCAGTTACCAGATAAGACAAGATTTTACTGTATATAAATTTCAGTGCTGATTGATGCATCTAAAAGAGGAGATTTACGGAAGTTGGTGGAGCTACATGAATCTGGTGCTGACTTGCTGTGTACTGATCAGTATGGAATGACGGCATTACATCATGCCTCTAGATTTGGTCACAAAGAAATTGTAAAATATCTTGTTAAAAATGGTAAGTTTACATAATTTTATCCAAATATATTGAAGTAAATTTTATTAACACTCAACGTTTGGGACTACTGTCTTAGAATTTTTGACCATCGTTTTGAATTTTTGGACCAGTGCCTAAAATTGTAAGAACAGTATGTGGAATTTGTGGATAAAATTAAGAGTTAGGACCAGTTTCTGGCATTTTGGACCATATATAGTTTCCCATTTTCAAATAAGTTTCAGAAAGTTTTGGGACAATTGTCGAAGTAACAAATTTAAAAAACTTTCTGGGTAAGACATTGTGATCATCCTTTGTCTGCATGGTATTGACAGTCTGCTTTAAATGAAACTTTGTCCAAAAGAACTAGGCAAATTTTATTCAAACTTAACAGCAATTTTCCTTCAGTTGTCCTCATCTAAAGTTTTTCAAAGAATTCGCTTTTGTAAAGGTTGAAATTTGAACAGGAATTATGGGTGATTGCAGTACAATATGTCCTTTAACTTTTCCTTGATAACATTACAATTTTCATTTCACTTTCATAGAACTTGCTCATAAAGTTGCCTGCAAACTGTAGATGCTCCCTATTCTTTTTAGGGTCAATGGGTAAAGGTCATAGTGACCTGAACCTAGAAAATCATTTCCACTCAGTATTTTGAAATCTAATTATCAACAGTTACTAAGTAGATGATCCCTACTGCTTTTTGGTCAGTTGGTCAAGGTCAAGGTCCCAGTGACCTCTGTTAGCTTTTCCTTGATAACGTTCCAAAAGATTTTCACATAACTTACTTAGAACGTTCCAGTCAGTCCAGTAGAACGATACTGTCTCTTTTGTGCCTCTTGTTTAAATGTAATTGGAATCTGATGCAGTGTTTATGAGAAATAGGATCTTTTAAGAATTATAAATAAAACTTGCACTTTAAGAAACATTATTTACTGGGAAATTGTGGTTAAATGTGAATAAGGAAATTTGAAAGATACACTTTCATTTATTAAATTTTTTGTTCATTATTTGAAATTTATGTCTGGAAGAAAGGTAGGTAGGTCAGTGGTGTATCACAGAAAATTGGAAATGTCAAGCCACAAGGAAGTACCAGGATTGTGTGAGGGCTGAAAACCATTTTAAGGTGTTAGATTTCTTGTGAAACATTGTGGTTGATATATGTGTCACCGAAATCTTGAAATTCTTATTTTTTTTCAAAAACAGGAAAGTCTTTGGGAGGGGGGAGTTCCCTGAGCAATTGTCTGTGGACAATAAATGGCAAAATTATATAGTTTTTCCAGCAGTTGTATGGAACAAACAAACTTTATCTCATTCAAAACAACTTTAAGCAAATACTGCCAGAATATTGCACAATTTCTTCCTGGGTAGGAAGAGGTCAGACTAGGGGGTTTCTATGAGGAGTGTTATAGTACATGTTAACACTGTAAAGTCAACCTAATGTTGTGTTACTTAGAACAAGTTCATTTTGCCAAATCTGCGGAAAAAATTGTTTGTAATATGAAGCTAGATTTTAGTTACTATAAATTTTATCAGCTATTATGTAATTAGAGCTTTTCTGCTAACCCTGGTATCAGTAGCACCAGACTGTTATGAAAGCTTTGTGTTCAAGGTTGCCAGCTTCAAAACTAAAACAGAATCATATTGAATTTAAACTCAACATAGGTCTTCATGGCCAGGGAATACTGTCATGGCACCAAGGCCTGTAACGTTTGTTTTTATATTTGCAAAACTATTACCCTTTTACTTGCAAGTGCTGTCTCCAAAACAAATGAAGATGTTTGGTTGAAAGTTTAAAGAGGTCTTTATGGTCAATGAAGGTTATAAGCATATAGTTGTATAATTCTTGCATGAATTTTGGCAAAAGTATTTTCTTTTTGGACTGAAGTTTTGTATGGGAGTTGCTGTCTTTAAAATTACTACAGATATTAGATTGAAACATCACGCAAAAGCTTTTGACAATACATGTTGTGTAGAGGAAGTGCTATAATTCTTGACTTGTATTTGGAACAATAATGCACCTTTTTTCCACTTTGAACATAGTCCTTACAGTTTTGTTTGCAATTTTCTATCTTCGAAAATTATTGCAGATATTGGAATAAAATTTAATTCCGGTATTTGAGATGGATACCAATGCTGAAATAGGATTAAGATGGTCCAGTGGTTAACACCCTAGACTACGAATCAGAGGTCCCTGGCTTGATATCAGGCCAGGGCACTTGAAATTTCATAAACGCTTTTAAGTGTCTCCCACCCATCTATAGATGAATTGGCTAGAAACCAAAAGGTAGTCTTGTGTGTATTGGTGCTATACACTAGGCACATTAAAAAACAAAGGGGTTTATTAGTCAAAAGAGCCAGGATCTGGTACCTGGTTTCTCTTGTATCTGAGTCTGTCTTAAGGACCACAATGGTGCTTGCTCTCTATTGTGTTATGTTTGGTACTGAAAAAAATCCCATAACTCTGAGCTGTATTTTGACAAGATTATGTGTTGTTCATAAAAATAGCAGATAATGAACTATTTAAGCACTTTAACAGACAAGCATGCTGTCTTACAGACATTTCTAGTCTAAATATTATATGAAAAACAAGATTAAATTAATATTAAATGCTGTCTGGCACCTACTGTTAAAAAATTGTGTCTGTTACAAATAAAATGTTATTTTCTATTACAGCCCCTCCTGTGATATTAGATATGGTGGACTATGAAAAGTAAGTCTATGATTATATGAAGTCATCCTTGTAAACATTTGTACAGCAGTTTGTTGGTGTTGTTGTTGTTGATGTTGTTGCAGGAGTTTAATGCCAGTTCCAACCATATTATGGTCATTTGAACAGGCAGGCAGTTTACCTAACCATTGTTACTGGTTGCAATGTTGTATAGACATAATATGTTAGTAAAGTTTGATTATCCTAGTCATGTTGACATTGCCTCTTGGCTGCTGACATACAGTAGTTTGAAATAGTGTTTTATGAAGACTTAACAACAATTTAAACAGTATCATTAATTATTTAAAGGTGTGATCAGTGCAAATTACAGACAGGAAATCAAAAAGTGCAGATCATGACCAGACTGGGAGATGCCCAGACTGCGGAGATGCCCAGACTAATCATACAGTGCCTCCAGCAGGGTAAAGATTAAAAAGCAGTGAAACAATTAATTATATACAAAATCATTTTAGGTATGACAAGTAATTCATTAGATTAGCAAGTATGCATTTTGTTTCAGAGGTCAAACAGCATTACACAAGGCTGCCTGGTACCAGAGAAGAACAATATGTTGTGTGCTTGTAGAGGCTCACGCCTGCCTCACCAGGAAAGATAACCAAGGCAATACACCAAGAATGCAGGCATTAAGGGCGGATGACAGAGAGCTGGCTGCCTATTTGGAAAGTAAGTAGAAATTACATTGAAAGTGTTGGAGTCTTGTGTTTATGTGCAGATGATTGTGTGGCCCCCAGGGAGTCTGTTAACTAGTTGATTTATGTTGCAAACTTTTGCCTCTTGGTTTCCTCAGTTGCATGTCTTCAGATTTTAAGGTCTGTATTTTAATTTGCAGTTAGAATTGACATTTTTCTTGTATTTAAACGTTTACTGCTACATGGACATTCTGCTGAAAAAAATGTTACTTTTAAAGTATCAAGTACATGAAAAATACAAATTTTTGTGTGAGAAATAGTCAACCTTGGAATGTATATGAAAATGCCAAATAAGTCAGGTGGTTTCTTGATGCAGGTGCATTTTATGTGTACTGTACATGATAGGTGCCTGCCTATTACAGATGACCTGTTATACAAGTTCAGCTGGACTACTAGTCTCCTGAGTTGAGCAGACATCTGTCTTGTGCAGTCAAGATTGTATTTCCATATTTTGTCATTTTATATAAAATACACCTGTATTAAGAAACTACCTGCTAGAAATGGCCACTTGACTATATCCCTTGTTTGGCTGACTGCTTAAAACAGGTTTCATGTTGAAGAATTTATTAAACCAGTATATATAACCACTAGGATATTAATACACAGACTTTGCTATATATTAACAAACTTTTTAAGTGTTTCTTCAACAGTTTAGCTAATCTACAATTATGTTCTGAGAGAATAACATTGTACCTTGTGGTAAGAGAACATTTTGGTACTGAAACTACTGTAGCCAACTGTACATGTTTCTCCACACTACACCACAGCAGTGGTGTATGTTTATATATGGTGTTAGTGATAGACTGAAAGTGTGTAGAACCTTTTACAACATGGTGGAAAGTGGAATACAGTGCCATTTTAAAAATGTTTTCTTTAAATTAAAAACTGGTTCCCTGTTTTCAGGTAATGAAAGGTTGTGTGCTGGTGCCAGTGGGGAACCAGAGAAAGAGTAATGTTTCCACTTAAGATGGAATGCATTGTCTGCACTCTTTACAAGCTTTATGTAGCACTGTATATGTAATCAGATGGTCTCAGATCCCTTGTATTTCAGTTAAAGTGATTGTTTTAATCCAATAAAGTAACATGTCTATATGAGTATACCTTTATTAAAGTCTCTACTATGCAGATCATATAAAATACCAACGTATTAAGAAAATGTAAAACACAAGCACATTACCACACTTTACACGAGACTGACTAGATCATATGATACATACAGTTGCATACTAATTTGCATACTTAGGTAAACTAGGGAGCTGCTGCTAATCAAGTCTAAGACAAACTGTTCTAAACATGGTAAACTAGTACAATATGTACATGCTGATTGTAGCAAATGATTCTACCTTTTTAACCAGTGCAGATCATGATCAGACTGCAAGATAGTCATAATTCAGTCAGTAAATTTTCTGTGGGCAACCCTTTGAACAATCAATGATGGTGTCTTTTTTTTTTATAAATCAGTCCATTCTAGATTTATTTTGCAGGGGTTAGGGCTAAAATTGATTTAAGAAGACAAAGTATGGCCTCATTTAGGTGGTAGATAAATGGATTAATAGCAGTAGCTCCTTGGAATAGATAAAACTAACCAAAATTAAATCTATATTTAGGCATTTTAGTATTAGTAAAAGGGATAAAATTATTTTTATTTAAAAATATCATAACAGGTTTGGGTATTAAATCTTCTCAGCTTAAAGTTTGTTAGACACTGTTTAAACTTACTTAATCTGTTCACCGATAGGGTTTTATGTCTTTTCTACTTTCCACTACATTACCCCCTTCCCTGTCCTTCCTATCCTCCCCAACACCAGACAGACATTTTTTTTTCAGGTTAAGTGATTGCAAAACATTTTTCATAAACTGTGTGACCTAGGATGTTTAGCATTTGCATCACACTTAATCTGGATTTATGAATCAGCATGGAACTGAAATGGCAGAACCAAAGAAGTCCGTCTCTGTGGTCCAGTGACTCAAAATCAATGTAACCTCTCTCTGAGGGCCATAGGTTTGAGGCCAGCTCCAAACCATGCCTCTTTAATATGTAGAAACTTAGCAGGTGTTTTTTATATATAGTATGGTCCTTCCAAGGTATGATGGCTGGGTAATATGCCTGCCTGTAATACCTGAATTATACTGTTGAAACAGGCCTTTAACCTTAGAAAACCAAAGCACCTGTCCTGCAGTCAGCTGACGTGGCATTGTAGCACTTTTTGTTTAAAGTCAAGATTTACTACTTTGCACAGAAGTGTCACATCAGTGCAAGGACTGACCTGTACAATCTTACTTTGCTGATTTTTGCACTAGTATATGAATACATATACATATTATGTTTGTAGGAAAAAGCTTGTATCTAAAAGAATTAAGTAATGTATCTTGCAAATTATACTTTAGGTTAGATTTATTTGCCTTACCACTGAAAATGTACTATGTTAGGCTTCCTTGGGTGGTGTTTCTTTTTTAGAATTTATACTGAAGTATTTTGTATTGATTGCAAAAGTTTTAACAGCTTTGGTTTATAGCTCAAGAGAGAGAGAGAGAGAGAGAGGGGGAGATGGAGGGAGAGAGAGAGGGAGAGAGGAGGGGAGGGAGAGAGAGCCACTTCTAAGGTGCTGCTACTTAGCTGCATTGGCTTCCTGGGTGATAATTTAGAACTTTCCAAAAACACCAAATGTTTCCTGATGATTGCAGTGTTTTTATTTGCAAGAGACAGCTTGTTTTCAGATTTCATTGCATATCCTCCTCCAACTTCTGGACAGGAAGTGTTCTCAGTGTGAGCAATATATTATAGGTAGATTAACAGTCTGAGAATGAATATTAATGAAGTATTATCATGTATTCGATGTTGTTACCTATGACAGTTTGGCATTGAGGGCATGTGCAATGAGAAATCTCCTTGATAACACATGAAACTTATTTTTCTTTCTATTTTGTCAGCTAAATTTGTACTTTGTTTTGATGTACATGTAGAATGAATGTGTATGGTTTAGATGTATTAAAACAGTCCTGGCAACAGGTAGCAGTGCAGTAAAACCAGTAATGTTTTTACAGAATATAAATCAAAGAGGTTAGAGTCAGTATAAATATATAAGGATAAATAACTTAAGTGGAAAAAATAAGTATATTCATGAGTTTTTGCATCAACTCTTACCCAGCATGACCTCTGCAGATTATGATTAGCATACAGTCTGATCATGATCTGCACTTTTTTTCATTCAGTCTGTAAATATTTACAGAGCACCTCTTTAACCAATGAAAGTTAAGGTTCAAATAGGTATTTGGTCAGGGTAAACCCCACAACCATGGCCAGACATAAAAGTATGTACACCGTTATATAGTATATGTTATGTTTTTCAGGTCAAGAGCACTTCCAGATGGTTGTATCAGAAGATCAGGAAACGGCAGTCTGATACTGGCCCCGCTTAGAGTTTACATCACGTCACTTTCTCAGAAAAATAAACTCACAGAATTCTAGAGGGAATTAAGCTATGTAACACCCTGGTTTCCACCAAAAGTTTAAGTCTTGTCCCTTTTGGAATGAAATAAACCAACAGAATTTAGGAGAAAGCTGTTTGACATGTTCCCTACACATCATTGTTTAGTGAAAGAAAAAAAGTCACAAAGTTCTGGAAGACGACCTTGTGACATCTTCCCTGCTTAGAGCTTTCGTCACAACATTTGGTAAACTCACAGAATTCTCACAGAGACTGTCAAGTGATGTGCGCCCTGCCTTGAACTTACACCACTTTCTTAGGAAAATTGATTGTTAAAATTCTGCAAGATTATTGGTGTGATCCTTTCCTTGCCTTGAATTCACATCACACCACAGAACTTGAACTTTCTTGACAGCATGTTTTTTGTAATGTACATTTTTGGTGCAGTCTGTTTAAAGGGAAAGTGAAGCACTAGAATCATTAAAGTTGTCTTTCACAATAAAATGAACACAAAGCTGTTTCATGATCGGGTATTACGGTCTTTTTGCAATGTCGTAAAACTGCATTAAATAAAATGAAAAGCAAAAACAAAGGGCATTTGTTTCAGTTTACAGTATTACATTGCTTCAGTGAAGTTCGAATTTGTAATGAAACTGAAATGACATTTCTAATTCAGGATCAAATGGGGGTTTAAAACACAATTTAGCTACCATTAGCATTACATGAAGTCTGCATCACTCTATTTTCCAGTGCCTTTTTGTTTCTCCACAGTTAACCGATTTCTTTAATGGATTCAGAATCCAATGTTGATGATTTACTTAAATTCTAACTCCCAATGTTTTAACTATGTAGAGAGCTGCACTTTAAACAAATGCCACTTTGGATAAAGAGTTAACATGTCTAAAGAAAACTGTCATATTTCGACTGATGCTGATCAAAGTTGGGGTAAAAAACTGACCACCGTGTACACACTGAAACATGCATGGTTAGAAACACTGTACATTTGTCAGGGTTTGGTTTTGTTTTTTTTTTTTTTTTTTTTTTTTTTTTTTTTATTTTATTTAAAATAAAAAATTTTTTTTTTTTTTTTTATTTGGGGTTTGGGCGGGGGGCGCCCCCCCCCCTTGTTCTTGTCTTTTTTTTTTTTTTTTTTTTTTTTTTTTTTTTTAGGGGGGATTTTAAGTTCTCATAAGTCAATACCGGTTGATACGACATGTTGCTTTTCTGCAAAAAAGTTTGCGGGCTAAAAACCCCCTCCCCAAGGGGGCTGGGAGGGGGCTTTTGGGGGAACTGGGTAAAAAGGAAATTCAAAGTGGTAAAAGTGTGTCCAAGGTCATTTTCAAAGTCGTCTAAGTGTGTCACATTGCCATCGGACGCTAAGTTTTCAAATACGTCTACAGCAAACGTGTTCCATACGGTCCGTCACTTCTGGAAGGCCAAACCTGTTTAACGTAACAGTTGTTGGTATATTAGGAGCTCAGATACACAGTGTTAAGTTTGTTGGCAATATAAGTGTCAAATATGTCTCAATTGTAAGTTTCAACCAAAAGTTGTCTGCAAATTGGCTGTGAAAACATTGCATGTTGCAAGTTCATCCATTTGTCAAGGCTGTGAAATTTTCAAAATTGTTCTTTTCCAGTAATTAAATTTTCTAACCACGTTTTGAATATTTTATTGAAAATTAATGTAGGTTGATTTCTGTTGCTGGTTTTAGATCTTTCTCTGCATAACATTTGAACACTTGAACACTTCATGTAGTGAGGTATTCCATCTCAATGGTCCCCTCTGATACAATGTATTACGTTTGCACATTTCAGAATTCTTTTTTAAAGATGTAATAAAATTTATCCAACTCTTAGACTGCATTAGTTATGCAATGTTCTGAAACTTTAAGTATTAAGAGATGCTCCCAAGTGCAACAGATCTAAAAAATATTCACAGATAAGGAAAATTTGAAATGTAAAGAGTTAGGTAAATTTGAAATGTATGCAAGTTAGGCAAATGTGAAATATACACAAGTTAGGCAGATTTGAAGTGTATCAACATGGGACTTGGAAGATTAAGCTGAAATAAAAGTGATATGTAATGTAACGTAGAATTTACAACTGTCTGAAGGGAGCAATATATTTTCCTTTTCACACTGTATATAACCTCCTGACAGATGTTTTTGTGGATCTTAGCTCTGTATCAAAAACCTAGTGTCAGGGGACACATGTTTGTTAGCTTGTTTCAACAGTGTGTGTAGAATCTTTTGCATTATTAATGCATTTCCTTCCCACTAGCATTTCCATATTCCATGATTTATGGTTAATTGGTGATAAAGTCTTGCGGGGCTGGTAGGCAAGTGCCTGCGACAGTGACAGGTTTAAAATAATGGCAAAATAATCAAATTTAATGCTCCCACAATGGCATTTTAAAGTAAACTTCAAATTAAAATGTATAGCTTTAAATGGGACTTGATATCACAGTACAAAAACTAGGGTGCTTGCCAAACATTTGCATGTTAAAAGAAACATGAGATATTTGGGAAGAAGTGTTTTTCATTAACACCAAAAATGTGTTTTAGAACCTGCCTATAAACGCTCTGGAAAAGCTAACAGAGATTTATGTGCTTTTGAAGACATTATAATGTGATCACCTTGAAGCCAGTCCTTCTATTTGTTCTTAATGGGGGGAAAAAATTTCACTGAAATTAATCATAAAAAATTTATGACTATCAGCCTGTGGTTATATGATTGACTTCTCGTGGAAATTGTATTCATAATACGGTAAAGCTGCAAGTTGCTGGAGGAACGTGTGCAGCATGATGCAGTCAGATTTATGGACATTTGTTGGTTACAGAACTTTATATGAGAAAATTGAGCTATTACACTTTTATTGAAATTTAAGGAAATTCAGTGCGAATATGAATGAACATTTTAGATTATGAACAGATGGCTTGTTTATGTTTATTACTGCAAGAGCACACAAAATATTGTTTAGTGACGAAACAAGTGATTTATTTCTTCAAATATTTAATTTTAAATATTTCACATTTGCCTAACTTGCATACTATTTCTTTAAATGTGGTGCTATTTGTAAACTGAAATTTTTGGTAATTTGTTCATTCACATTAAGATATTGCAGCTATTGCTGTAACTGACTTCATAACCATTACTCTAATTCCCAACCACTTCTGTATCAGATTTCACTGAATTCCAAACAAATTCCATATCAGACTTAGCACACATTTTCCAAGCAGACTTCCCTGAATTCACAGCAACTTCCATGCCAGAACTCCTACCCATTTCCCATCCCAAACATTCCCATATCAGCTTTTGCAAAATTTACATACCAGACTTCTAAAACTTTTTTGCGCCAAATTTCCCCCGAGTTTCGAAACAATTCCAAACTAGATGTCCCACAAATTTCCAATTCATCCTTTCCATTTCTATATCAGCTCCAAACCATTTCCAAACCTAATTTCTAACCATTTCCATACAAGACTATGAATGTGTAAGGTATTTTTCATTTACTGAAAAATTTGTATAATAAAAATTATTGTAAAATAAAATTTATATAATGAGAACAAGTTAATGCAACATTTAACAAGCTACTGCATAATTATACATGTATATTCAAATACCATTTTCTGCAGCAAGGTCATCCATATTGTTGCTTTTCTATAAAATGTTTCATAAAACCTCCATGCTAAGCCTTAGCTCACTCATGCTCTCAATGTGCTTAAAATTCTGCTTTTAAATTACATAATATGGTACAAGGGAGACTACTGTTGCAGAGCCAAAACTAATTCTTAAAAATTTCAGTCTTATTCTTGACATTGATTTTAATGTCACAAAATAGACAAATTTAAAGCAGGGGGGAAAAATTGTTATATGTATACAGAAATTTAAGTCATGAAAGAATTTATTAAGTGCTTCACTTTATGTTAAAGTCTTAAGCTTTCATTTTAAGCTTGCTGTAAACTTGTGTCAAAGGTACAATTTTTAGGGCAAGTTTATTCTTATTTGTCTTCAGCATGTTTTGACAAGGTCCGTGTATTGACAACTTGTGGGCTATATTAGCATGCAAGTTCTTGTTTTGTGATATAAAACCCTTTTTGCAAGTTTTTTTGATTGCTACTTAATAGCTAACTGTTCTTGCGTATCTATGTTATGACTGTACTGTTTGTTAATTGCACATGTACATGTCCTGTTACATGAGATAAGACTTGCAAACAGTATCTGGAGGTGAAGGAGCAAGGTCTGACCAAGTTTTGGGTTGGAAATGTAACTGCTACTTGTGTAAAAAAGCAACACAACTTCTTTTCAAATGGCACCCATTCCATTTTAAAATGGCACCGACTCCATTTTGACATGCCAGATTTATAACAGTTCATTGTGTAGACCATGTAAATAAATGAATTTTATGGCATATGAAAAATCAACCAACTAAAATACATGTAACACTTTAAAAAGAGCAAACTGGACAGTTTTGCCACCTTTCTTTCTCCTCAATTTTTTACTTCTCTGTGTTGTTTTTTTTGTTGTCTGTAAAATACAGTTAATGAGTTTGTTATATCAGATATATTTTATTGAACTGTTTGTTCAAGTATACAACCAGAGGCTGACTCTGTACAGATATAGTGTTTGGTGTCTGATTGAACTGTTCTGTTTTCACATTAAACTACAAAGTGATTTTGTTGTTCGATACACATACGACCTTACATGTTGACAACTCTGACAATTTGTATCTAGCAACAAAATTTTACCAGTAGAAAGTAGGTTCTTCTCGAAACGAAAAGCTAACTTGTTAACCCATCAGATTAAATCAATCACATTTTTGAGGCGCAGCTTGGGGTTACCAAATGCTATATTTTATGACTAACTGTACCATGTTCGGACAGATAGTTTAAATAGATTGTTTAATGGATGTTAGCTTTAAATATGTTATCTGTATAAATCATTCGACACATTAATGAAGTATCAAGATGAAAGGTTTACTTGTGAATTGTTTTTTGCTGGGCCTCAGAAATATTGCACTTGTACATTCTGTCACTTTCCACTTTTCCCCCGACAATATAAGCATGCTTTCAGTGACAGACAAAATAGTGAGTTTTTTGGTCAAATAGTTACATTAAACTGTTGTTGTTGCACTTTGTGGATGGAAATCAAGTGTCTGTTTGATCAACACCATATGATTGTAAATATTAAGAAAATATTCACGCGTTTAAACAAGTGTCCGGTTTGATGGTCGTCCGGGTTTGGTGGTCCCCAACCAGTACAATGCTTTTTCAAGTTAATAAAGTTGTTGATTTTTTTTGGGAAAGTCATTAAAAAATCTGAGAAGACTGATGTTCATACATGCTTTGAGTTAGGTTGCTTTTAGAACTTTCTAAAAAGTGCTAAAATGGACATCTCCATATTTTTAGATTTAGACAGTATTATTAATCGTTCAAATGAGTGTTCACTTAAAATTAATAGAGTAGCACAGATTGTATATCATGATCAGACTGCACAGATATGACTGGTTGCCATGGCAACTTGATTTGCTGCCAGCAGGGTAGAGCTAAAACTGCCGAGTGTATTCCTAGCAGACAAGATGACTGTGTTGTCGAAAGAGTAGCATTGTACACTCGGCATTGAAGTCACGACTATCTCTTGTCTTTAAAACCAGCAGAAACAGTACCATGTATTAAAACTAGTACATTTTACTCAGAACTTTTGTTAGCAAGCAAATGACAGGAAAGTTTAATGGCATAAGTTAGGAGTTACAGTTGATCTAGTTAGAATGATCAAGATAGTATAGATAGAAAAGATAGTATTACTGATTATGGTGTAATAGTGTACCATACAAACTGTCATGAACATAATGTATTCATTGTTGCAAAGTGTGTGTTTTTTGTCTTGAATGGGCATAGCTCAAACATATCTTCAAGTGTGGGTGGTTTCTCTGTTATATACTGCTTTAAGTAGAATTCTATTTCAGGCCATTTTCCTGTGGTGTGCAATGATTGAACCATTTTTCCATTCCTCACCCCTGACCTAATACTAAATCAGTATATACATGTATGTATCTTACAGCAGTTGTTCTTGGAATGCTGTAGAATATTTAATCTCACTACTATTTAGTATAACCTGAATAGACCTCATAAATATTCAATTAACTAGTGTAGCTTGTTCACAGATATTATAGGTAACAGTTACACTGTAACCAGTTACAAATGTTATCAGCAATTGTTTCATGGTGAAACCAGTTACAATCAGCAATTGTTTCATGGTGAAACCAGTTACAAATGTTATCAGCAATTGTTTCATGGTGAAACTACTTTAATACAAATTAAATCAGCAATAATTGCTTCATGGTGAAACCAGTTACAGATTTTAATAAATTATTGTTAAACTGTAACTAGTTACAAATGTGATCAGCAATTGTTCCATGGTGAAACCAGTTACAAATTGTAACCAATTATTATAAAACTGAAGCCATTTACAGATATAACTAGAAACTTGTTACCCGGTGAAACCAATATATATTTAATGAGTAATTGTTTCACAGTTACAGATACAATCAGTTGTTATACAATCAGCTATTGTTACATGGTGAAACCAGCTACAGATACAATCAGTAATTTTGACACGGTGAAACCAGTATCTGTATTTTTTTACATGGTCAAACCAGTTACAGATATAACCAGCGATTGTGACTTTGTGGTACTTGTAGCTTATAAAGTGTCTCAAACGATTATTCAGGATAGCAGCTATTGAATCACTCTGATCTTTCCATTTTGTATTCAAGTTAACTTGAAGTTCAAAGTTGCTCTAGATATAAAGGCATTTCGAATGAATCAGCGTATTTTTCCATGACAAATGACATGCATGTACATTTGATGCATTTTGACATTTCACATATTGCATATTGCAAGTATACATTTTGCATGTTGAGTTCATTGTTGTTATCATGATTATAATAGTTGGAGTTGTCTGACATGATGCAAACATGGAATCGATAAATGTTGAGCACATTCTGCATTAGGAATGGTACAATTATTCATTATTTATATACATGTAGTTTGTATAAGTTTGTTAACTTTTACTACGAAGTTGCAATTTTATGTTTTCACATTCTGTGCAAGGAAATTTATTTGTTAAATATTTTACTTGATAAAAATGCCTCACAATCGAATTCAGTTTGTTTTGTTAACATTCTGTCGAACCTGACAAGCAAGCCATGTGTGTGGGCTGTTGACATATCTTTATTGTATTACAATAAATTATTCACCAGCTTTTTGATTGGATTTAAAGTGTGTAATATTTTATTGTGCGATAGTCTTAGCTCTCAAACTGTGCAAGTTTTTAAACTGCATGAAATTTCATCACAGCAAAATCAAATCCTGTAAAATTTCATCACTGGAAAAATTAATGACCCCAGTAACATGGCATGGGCTTAATGTAAAATTGCAACAGATTTCCAAGACACTTTAATACCAGAGTAGAGTAAACCAGTATTATATCGGTGTGACGGTGCCGACACATATAGATACGCAACCAAGTTAGGCATATCAAAACCAAGTTAGGCATATTGAAACTAAGTTAGGCATATTGAAACTAAGTTAGCATGTAAGACAATTCTAACTGTTATCATTTTATAAATGTACCCATTTTTGTCCTTTAATGTGCATATTATACTGTTCAATGTCAGTATGCAAACATAAGAATTTTTTTGTGCGCTCAAAAGAGCTTATTTTCCTACCTTGTAATAAATGAACAGATATTCATACATATCAATGTGATTGTGTACTTCATCGAAACCATGTTTACAGTTTAATGCTTGATGCATGTTCTGTTAGTTTTGAATTGTTTTTATTATGTCATTGTATTTTATAATTTGCATCTTATTTTAATCAACATTCCATATTTTTGTTAGTGAATATTTAATTCATCTTTATATCACAGCATAGTAATCATCCATTTATAAAATGGGGAAATATATTTCCATTTTTTTGTCACTTTTTCTAACACCAAACATTATGAGCACTAACACTGACTTCTGTTCCTATGATACAAAAAGAAAAAGGAAGGTTCTTGTACTGTAATTTGTAAACACTATTTAATGAACGGTGAATTTTTGTAGAAGCTTCTTTTGCACATTTCAGTGATTGTGTATATGTTTTCATGCTTTTTAGCACAATGTGTACCAGTAAGACTGTGAAAGAACATATGAAAATGTATATTTAATATCCACACACCATTGCGCTATGAAATTCTGCTGTTATTTTCTTTATATACAAAAATCTTTGGGAATAGATTGATTGGTCGAAAATCATTGACTATAGCAGTGTAGTTAAACAAATTAAGTTTTGTAACTGTTGCAGTATTTTTGTTTTACATATATATAAATATAGTATATCCGCCTGATACACAGATTTTTGTTTACAATGTACATTTTGTAAACTGGTTTGATTTGCATTTAATCCTCATTCTGAGCACACAGTAGTAATCTGTTATCTTGGAATGGAGGAAACTATGTGCACTTCATAGTACATGATTGGGCATATGAAATATGCTACCTGTACCATCACATGTACAAGTAAAGGGTCATAGAAGAACAAAACAACCACTTTGTATCAAATATAATTATTCCTAACTTTGTATACATTTAACAAAGCGCAGCATAAATTATGTACAAATGTTCAAGAAAAGATGCTTCGCAGTGTAATGTGAACATGACACCCTATCAATATCTAAGTCTCTACAATTGTCTACACCAAAGTCCAGTTTTTTACATATTTGTTCCTGTTTTGTGAGGAACCACTATATGACAAAGTACAGGAAAAGTGCTAGATGCAGGGTGTTATTCAATTTACCCTTCTAAAACTGTCTATTAAAACTGGAGCATCGGAATGTTATGAAGTTAGTTTGATTCTTTTACCACACCAATGGTTACCAACAGTAACCCCTTCTAGAAAACACACTATTAACCTTAATATCAAGTAAAGGCATAATAATAGTTACTCCCAATTGTTATCGGCAAATGTATTATGGTATTCCTACATGCAAGATTATTTTATACGTACCATTGAATTTTTTATCACGTTTGTCTCGTTAGCTGTAAAATTTTCTGTCATTTTACATTCATCTTTGTTACTTATTTAGGAATATTTTTCTCATATTTATTTATAGAATTACCATTGAATACAAAATAAAGATTTAAATTCAGAAAGCGTGTTGCTTGTATCTAGGCCAAAAAAATCAGTGTTTAGGGTAACTGTCCAAAAATTCTAGGTAGAGTAGGGGCGGAGTTTTTTGTTTTTTTTTTAGATCCCAAAAATGCTATAGGTTGGGCAATGGTCCAAAGAATGCTAGGTAGGGTAGGGACACATAACAAAAAAAAAAAATTCTTTTCAAATTATCTTTTTTAAAAAGAAACTAGGGTCGGGGTTTCACTAGGTAGGGTTGGGTTGCCCGAAACACACATATTTTTTGGGGCCTTATTATGCATTGTTGTACAGTACATACTTTTTACTTCAGTTTATAGCCAACCCTTCTGCCACTCCTGATAAGAATTATTCTCCCCAACTTCACCAGGTCCTTATAAGAACAAACTTCAACATTGCACAGATAGATTAAATGCTGTATTTCTAACCAGAGAAATGGCCTGGCAGCTCAATTTGTCCACTTCTCTTTGACCCGCACAGAAACACTGTCATATGTAAAACGGTCATCATGTATTGTATATCCTACAACCTCTCACTCCAATGTCTCCTGAGCGACACGTTACCTCTCCACACACATTGCGATTCCCATACCCCCGCCTATACACAGAGCAGCTACGCCCTTCTTGGCACTAGTCCTCTCCATGGCGTACAATAGTGTGACGAGAACCCTTGCTCCAGAAGCTCCGATAGGATGACCAATGGCTATAGCACCACCAGTTACGTTCACCTATAATGACAAGTTACATCATATTTCATCATACCCTGATACTGCTTTCTTTCTGAAGTGGACTTGTCTGTCTTTAATTAGAACAAGAGCCATGTTACACATGGTTAATCCCCCCGCCAGGAAAAAGTTACCTGAAGGTTGTACTTTCGTACATTTTACTTGGTGAGAGGAAATCCTTAAAAAGCCGTATAGTTATGGTCATGCTGAGTACAGTTTTCAAGTAAGTGGAAAAAGAATAAGGCAATGAAGAGAAGGTTTGCAAAATTATATTAATGTTCATTATCAGTATAGGTATGATATTTTTTTATTTGACTAAAAGTAGACAAGGTAGAGTTATTGTTCTTGCACATGCACTTCCTACCAATGTGCTTCGTTAGTGTATTAAGTTTGAAGAAAATCCCTCAAGTACTTTTGGAGTTATGCTCCGGACAAAATTTTTCAAGTAAATCTGATAAAGGATAATAACTCTAAAAGTAGGCAAGGTAGAGTTATTGTTCTTACACACTGCACTTCCTACCAATGTGCTATGTCAGTGTATTAAGTTTGAAGAAAATCCCTCAAGTACTTTTGGAGTTATGCTCTGGACAAAACTTTTAAAGTAAATCTGATAAAGGGGAATAACTCTAAAAGTAGGCAAGGTAGAGTTATTGTTCTTGCACACTGCATCTACCAATGTGCTATGTCAGTGTATTAAGTTTGAAGAAAATCCCCCAAGTACTTTTGGAGTTATGCTTTGGACAAGTAAATCTGATAAAGGGGAATAACTCTAAAAGTAGGCAAGGTAGAGTTATTGTTCTTGCACACTGCACTTCCTACCAATGTGCTATGTCAGTGTATTAAGTTTGAAGAAAATCCCTCAAGTACTTTTGGAGTTATGCTTCGGACAAGTAAATCTGATAAAGGGGAATAACTCTAAAAGTAGGCAAGGTAGAGTTATTGTTCTTGCTCACTGCACTTTCTACCAATGTGCTTTGTCAGTGTATTAAGTTTGAAGTAAATCCCTCAAGTACTTTTGGAGTTATGCTCTGGACAAAACTTTTAAAGTAAATCTGATAAAGGGGAATAACTCTAAAAGTAGGCAAGGTAGAGTTATTGTTCTTGCACACTGCACTTCCTACCAATGTGCTATGTCAGTGTATCAAGTTTGAAGAAAATCCCTTTAGTACTTTTGGAGTTATGCTCCGGACAAGTAAATCTGATAAAGGGGGATAACTCTAAAAGTAGGCAAGGTAGAGTTATTGTTCTTGCACACTGCACTTCCTACCAATGTGCTATGTCAGTGTATTAAGTTTGAAGTAAATCCCTCAAGTACTTTTGGAGTTATGCTCTGGACAAAACTTTTAAAGTAAATCTGATAAAGGGGAATAACTCTAAAAGTAGGCACGGTAGAGTTATAGTTATTGCACACTGCACTTCCTACTAATGTGCTTTGTCAGTGTATTAAGTTTAAAGTAAATCCCTCAAGTACTTTTGGAGTTATGCTCCGGACAAAACTTTTAGAGTAAATCTGATAAAGGGGAATAACTCTAAAAGTAGGCAAGGTAGAGTTATTGTTCTTGCACACTGCACTTCCTACCAATGTGCTATGTCAGTGTATTAAGTTTGAAGAAAATCCCTCAAGTACTTTTGGAGTTATGCTCCGGACAAAGTTTTTCAAGTAAATCTGATAAAAGGGGAATAACTCTAAAAGTAGGCAAGGTAGAGTTATTGTTCTTACACACTGCACTTCCTCCCAATGTGCTCTGTCAGTGTATGAAGTTTGAAGAAAATTGCTCCAGTACTTTTGGAGTTCTGCTCCGGACAAAATTGGGACGGACGCACGGACGGCCGGACGGACGGACAGACGGACGGACGGACGAAGAGCATTTCTAATATCCCCTTCACCTTCGGCGGGGGGATAAATTACAGCACAACTAATTGTACACAGATGTACTTGCTGAAACAATTTGGCTAACAGTGTTGTGTATGATCACACAGTGCAGAGTTACCTGCTGATCATGGTCTACCTTGGTCACAAAATGTCTGCATGGTCAAAAGTATTCCCCTTCCTTTCTTATTTCATGAAAATCAATTGCATACGACATAACCTCTTGGAGGAGAAAGCTTGATTCCTCACCCTGCTATTTTTCTCAATAATGGACCAGACTTATTTTAGATTTGGTCAGAACCATTATATGCTCAGGGATGGACATTGACAATTTCCTGACTGAACTGGTAATTCTGTTGATATTTATCAGACTGCAAAGCTTAAACCATTGCAGGTGTCTGAATCAGCAATAAAACTAAGGGAAGTAACTCTTACCTTGTTAGCATCTATTCCAAGATCCCTGACCACAGCAATAGACTGGGCTGCAAATGCTTCATTTAATTCAAATAAGTCGATGCTCTCAAGCGTCCAATTGGCCTTCTCAACCTGTCGACCAACAAAATTGTTTTACTATTAATTGTTACATTTACTGGAGATTTCCTGTATGTCATCGCTCAAGGATATGGTGCCTAGGTGAAACTAACAATATGGAAGTAAACATGAAGTTATTACAACATATCCTTACACAATTTGAGGATCATAAGCCATACAAATACATTTATTTTGTACAATATATTTCATAGCTATGATTAGAGTTCTTGTGTCTAAAATATCCATAATATTGATTCTCCATTTACACAATTATTCCAACATGGAACCACTCATTTGTTACTTAATACAGCAGGAAATCCCGCATAGTAAATACTGCAATTTAAGTGACCATCAGGTATCCATGTAAAAATCATCTAGTACTAGCTCTTCTATTCAAACTTCTGACTCTCGAATGATAGCATTGCCAGTAAAGAGTAGTTGCTTTCTACAAGTAAGTACAGTGAAACCTGACCTGTATGACGTTTTGACCAGTGAACAAGATACAGCAAAAGCCAGGATTTTTCTAAGTCCAATAAGAGACATAATTTGTCAAACCATAAAACAGTTATGGAATGTGATGGTATGACCTTGTTTACTTAACCTGAAGACCTGTTTGAAGTTTCAATCAAATATCTTCAATTCTTTGAGAGACACCAACTTGCATGCAAAAACTTAACAAAAACTTTGTAAGACTAAGTCTGAGTTGTAGCACTTTATGATGTGACCTTGTTTTTTAATGTGGAAGACGTGTGCAGTTTCAATCCAATATACAACAAGAGCTGTCAGTAGGACAGCGCACTCTACTTTTTAGTGCTTGCCTATAAAACAAAACTTTGACAGTTAAGGGCACACAAGACTTTAACTAGGAATTTCTAAGTACAAATCAAGAAACATTTTCACAGAGTTATCTTCTCTTGCTTACAGATAGGTCTCATGATGGTACGTAAGTCATACATGCCGTTTAGGGTTGGATCATTAACGGGAGATTTGTGAAAAATCACCGGGTTTTTGGACATCACAACAGGGTAAAAACGAAAACCAAAAAACATGCGTTTCTGACGTCATACATGATACTTTATTCAACATAATGTAAACACATGCAGTCGCCATTTTAAGCACATTTAAACCTTGATTCTCATTTGCAAAATTATTACTCAAACAAAATTCTCTGAATTTTAATGAAACAAGAATAATGTCGTACTTACGTTTGATCTGGATACAAAGAAAAACAAACAAAAACAACAATTTTATTTCTTTCAACTGGCGGTACATAATCTTTAATCAACTAGTACATTAAAAGTATCATATAATCATATTTAATAATCCTGACCAAGGTCTTTCAAATAGTATGCTCTGGAAATGAGCGTAATACGATAAATATATTTGCCTCGGGTCACGTGACAAACATCCGGGTACCCGCAATTTTGGAAAAAGAAAGAAAATATTGAAACTTTATATCTACGTATATCTCGATATTTTACCAATCAATTTGACCAACAAATAGATCCTTAATACAATATAAACTACTTGAAAGACCTTGTCCTGACATGTCATCTTGTTGCAAACATCAATTACGTCAATCAGGCGCTAAGTATTACCCCGGGCAACGACCAGATGTTACTGACAATTAACACTAACACTAACGAGCGAAATAAAGGGCCGACTTTCGTCACCTAATCAACCAATTATCGAGCTCGCGTGTCAAGGTTTTGACTCTGTATATTCAAACTTGGGACTTAAGTGGGTATTTAACGCATTTCATGGATTTTCTTTTCTTTCAAGACAAAATTTTGATTTATCGGGAGATTTGGGTGTTTTTGCGAGCTTCGCCGGGGCGCCGGGGTAAGGGTCTAAATATCGGGAGAACCCGGCGAGTAACGGGAGAACGGCATGTATGACGTAAGTACTCCAACTTTCAAAGTAATATCTCAAATGGTTAAATCAACAAGTGGACAAGAATGAAATCTTATCCAAGATTCTAAGTCTATAAAGGGCCTTAATCTTTAAAACAAATCCCTGACAGAATTACCTTCTCTTGCCTACAGATTGGGGTAATGAGTACATAAGTACTCCAACTTTCAAAGTAATATCTTAAATGGTTAAGTCAACAAGTGGACAAGAATGAAAATTTTAACTGAGTTAAGGGGGTCACGCGAATCAAAAAACAAGAATTGACCCTGTTTTTGGAGACAACATTTGCAAGTGATTTCGGAAAAAAATGATGGGTCAAGACTTAACTTTTTCACAAATTAATATTTAGGATACACTATCAGGTCAAGGTGCTTAATGCAGAATAGCTAGAAATTGGTACTTAAACGTTAGTATGTGGTGTTGTGTCAGAATGGAATCACTTTCTAATCTTTTCTTATGTAGTATATTATACTTTAGGGTGAAAAATTAGAGATAGGGTATTTCTATCATCATCTGAAAAATATACGCCCTTATTATTACCCCACCCACTTTACTAAAATCATTTTTCAATTTTTGATAAATGAATATTTCAAATAAAAGGAGAACAAGCTTTTTCAGATATTTTGTCCGCAGTTTGATTAAAACCTTTGTTTTAGAATGCAAAAATAAAAAATGGGGCAATGTGCATATAAGAAAGAATTCAATAAAAACTGACAAAAAGTGATTTTTGATTTGGAGCTTTGAGATATGACGGCATATGTCTGTAACAAAGAACTGTAAAAAAACTAGTTATTAATGATTTTTATATCCTAACAATTCTTCTTATAATACAGTTTGAATTTGTAAATATCTTAAATGGGTTTTGAGAAAGACTATTTTGTACCCCTACCCCCATTTTTGGCATATGACAAAAATTTGTCAATTTAGTCGCCAAATGTGAGGTCAAAAATTTTTCCAAAAAGTTCAATTTTTACGCTAAAAATTCCTATGTGCCCAAGTTTACTACTACCTAATGATTTTTCCCATTATATCATCATTTTGAAAACAACAAATGTAAATTTCCGGAAGTGCACAAATCCAAAACCTCACCAGTGACCCCCCTTAAATAAAGGCCATAATTCAAATTAAAAATCCTTGACAGAATTACCTTCTCCTACCCATGTTTTGGGATCATGATGGTTTACAAGAATTCCAACTTTCAAATTAATATCTCAAACAGTTTAGTCAAAAAGTGGACTGGTACGAAAAACTTAACCAAGATTCTAAGTTGATAAAGGGCCTTAATTTTTAAAACAAATCCATGACAGAGTTACCATCTCTTGCCTACAGATGGGGGTAATGATGTAAACAATCAGTCAAAGTTTCAAAGCAATATCTCAAAGGGTTAAATTAAGGGTAAAATTTTACCCATATTCACTGTATTTTCAAAGTAAAAAAGGGGCATAATTCTGTCAAAAACCTTGACAGAGTTATGTACTCTTGTCTGTTGATGTAGGTCATGATGGTTAACAAGTATGGTTAGTTTCAAAGCAATACCTCCAATGGTTTTGAAATAAAGTGAGGTGGTACGAAAAACTTAACCAAGCTCAATACTTTCTAAGTCAAAAAAGGGCCATAATTCTGTCAAAAATCTTGACAGAGTTATGTACTCTTGTCTGTAGATGGAGTTTATGATGGTAATGAAAGTGTTTGGAACACGAAGAAAAGTATGTGTAATATGTTGAAATCTCCGTGAATCGACAAAATGACCACCCAGGTCTTTTTAACTTTCTTCATAATGTATAGAAAAATAAGTGTACATGAACTGTGATTTGTTTAGAATCTCTACATACCAACTTTCATTTTTTATTGAAAATAACTTATTTCTGTACTTTTTAAAGTATATTTGAATTTTCACTTTTTGTTAGTATTGGACCTTTAAAGATACAAACACTTCTGAATCAATGGATGTTACTTCAATGATCAATGGTGATTACTTTCACTTACAGCCTTTTTCACAGCAGATATTGGACCAGTACCCATAATTGCAGGGTCTACACCAGCCTGGGCCCAGGATACAATTTTGGCAAGGGGAAACAGTCCCAATTTCCCAGCATTCTCTTTTGACATCAATAACACAGCTGCTGCTCCATCATTTATACCTGAATGAAAATAAGATGTTTTGGAAGTTGAATTTTTACATTTGTTTCACTGTTTTTGTTATTTTGGTTGTCTCATCTGACAAAGTACAAATGATACTAATGAACATGTAGATATACAACAAATCTACAAGCACGTCAAAACAAAGCTGAAAAACTTTAAGGCAAAGCCACAGATTAAATGTATGTTGCACCTTCAATATTGAAAGATCATCACTCAAGATGATGAATATGAAAACACCTGTGACAATGGACCATAGCTGATTTTGACCATCTTTCAGGAAAAGAAATACATCACACACATACATAATTTTATGGTAACCCTATGAACTGCCCAAGGATGTACATTGTAGGGCAAGGAATTGAATAGATATGGTAAAACTGTGTGGTTTATACCTGACGCATTACCAGCAGTCACTGAACCTGTACCATCAGTTACAAATGCTGGTCGTAATTTCTGTAAGCCTTCCAGTGTTGTACTTGGTTTAGGAAATTCATCTTCTTTTATTTCATCAGTTCCTAAATAATGTAAAGTTTATCATTTGTCAAACTTCCAGTTCTTTGTAAGACAGAATTATGACCTGTCATTTCTCAAAAAATGATGTACATTGTCTAGATTTTTAAAAAATCATTCCTTTGTTTCTATAAACTTTTTTTTATTCTCTGCGACTTTGCAATTATAAAACTAATAATAAAACTTTCATGAGGAGAGCATGTTTAACACTGACTACACTGTAAAGGACAAATCACTCTCAATCAACTAATACCACTCATTAACAGAAGCCATCTAAGTCTCATATGACATTTATGTGGCACACTTCCTTTAAATTCCAGCCAATCATAAGTCTAGAAATCAAAGGGATGGATTGAAATTTGTGTCACAAGACAAAATATGGAAGATTCAAGACAATGCTTCACTTCAGATTGTTTATAGTCTCTTAAAATATCTAACCTGTCCTTGATTTAACTTGAACTGTAACAATTTCTTTCTGGAAGTGTCCTGCCTGTCTAGCAGCAGCACATTTCTGTTGGGAACTCAAGGCAAACTGGTCCTGCTCTTCTCTCGATATTTTCCACTGCTTTGCCACATTCTCAGCTGAAATCATAGACAATAAAACCTGTGTAATCCAGCCCCCCTTTGGGACCACCTGATCATGCTGGTTGAAGCAAGTGGATGGTTAAACCAGGTTGACCATTATACACTTCCTGTTACTGAGACTAAGGGACTGTGAGAGATATGGCAGTTTTTCTTTAAAACTAGGTGTCAGGTAAGACAGGTTTTGCTGTACATTAGATAACTAAATTTACACATATTTTACTTCCTTAAACTTAATGAAGCATTCCAAAGTGCAATATTTTGTAGCAAGTTCTTTCTGATATTTTTGTGTCTGTCATATCATCCTAGTACTACAATGTATTACATATGACAAGGAAAAAACTGGAAATCTGGCTAAGTGCTTTCCACAAAAAACTTCACTTCTGCACTCAAAACATGTTCAATTCAGATTTACATTCAAGTAAAAGCTAAGTGCTTCCGCATTGTATTTTTTCATAAGGCATGTATGTATTTTTTACCAAGGATAACACATTGAAGAGCAAGCTCTTATTTCCATTGTGGTCCTTTGTTTCCTTTTTTTTTAAAGACAGCAGCAGATACAAAGGAATCCGGGTACCATACCCTAAGTTTTTTAAGAATAGACCCCTTGGTTCTTTTACATGCCCGGTGTATAGCACTGATACACATGAGACTACCTCTGGGTTTCTAACCAGTTCGTCTCAGATCGGTAGGAAACACTGATGTTTCCTTAACCATTACTCTGCTAAATTTCTAAGATAGACTTGTCCACCTTTCTACTCCGTCAGTACCATGTTCAAAGGGTTGCTCACAGAAATTTATGGACAAACAGCGAACAGTACCGGGTTAGAGTTAAATCATTCAATATATTGTTAAATTTTTTTTTTCAGTAATCATTGTATAATTTAGTATACTAGCTGACAGGATATCTGATCTACCTGTTATACCCATATGGTAATTATGAAAAGCATCAGTCAATCCATCAGAGATCATACTGTCTACAAATGTCATATCACCAAACTTTTTTCCTGCCCTCAAATGTGCACAGTGACGAGCCTGCAATTAAAAACAAGCAAGAATATTTACGTAGTAAACTCCTGTTAACATATCAGATATTCTCACTGACAGGAAATAAAACACATCAGAATGTTTGACTAATTTTTCATATTGGTTTCTTATGCTGTTGACAATAGCTTTAGCAACTGCATTGGTAATTTACTGACTGTATTTCATTGGACATTCAAAGTCAGTCATAGGAATTTTGGAAATGAATATGCAAAACTGCACAAAAAGTCAAAATTTCATCTTTCCAAGTTGAAAATCAAAACACAGACCAAAGGTCAAGATCAAAGTTGAAATCTGCATGCAAAACTATTTCATTGCTGCTTAAACAAGAGCTGTCCATAAGACAGCAAGCTCGACTATTGTGGGTGTTTGCTAATAAAACAAAACTTTTATCAGTATAATAGCAAAACAAAATTCTGCTAACTATTAAGTATAAACTAGAAAAGTTGAATCATAAAAAAAGTCAAAATCTATCACTACATATTTAATTTTTGGTAAATTAATTGTTTGATACAAAATGTACCCCTGAACACTATTGCTAAGTTTGATATAACTACCATAAGTGGTTACTGAGATATGTGCATGATAGTACCTTGCATGCAAAACTTTAACCAAATTTTCAGAGCCAAACAAGGGCCATAATTTGCACTAAATTTATACAAGAGTTATCTGATTTGACTGTGTGACACCCCTAAAGACATTTACAAAGTTTCAAGTCAATATCAAAAGTGGTTACTGAGATATGTGCATGATAGTACCTAGCAGGCAAAACTTTAACCAAATTTTCAAAGTAAAACAAGGGCCATAATTTGTACTAAATGTATACAAGAGTTATCTGACTTGATTGTTTGACACCCCTAAAGACATGAACAAAGTTTCAAGTCAATATCATAAGTGGTTACTGAAATATGTGCATGATAGTACTTAGCAGGCAAAACTTTAACCAAAGAAGCAACGCCAACGCCGGCGCTGACACCGACGCACAAGTGACTGTAATAGCTCTCCATATTCTCTGAATAGTTGAGCTAAAAACAAGAAAGTAGGTCAGTAGGTCAAATTACTGCAGATCTGACACTGTCCTCAAAATCAGTACGGGTAATCTACTAGTCAAGACCAACCTCATTATCTAGTTTGAAGATTATAGGCCTTATGGTTCTCCAGTTATTGAATATAATATATCTGACATTGACCTTTGACCCAGTGACCTGGGCTATGCAGTTTTGGAGAAGAAGATTTTTCTATTTTGAGCTCTGGTGGCCATGTCGTTCAGTCAACTGGAACCATTTGAACAAATTTAAGAGAGCTTAATGCCAGGCTGCTTCTGGTCAAGTTTAATGATATTATATGTATTGTTTTATGTGAAGAAGTCATTTCAAGTAATTGTGGATGGATGATGTACAACAGACAAAAGACCATACTAAAAGCTTGACCTGAGTAAGCTCAGGTGAGCTAAAATCTGAACATGACAACCTGCAAATTTAGCTAATAGACTACACAAATACTTTATGGACTCACAATTGGTCAATAAAAACCTCATGTCAATTTCACAGCTGTAATCACCTACCCTGCTCATACTTTCTTGACCTCCTGCAACAACTATTGAAGAGTCTCCAGCCTTGATTGCCTGGTATCCCATAGCAACTGCCTTAAGTCCAGAGCCACATAACATATTGACACTTGTTGCTGGAATCTCATATGGTAGACCTGCTTTAACACTGGCTTGTCTTGCTGGATTTTGTCCTTCACCTGGTATATAATCAGGAGTAATGTATACACCAAAAGTTTACTATGGTGAATTACTAAATAAATTATCTCAATGGTGCGATAAAAACAGACATAACTTCACTAATGCTCAATATAACATGAAACATATAGTATGGATGCATACAGGGGACAATTCCAAAGCACTGGTCCACACAGCTAGGCACTACTAGACTAACTACTTTTAGATTAAAATCATCAAACCATTATGCAAATGAATGAGACTGAAATAAACTATTAAACTCAAACCATGTGACCCAATAACTTACATTTTCTACCTGATTATTAGCTACCTATCAAAACAATTTAAAAAAACCCATAGAAATAACATCTTTGAAAAAGGTTTAACAGAATGATATATTCTTTAATTATTTGACCTAGTAACCTAATTTCATTGTAAACATTTGACACTTCCAAGAGGAAGTGAATTTTCACTAACAGACTTAAAAAGAGTCTAGAGAAATAGTAACTGTAACCATAACGATACTTGATGATAGATACGGTCAGTCAGTCATGTAGTCAGTCATGCCAAAAGATTATAGTAACCACAACAGCTTCTTGTAAGCAGAAAATTCACAGCTGAAGAGGACAGATGAGTAAAAAAAGAATTATCTCTAGATTTTATCCCTGCAAGAGTTTTTGTGTTTTTATAAAGCTGTCCTACCACGTAACATAACAAATGGTAGATGATTCTACACTGGATCATACATGTGAATCAACATGATCAAACAATGTGAAGAGACAACTGGAGTCCAGAGTCTTCAGCTTCTAACAAATTTAAACAAAAAGCATGCAGATCTTGGCTACATGTAGAATACACTAAGACTATAAATACATACCTGCAGTAAGAACTTGTCCCATGATAACCTCTGACACATTTTCCGGTCTAACATTTGCTCTTTTCAACACTTCTGTGATACATACAGCTCCAAGATCATGTCCTGGTAAACTTGACAGACAGCCATTCAGGTTACCTGTATAACAGACACAGACATGTTTGTGATTTCTGTAACTGTTTGTTTTTTAATACCTTACAAATACTTTTAGCATTTAAACAAACTAAAAAGGTTTATATTCAATATGTGGCAAGTCATAAAGTGGATTGGTTTATCAAAAAATTTTGTGAAATAAATGGCTACAAAGTGTAAGTATTTAAGACATGCACAATTTTCTTTTTGTATCTAATATGATAATACAGAAGTTGCTGCTGTAAATTTGAAGTAAAGCAACAATAAAGATATCTCAAACAAATTTCAAGTATTTCAATTAACATTTTTAGATGTAAAGGTCTTATGGGGGGGGGGTGTTGGTGGGGGGGGGGGGGGGGGGGGGGGGGGTTTTTTTTTTTTTTTTTTTTTTTTTTTTGTTTTTTTTTTTTTTTTTTTTTTTTTTTTTTTTTTTTTTTTTTTTTTTTTTTTGTTTTTTTTTTTTGGTGTTTTTTTTTTTTTTTTTTTTTTTTTTTTTTTTTTTTTTTTTTTTTTTTTTTTTTTTTTTTTTTTTTTTTTTTTTTTTTTTTTTTTTTTTTTTTTTTTTTTTTTTTTTTTTTTTTTTTTTTTTTTTTTTTTTTTTTTTTTTTTTGGGGGGGGTTTTTTTTTTTTTTTTTTTTTTGGTGTTTTTTTTTTTTTTTTTTTTTTTTTTTTTTTTTTTTTTTTGGGGGGTTTTTGTAAGGCCTTCTTCCCCAAGAAATTTTAAATAAAAAATTTATAATTAATAAAAAAAACTATTACAATAAACATAGCGCCCCTGTGATACTCTGTTATCTGTCTAGGGCCTCAAGCTATAAAAACTTTGGCATTAACAAAAACTGTTCTACATAATGCTTCTTAGATATTTTGGAATAAAGAAGTAAAGCTGCAAAATCTGTTACAGGTCTATCTTTTTCAGCCTGTAAAGTATTTAAAGATAGAGCATAAGACAAGAGCAGCAGGCTGAGTGATATGACATTTGAATGCCTAATGATGATCAAATGCAACATAACACACATTTGAACTATATATACTTGAAGAACCATTTGACTCTAGTTGACTGGTTAAATGAATATACTTTGTCACTGTTATATATAGAGCTATGTGATTTATGTTTCATTCTGTGCTTTTCAAAAATAATCATTAATCATGATTTCTTTTGTTTATTGATTAATAACTTAATCTATTTATAGAAATTGGTTTGTTAGTCAATTAATAATCGATTATTAAAAAAATGTCTTAATAATTGATTAATAAGCCCCATGTCTGCTGGGTACTGATAAATCATTTACATTCGGGAAAGGTGATTCCTCGGCTTTCATCACTGGTCTCTATGCATCTTTAATATTAGAATGTACAAAAACCAAGAATTAAAATGAAAGGTTAGACTAGCTTAATTGAAACTATCAAATTGGATGTATAATAATTCCATAGGGTTAAAAGCTTTTTGTTTCGTTTAAAATAAAATTCAGCTTGCATGTGAGTCAACGGTAAAGACCGAGTTTTTACCTGTTACTGAATGAAGAAATAAACGCAACCTAATAATCCGATTGGTTAACTGGTCAGTATGACGTCACGGCAAAGCAAAGATTTAGCTGACTAGGGGCAAAACTAGTCAAAGTGACGATATTGCCCATACCAAAATAACACAATATCTCGATGCCTTTACAATAAGGTGGACTAGGGGTGAAACATGTAGGAGTTGTCAAGTCATGACATCATATTGCACATATACAAAAACAAAAAAATACTACAAATTTCCCATGATTACGTCAAATTAGTTTTACTGCAGATTTATGCCAATGCTGTAGACAGTCAAAGAAATAAAAGTTAAAACTGTCATTTATCTTTTATTATTTTATTAGTCAGTTCAAATACTCTTCGATCTGAGCAAGGTTTTTCAAATACTATTTGAAAGACCTTGATCTGAGCTTGTGTTGTGTTGTTAATACTAGTCTTGTCGACATAAAATAAAACTTCTTGCATTGTATTGTATCATCTTATCTGCTTAAAACTGATTTCTTCTAATTGGAAATGTAGAAGAAATGATATCCGAATATCTTGTGCGTTCATGTACTCATCCACTTTTCCAGTGTTAAGCTCTATCTCGAAACTGCAAGAATGACACAGAAAGATTAAAAGAGAAAAATTACCAACGGCCGTTCTTGCTGCTGTTACTATATAAATTTCCATTTGTATATTGTTGTTTATCTCAAATTTATTATTAATAGACGAATGGAAAAAGTTTATTTCAATACGTCGAGACCAGGAACCATCCAATGCTAACGCGAAAGACGGGAACCAGTCCTGATAAGTTGGCCTTTTCCGTTTCCGTCAAAATGGTAAATAGGCACGAATTTATAGAAATAAGACAAAAATCAGTTGTAATCGATGATTCATGAATGATTTAAATAGTGTGAAGATGTCAGTGGCCTTTTCAAATATCCGTAGTATTCTAAATGCTTACATTTACCCAGATTATGGTACACGGTGTAATATTTTAAGGTTTGTTTAACAGCTCTATATTTTGTCTTGTAGGTGAACGTACCAAAGCAGAGGAAGACTTTTTGTAAAGGCAAAAAGTGCAAAAAGCACACTTTGCACAAAATAACCCAGTACAAAAAAGGCAAAGACTCTCTGTATGCCCAAGGTAACTTTAATTTTCTAAAATCGTCGCAAACAAATTGAACAGACCTGTATCACAGACACTTTGGGTTGATCTCAAAATCTCTTGCTGTCAATAAATTGGCTTCAACTCCCAAGTTTTGAATAATGGACATATATGATATACCATCCTCAATTGAAAGACGATTCTGCAACTTGCCAAGGCTGTTTCTTAAAACATACTGTTTCTCAAGGTGTAGATTTATCATGCAGAGTGGGTGGACCAACGCTTGTCGTATACTAACGCTCGGCGTAAATCAGGTTTCTTTGTGATTTTCTGAAAAAAACTTTAAGAAGTTTTTACTTTAGGGTGCTGTTAAATTTGTTTACACCGTGTGTGATTACATCCGATGCGGTTGACTTCCACATGCACTAACAAAGTTTACTCTATATTCGTATGCTACGACCGGATGTAAACATCACGCACACACAGAGCATGCGCGGGCGTTTAACCCAACCCATATATTGAAATTAATTCGTTACGTTTTTTGAATCAGTATTACGTTTTTAATCCCGTTCTCACTATACATAATAGAAGTGTGAGTATAAATGAATATGTTCAGAGTAAATAGTAAAAAATTCTTCCTACCCCGGTGGCGTTTCGATCTCTGATCTCCCGTGTGTCAAGCGGGAATACATGGCACTGCGCCACCGAGGCTTTGCTTGAGAGAGTGTATAACATCGTTTATCACCAATACAGACGTTTGTTTCGGAATGGCGGTACAAATTTATGTAAACAAACGAGTTTAACTTCCCAGACACTTTTAATAAGAAGTGAACACATTATAAACTTGGTAGTTTCGTAAAGTATATTCAAATATCTATTGGAAAAAAATTGTCTGCATGTTCAAAAAAATTTCAAAGTTGGTTTAGAAGGCTATCTTCAGCCACTACCCAGTGACAGAATCTCAGTCGTTCCGATGAATTCCTGAACTTTATAACGCTCTTAAATTGTCAATCATTGGTCAATTTTTATCATATTTTATTTTATTTATCATTAATATGCAATCAAAAACCATCAAGTTTTCTTACATGGAAGAAAACTGTTAGACCTGGCAAGCTTTGTAAACGGACATGTGTCGATTTCCAGCGCGCAGGACCATAGAACTTGTTAGTGACGTGACTATAGCAGAGCCACAGACCTAGAGTAAAACCCGTCCTGTAGTGCTTTCCTTACTCGATTAAAATAAGATTTCTCCTGTATACAGGTACCTTTTAAGAAATCGAGTCTTAAAGTTTATAGAAAAGTCATTTATATTTAAATATTATCAAATTCTTCATATTTTATTATGATATATAATTAAGTGGAACAGCGCCAATCTATACGGACCCCTCTAACAATTGTCTTGTTCCTATGATTCTCAAAACCTTTATCTCCTACGCATACTTTTTTATTACTAATGGTTATTTTTAAAAAATAGACCACACAATATTTAATTGAATCAGTAAATGAATCAAGTTTATAATTGTATGAATTTTTCCATATGGTGTTTGTTAAATGTGTTTGTATATAGACATGTCAAATCTGGTTCGTAAAACTCAACAAAAATATGGACGAGATACAGTGTTAATCAAATTAAATTTTTCGCACTTAACAGATTTTTTTAATCCATATTACTTCTAAATTTTGTTAAATACATCGTTTAAATCCATATTACTTCTAAATTTTGTTAAATACATCGTCAACATTGGTTTAAAACAGAAATATTTCAAAAATAAAACCTGGAAGTGTATCTGGCGTACGCCGAGCTGTGGTCGAATTTCGAACGAAATGCACCAGTTTTACTAGGCATATATTTAGCTCCCACCAAGTACGTCACCATGTGACTTTAAATATGTAAACAACAATGGTTGAAAGGTTGAGATTGGTCTTCAAACTGAGCATAAAAATTTGAGGTTAGCTGACAAAGATTCCTGCTGGTGATTTATAACATGGAATTTTTACGCCGAGCGTTGGTCCACCCACTCTATAAAACTTTGAAGTAAAAGATCACTATTCTTGGCTTCGCACATCTGGGTACAGTACATGCAAGGTGTTTTTTCCAATTGTTGCCCATCACCGCGATGTTCAGCCATTGTGTCCACGCAAATTTGACTGGACACAGTGTTTTGCGGTGTTCACATATGGGTCGCAACTTTAATTGTTATGTTTATTACTGATTAACTTGTGATCATTTTAAAAAAATAGAAATATGTTTATATTTTGATGTTTTTTCGAAACTTCCCAACGCCTAAACATCTTAATTACTATGCCGCTATCAACAACCTAACATATTGTAGAATCTAATAAAACAACCCCGGCAACACACTTGATCTAAAAAAAAAAAACTTGGTTACTTTATCTACTCCGAACTGATGATTTAATACTCAAAAATATCAATCTATTGTCAATGTCTCGAACTATCTCTTTTAAATGCCACGTGCTCACTTAGATCAAACAAAATGGGACAATCAAGGCAGCATTCTTTGATCTCATGACATGCGGCTTTATTTCTGACTTTAAAAAATATGCGGTTACATTGACTTTATTGGGCAAAATGAAGAAAAAGGAAATCGTGACTCGGAAATAATCGGCTTTGGCAGCTACTGAAAAGTTGAAGGCAATCGTAAATGACAATTTAACAAAAAAGTACGCTGTGAACAAGCAACCCCCGTTTTGATATTCTACATTTATTTATTTATTACGTGTATTCTGGTTGTGTGTGATCAGTACGACATAATGAAATTAAATATAATAGAAAGCATAATTTGCAACGAAGAGAGGTCTCACAACTGAACCTTGTGGGACACTAAATATAGCTGTTAAAGGTAGTTTTGTTTGAAAAAACAACATGCGAAACTTTTTTGATATGAATTTATTTTTTGCATTTACATATAAACAAACTTGGGATAATAGTTATTATAATAATTAAAATATTTACGCACTTCGCTGCAGTGTCTGTCAACTTTCATAACACGTACGAGTGGCACACAAAATCCCCTCGGTCAAAACACAAGTATGCACATTTTGATTTTATTTTTTGAAAAACTTAAGCTCCTCTCATCGAGAGCCCATACTTGTTCACTATAACCAATTGTTTGTGGTGGTTTTATCACGCATCCCTAATGTTAAAAGTACACTCGTCTGCTGATTTTCATGTCATTTCTCAGCATAAACATCACAAACCCCAAAGTGTCTTGTGTCGATATAGCCTTATTAATTTGGTTTTGCAGGGTGACTGACCCCTTTCATAGAGCTGTCATTTTAAAGCTGTCCCACCTTCATGTCTTCTTTTAATGCACTCAATAGTATAATACACAAGTGCACAAAGTGCCAGTTTGAGCCATTTGAATCACTCGGTGTACATGGCGCGTTGCATCCACCATTTCCTTCAAATGACATCTCCCCTGAAACCACCAAGCCAATGTTGATAAAACTTGGCAGTGATATTCCATGCTTGAAGTTTTACCAATGGTGTTAAAAAAGTCCATTTCATGCAGATATGGAAAGGAAAAGTTCTCAAAAACAAGCCCAGGTCAAAATTGACCACTTGATTTTACATAGACTTGTATATAGGAAAAACTTTTAAAATCTTTTTCTTCGAAACCACATAGCCTAGAGCTTGGGTATTTAGTATTGGCTAGTGGACCTCTACCAAGGTTGTTCAAATCATGACCCCCGGATCAAAATTGAACCTGCCCAGGGGGTCACTTGAGTTTACATAGGCTTATGTATGAAAATGTTTAAAAATCTCTGAAACCACAAGGCCTACAGCTTCAGAAATTTGGCAAGTATCATTGCCTAGTGGACCTCAACCAAGATCATGTCCCCTGGATCAAAATTGACCCCACCTGGGGTGTTGTTTGATTTTACAGAACCTTACAACTTATATGATAAAAGTTGTATAGAAAGCTTCAAAAAATCTCTGAAAACACAAGACCTACATCTCAGATATTTGACATGTAGCATTGCCTAGTGGACCTCTACCAATATGTGATTGATTAGTGTTGACCTTGTAAAATAACCAATGTTAGCCAGGTGAGCGTTATAGGGTCATCTTGACCCTCTTGTTTGGGCACAGGGTCACTTTAGGGATTCTTTTGTTTTTACAAAGCTAATATGTTTATCACAGAAATGAAAATGTTTTAAAGGCAAATATTCTGCATGTTGTTAAGACTTCAACTAAACCATGTTAATATGTTTTAGGAAAGAGGCGTTACGACAGAAAACAAAGTGGTTATGGTGGTCAGACAAAAGTCATCTTCCGTAAAAAGGTAACTTTTTTGTCAACATCAGATCTTGTAAAGTTAATCATCTCAGAAAGGGGTAATATTGTAAGTAATGGCACTGTTCCATCAGCCAATCAGGCTTCCTGTATTCCATGTAGCAGGTCACATAAATGCACAAGGAATGTGAAATACAATTAAACTGAAATTCATGTTTACTGGTGTTTGTTGAAAATTCACAAAGTCAGATTGTATGTTGTTGATTTAGAGTAACCAATTAGGTTTTCATCAGTCAAAAACTTACCAGTCCAGGCCTTGCTGTTCAGCTAGCTTAAATGTAATTCGACATTAACAAAATTGATAGCTTGCTTTAAATAAAATGACACCCAAAACACCTCCAGTATCATTCATCACTGCCTTCTATCCATGACTGTTGGACCTGACAATAAATCAGATTCTATAAGAGACCTGTACTTGGTCTGTGTGAGTGGGTAGGCAGATAGGTAGAAGGGTTATGTCCCAGTATATTTGTCATAAGGTCTTTGGGTAAAATTGTGTGATTTTAAAGAAGATTTCCCTAGAGGAAGTCACCTGAATGGACCTTGTTTTAAAAGGGAGGGCAAAGTCCTTGTCAAGTTAAAGATGAGATATATATGTTGAACAGAATTGAATTTGAATAAGCAGTAAGTTTAATAAATGGTCATTCTGTCAAGTAGACACCATTGCTTGCCATCCTCTGTTGGTTTTATACTTTAAACTGCTGTGTATACTCAAAATCTTTGTAAGCAAAATATAATTAACTTAAGTTTGGTATAAATATTTGAAAAGGCGTCCAAAGTAAAAGAGAATATTGTTCAGTGCGGTGACAGTTAGTTTCACAATATTCCTCTGCAGATATAGTAAAAGAAAAATGTTCTAGTTTTTCCAAGGTGTTAAATATGTTTAAAAATATGGGGAAAGAAGCTGTAGAAAAAACAACACTATTCTGTGAAAATAAATGTTAAATGTATGTATTGATGTTTTCAGGCCAAGACAACCAAGAAGATTACCTTGAGGCTTGAATGTACAACTTGTAAATACAGAAAACAGTTGTCTATCAAAAGATGTAAACATTTTGAACTTGGTGGTGACAAAAAGAGAAAGGTAAGCAGACATATAACTGAAAATTGTTCAAGTGTATTGGGGTTTGTTTTTCTTTATGCCAAACTTCCATTAAACTTGGCTGGAATAAATCTGGTTTAAAAGTATGTATAGCCTAAATGTATGTGTCAAAAATCCCTGATAATTAAGAGCCACAAGGAATTTGCATCTATTTGAAAAAAATGTTGTGTTATTATCCTTGTTTGTGCCATGTGTTTTGTAAAACTATATTAGTTGTTTGGAATTATGATACAATACATCTATTTCCAAAAAGTGTTATGGATATAAAGTCAGAATTTAATATGTGGGTATTAATATTTATAAAGATAAAAGTTGCTGCATTTTGCCTAAGGTTTTATGACCGCCTATACGGAAACCAAAATATTGCCAAACTGGCGACCAAAACTATTATGACGCATTATTCAATATGACTTGTTATTAAATCATTCGCTACGATTGGCTTGTCAATATTTCTAGGCCAATGAAAATCGCCATAACAAAAAAAAATTATTTGAGGTCTTCAAAGCAGTTGCTTCCCTTACACTGATTACCAACAGTAAATACTGTGCCGTATCATACCAAACCATATTTTTGTAATGGTGAGCCGTGAACCGAGAAAGTTAAAAATACCAAGGCTCATCATGTGCCGCGATAAATTGTTGCACCACTAGTACTAACTGCTCAAGTTCTGTCTTCATAATAAAAGGAAGGCAGTAAAGTCCTTTGTTCCCATGTATCATAAATTGATAGGTTCTGATGCGCTACTGTTGCTAAATATAATTAGAAAAAATGTTATTTGTTGATGTAAAAGTGGGTTGATATAATGCCTTTTGTGTGTTTGCTGGAAAGTGCTGCCTTTAGTGTGACTCTGCACTGAATAGCCAATGAGAAAAGATAAAACTCCTGAAAAATGACTATTATAGAGTACATAGAGTAGGTATTTATTGTTAATGTAGTACATGATTTTCTCCGTTTCTTTTTCAGGGCCAGATGATCCAGTTCTAATTGAAGTTTTCTGTAAAATAAAAAATAAAAAAAATAAAAACCCAATAGTGTGTTCTTACAGTAGTTGTCACAGTATAAGGTTGCTTCCGCTTAAGTACTTTAATTGGAAAATCGCAAGGGAAACCAGAACAGCTTACACCAAGGTTGTTTATACAAATTAGGATTTCCCTGCAAAACAAGTGATTGAACCCAATATATGGATAAACCCAGCTTAGCTTTTTGTTGAAAATGTGACGAGATCTACTACATGTATGTAGTATATTGCACATGCATCAATCTCGGTACATCTGATAAAAAAAATCAATGAGCTATTGTCGTCACTTTAGTGGCATCGGCATTGCTTCTTGGTTAAGTTTTGTAATCACGCTGTGTCTATTGTTCATTGTCTATAACTTATTTGATACATCTCCTGAACCTCTTGACAGATTGAAGCTGATGAAACTTTGTAGCGATGTTGCTTACAACAAAGTTGTTCAAAGAAATTCCATTCCATGAACAACTCTGGTTGCTATGGCAACAAATATGTTTTTTAAAGTCTCCAAAACCACAAGGCCCAGAGATTTGGAATGTAACATCTTTGTTTAGTGGACCTCTACCAAAACGTTTTAGTCGTGTCCTTTGGGTCAAACTTGAATCTGCCCTGGTGATCTGATTTTACATGGGTTTCTATAGATTGGAAACACTAATAATCTCTGAAACCACAAGGCCTAGAGCTTTGATATTTAGTAGCATTGTCTAGTGACCCTCTACCAAGGTTGATCAAATCTAGCCGCTAGGGTCAAAATTGACCGTGCCTTGGAGTCTTGTTTTTCATAGACTTTTATAGGAAAACCTTTAAAAATCTCCTAGGCCTAGATTTAGATATTGAGTTTTATTTGTAGCATTGTCTAGTGGCCTCATAAAGTTTGTTCAAATATCTCCGGGGTAAAAATGGACCCTGTCCAGGCGGTTCACTTGGTATAGGAAAAACAATAAATATTGATCGTGCCCTTAAGTGTTCAGATTCTGCAATGGAGCTTGGTCGAGCGATAAAGGGCCATCATGTCTCTCTTGTTACTCGATCCTCGCAAAACCAGGGCACAGTGTTTTAGGACATATCTATACTCGGTCAAGTTCGATAGCCAGTTAGACGACTCTTATCACCTCTAAAGTATGCCTGTCCATGACAATCCTCTTCATACCTGGTCACACTGTTTATGGACATATCCCTGACAATCCTCGCCATACCTGGTCACACTGTTTATGGACATATCCCTGACAATCCTCGCCATACCTGGTCACACTGTTTATGGACATATCCCTGACAATCCTCGCCATACCTGGTCACACTATTTATGGACATATCCCTGACAATCGTCGCCATACCTGGTCACACTGTTTATGGACATATCCCTGACAATCCTCTCCATACCTGGTCACACTGTTTATGGACATATCCCTGACAATCCTCGCCATACCTGGTCACACTATTTATGGACATATCCCTGACAATCCTCGCCATACCTGGTCACACTATTTATGGACATATCCCTGACAATCGTCACCATACCTGGTCACACTGTTTATGGACATATCCCTGACAATCCTCTCCATACCTGGTCACACTGTTTATGGACATATCCCTGACAATCCTCGCCATACCTGGTCACACTGTTTATGGACATATCCCTGACAATCCTCTCCATACCTGGTCACACTGTTTATGGACATAACCCTGACAATCCTCGCCATACCTGGTCACACTGTTTATGGACATATCCCTGACAATCGTCACCATACCTGGTCACACTATTTATGGACATATCCCTGACAATCCTCGCCATACCTGGTCACACTGTTTTTGGACATATCCCTGACAATCGTCACCATACCTGGTCACACTATTTATGGACATATCCCTGACAATCCTCTCCATACCATAAAACAAAATCATAGAACAGACATTGTAAATGTTCACAAAAATTGATTAGATTGTTTTTTAAAGAAACATTTGTCAAGCATGAAACTAGGCACTTGAACGTCATACTAGCTATGTCACTTAGTTTGAAGAAAAAGAAAAACATTGAACACGTCTGGCCCCGTGCTTATAAAAAGTTTTTTGAGCACAATCTCGTGCTCTGCACGAAATTGTGCCCAAGTGTATGAAATAATGACAAGATTATATCTTTTTCAATGTTCGGTTCCATAACAATAAATGTATCTAGCACACTGGATGTTAAAACGGGAGTTCCCCAAGGGTCGATATTAGGTCCTTTGTTGTTTTTAATTTTTGTAAATGATCTGCCTTTGATAGTAAAAAATACAAATCTTGATATGTATGCAGATGATTCCACTTTATACAGTTTTGGCAAAAATGTATCGACTATAGAACATAATTTGCAGGAAGACCTTAACTACATTCATCGCTGGTGTGATTATAATAACATGGCCCTTAACCCTTTGAAAACTACTTGTATGTTGTTAGGTTCAAAATATAAGCTCGGGCATACTAAACTTTTGAACATTTTCCTTAGTAATAACATGATACAAAACGTTGAAAAGCAGAAACTTCTTGGATTAATTGTAGATCGATCTTTGGACTAGAACTATCAAATAAAGGAAGTTTGTTGTAAAATAAATGTAAAATTGAACCTTTTTAAACGGATATCACGATATTTGACAAATGACATAAAAAAGATTTATTACAATTCCTATATTCTGCCAGTGTTTGACTATTGCTTCAATATATGGGGGAATTGTAGTCAAACAAATATTTACAAATTATCGAAACTGCAAAAAAGATCTGCTAGAATAATCTTACAGCTTCCATTTAGAACTCCTTCATACACCATGTTTAAACAACTGTCCTGGTTGCCATTAGATGTACGATTTAAGTACCACATAGGCGTTCTTGTATACAAGGCAGTTAACAAGCTAGCCCATGCTACATTAGCCCCCGACTATTTTTGTAGATTAATCAGAAAATCCGAAAATAAAATCTACGCTTTACGGTCCGCGACAAATAGAGATCTTACAAGCTCAACACCGCAATCACAATACTTAAAGAAAACATTTGAATATTCAGGAATGTGTATCTGGAATGAGATTCCCGTAAGAACGAGAAACAGTATCTTACTGCACATAGTGTATTTTTGGTGACAATTTTATAAATGCAATTTTTGGTTGCTGTGCATTTAAATGTGTTAAATTAATGATTATGCCGCATTAGTATTTGAAATTGGTGCTTTAGATATAAAAAAAATCGGACTGATAAAATGATAGTTGATTGTGTCGTTGTTGATGTTGCAGCGGAAGGGAGGCAACTCCTGCATGCAGTTGTTCTTTTCTTAAATTGACTCGAAAATCAATATTTGGAAAGTTATTTTTTCATACTGGTAGCGGGAAGAGTTTGGTGTATTAGGTTAAAAGCTATTATTTTCTCTACGTTTTTGTACACACACCATTTTCAGCTGGATTGTTACTTGAAAAAAATGCGCATAATGTCACTTTAAAACATTTCAAATCTTCATTTTTCAAACTTCTCATAAACAATTTATATGGAGAATCCAGATCGTTGACTTTACCTTAACACAGTGTGAATGTGTTATAGCTTTTGAATTTAGTTCTGCTCAAATCAATCTCGTAACTTGTTATTGTTGTTTTTGTTTATACAATGTACTGTGTATTTTGTAAGAAGGCCTCATGTTAGATAAGTTTTGTTTTAAACATATAGACTTAATGAGTTACCTTCTATAAATAAAGATTATTATTATTATTAATCAGAAGGTCTGTAAGAAAACACAACAGTAAAATTGTACAGTTTATGAGAGAAGAAATCTGGCCTTAATACCAATGTTTATTTCCTTCAATCGTGCTTATTGTTCTTTTAGTAAATAGATAAAATGTATAAAGTAATCTTTAAAAACCATTAAACACACCTACTGCATTTTATATTTTGACTACTAATATAAAGGCAACGCTTTTGCAAGGCGAAATAGAAAAAAGACAACGAATACACATCTGGGCTAGTCACGTTTCTTCATAATAATGCATGAAAAGGTCCTCTATTGTGACTTAGAAGGACAAATACACAGATGGGAATGATACAATATTGAAGTCTTTCGAAGTTTCAATAATTTTTATGTAGTATAATAACTTCACAAAATCGCACGTCAACAAACGAAGAGCGGCATATAATTATTAATCGTAATTTCACTGTCCGTTCGTTCTCTTTATCTGTCTGTTCGTTCAGAATATATGTCGCGCATAACACTTCCGCCCTTTGTGTTGAGGTCACACTTTCTGTTTAAAGCCCGAACAGTTGTTTAGTTTATAGATGGATTTTCAGTCTTGATTTTCATAGCACTGCCAAAACACGACTTTATTATTATGTTTTGTTTTGCTTCTTATGTCAAGGAAAAGGAAAGATCTCGATTCCGAGGTCTTATTATCTAAATTTGATATATGTCATGAATTTATTTAGAAATAGTTCCGCATTTTGTTTTGAAAACGTTGAAACATTTAACTTTATACCATTGATTTTATGAAAAAAATGTCAAACTGCATAGAATATTGTCCACTATAAAACTTTGATGCATGCATTGATGAAAATTGCTTTCAATAAAAGATGTCTGTATCGAACAGTAAAATTCGCTTCTTAAAGATGTAATGTGCAAAAATTGTGCACATTTGTCATTCTGGAAATTTTCCTAAATTATCTTGTTTTGTCGGCAAACCCTTTAATATTTAATGACTGTACGCACACGACACACACTTTCACTCATAAATTATCCATTTGTTTTGTTCAAGGACGTGGCATTAATATCCAAGTTTCAGTGTCTTATAAACATGAATAATGAAATAATTTTCCTCGGGATTTTGAATTGACCAAGTAGTTATGTATATTCCATAAACGACAGTCTTCGAATATAGTCACCGCAGCTTTGATTCAAAGGTGGCCGCGAAACTGCTCTAAGTGTGTGCTGTCACAGATTTATAGAATGGCGTGAGATTATACCGACTTTTAATATTTGTAAATTTTTAAACACTGTATTCACACTGGATGCTCTCAAGTCTAGTCCATTATTGTCAGATGCACATAATCTATTAACATTGATTCTTTATATCGAAACAATTTCCGAACGGTATGAATTAATTGATAAGGAGCCGTCTATAAATTCATACAAAAAATTGACAGCTCGGTTGGGTGAGATTTATACAAAGATATCAGAGTATGAAACCAAAAACCCCTTTCCACAAGAAAATGCAGATGATATAGTTTCTTAGATACTTCAAGGGAAGCATTCGAATATAATAGTACTTATCGTATAGAAACTAGCGATAGTTATGTAAATTTCACCTGGTTTGGCACACAATGTAAAAAGCTAGGCTATACTGTGTTCTGGTTATATGCAAATGCTCTTTTTTTTTACAAAAACTATACGAGTTCTTTAAATATATACTGTGTTTTTCGAAGCAGCCAAACTTTGTAAAATGCTTTATAACTGTTTTCCTCCCACACAAAGTACTGTTTCAACAGATATACATGTATATTTGAACTGAAGAGGGTTTTTTATGATTTTCAGCTCTATCAACAACTTGGTGGGGAGATCTATTTTTGTACTTTAAATGTTTTGTTGTTTTGTTAAATAAGTGTATATGTTGCAATGTTAAGCAAATTCTAGTTTGTAAAGTATGAATATACTATTCCATAACAGATAATTATTTTTGATTGACCCTCTGTAAACACTGTTACAAACTAACCCTCATTTTTCATGTAATCATGAAATGAGAAAATAAAGGTATTTTTTGTTTAGCATGGATGTACTGAATAATCGAATTTCGATGCTATACGTCACACTGATGCTACAGATCTATTGTTATTATTTGAATGTTTTACAATACAGATTCTTACAGTATCTCACTCCTAAAAAATTGTACTGAATTTTTTTCAGACTTTCCTAAAATGATAGACAAAAATACTGCGTACAGTTAAAGTTAGTTAACATATTTCAGCTGGTAGGTTAAGCAAGCACTAATGTGTGGTTTTGGCATGGACTACAAACGATATAAATCAATGATTATGAGCTAAGCTGTTTTTCTACATACAAATTGATGACTGTGCAAGTCTTCAAAATGCTTTGGAAACACGATTGAATCAAATTATGTTGTGCTTATTTGATATGTAAGACCGTGTGTATACGGCTAAGATCATATAGTTCTTTCTTTGGCCGCAATTCTGACAAACAAACTTTTCTGTTTTGAAATCCTTAAATCAAAAATAAACAGATGTTGAGACTTAGTCTTAATTCATTTATGTTTTGCTGTCAGGAAAAAGTGGCAGTATTGCAATTGAAATATCTTGGGAATTAACACTTTCATTACGTTTTGTTGGCGAATTAAATTTCTCTATGGTGAGTTAATAAAGCCTTAAGTGGTTTAAGTGAGAAAGATAAACAAAGCATTTCAAAACCAATAAGAAACATTCGTGCTAGTCATGAATATTTAGTATTAGCTCACTTCGCACATAGTGTAAATTTGAGCTTTTTGGAACCCGCATGTCCGTCGTCGTCGTACGTCGTCGTACGTCGTCGTACGTCGTACTCGTCGTACGTCGTCGTACGTCGTCGTATATCATTAGATATTTGGTGTGTGGCATTGTGTAGTGGTCTTCTATCAAGTTTGTTCAAATCATGCCACTAACCAAATTAGCCCTGACCGAAGGCGTCTCGTGTTTTACATAGAAATATAAAGTAAAGTCTAAACAATCTGGAAACCACAAAGCAAAGAGCTTTTAAATACGTTGATATAGGAAATATTTTGCTCACGATAATTGCAATGGACTACATACAATCTAAATCAATGATTATACGCTGTTTTTCTACATACAAATTGATGACTGTGCAAGTCTTCGAAATGCTTTGGAAAGACCTTAGATATTTGTTATGTAGCAATGTCTTGTGGTCGTCTCCAACAATTGTTCTAATTCTGCCATTGTATCATAATTTGTCCCACCTTATTGTATTGACCTACCTTCTTGTTTTTCAAGCTACATAGATGAAATATGCTCAATGTGTTAAAGTTTTGGCAAACATATTTAGACGCTTATCTGTGGGATGACCGTGACTTTTTGCAATACATTCTTGATAAAAAATATTGGTGGACATCGGCGGAATGTTTTGATTTTGCTTCGACCAGTTTTTAATCCTCATTCTCTGTAGAAATATAGTCCTTAAAGTTAACCGATTGTTAGCTTAATCGTCGACTGAAGTCTCGAACAGCTGGATCAAAGTGAGTAGTTTTGTAATCGAGTTTGCGAGGATACCGTGACTTTAATGTGTTTGCTTGAATTCTCACAGCTAAGCTAATGGATCATACTTGTGTTTCATTTTGCAGTGCATGTTCAATGCAAGTTATCATGCTTATATTTTACAGTTTTCAGTTTTATACCGGGAAGTTCAATTATATTAAGGTGAAAGCAACCATGTAAACAGTACTAGATTTAAAATTATTGAATGAGGACGGATTACGTGTTATGTAATTTATATATGTAAACTGCTGTGTGTATGAAAAAGCCATCGACTTATCACATAATGAATCACACATTTTACATTCATCACATACTTTCTATGAAGGAAGTCGTCCCTTAAGTACAACAAGCTTGTGATTGGAATCAACGTTTGTTGCTTAAAAACTGACAATGATTATAATTCTGCCACCGGCAGGTATCAGGAAAATTACGATCACGTTATGTGACAGTCATAACACACACACTGTCTGGAAATAATGATAGTGGCACATCTTTCTACACGCAACATAGACATTGAAATGTTGATGTTCAAACCGAAAGAAGCCAACATGATTGTACACAGTTTTAAAGAGTTCAAATAATGACTGCCTGTTCTCCATTTTGAAACCATGGCAATCATCACCAAACCTAATCATATTGTTATGGACATATCTCTGACAAATTCGACAGCATGTTAGATTGCTGCAGGCCATAATGATTTACTGGTCTCGAATTGAAGAAACAAAATAATCACTGCCTGCTCCATATGTTCAGTCATTACCAAACGTTATAATTTGCAGCCATATTTGACGTTTACGCTGCGGAACACACATTTCTTGAGCATTCGTAACCAAATTTGACGGAATATGTAGATATGCAACACGTGCGACTAAGGACAAGTCTGTCCAATACTGTGGACCTTTAATTTGACAAAACCTACTCTATTGTAATCTTGTTTACATTTCTTAGGCAGGCACAACCAAATTTAGATGGAATTTGTATGGCTAAAAGATAGTGGCCAAATTTCATTGTATACCAGATCACATGATAAGGTAGAGTTATAGTCATTGGTTTATCAAAATGCCATAAATACTCCTATCTTATGCTTACACAATCGAGATTTCGGTCAAGTTAGACAACAAGACAAATTTTGATGCAAAGCATCAAAGGCGCTGCGCATGTTTTTGAAACATGATTTAAAGGAATCAGTGTCATTTTAGAATATCAGTAAACAACCTATCAACGGGAAAAACCAAATACATTATGTTATATGTAACTGTTATCATAATAAGTAAAAAAAACCACATTTACTACAGTTTAACCAAAAAATAAACGAATCATAAAACAACCTTCCGTATAATGGTACGATGACGCCCATTAAACAAGGCTACAGCTCGTGGTCAGCAGACGATTTTCGACGCAGAAGAAACCCACGTGATTTATTTTGTCTTTACTATTGGTCAGTTGTTAGCGATGCTTTACATAACTTTCATTGAGACCCCATGTATCGCATAGTTAGGTGAACGTCTTATTTATAATGCCTACATTTTACTTTAGTATGTAGTAATTAAAATGGGTTTTCATTAATTATTCACGTTGACAACATATGTATTTAAACTTCAAAAGTTAAGAGAAAGCAAAACAACTATCGAGACGTTTTTTCTGAACTTTGATGAATCTGGCCGTAGGGTCCGTAAACAAAGCAATAAAAAACCCGTAACCTTCAAGTTTGTGGAAAAGTTATTAAATATCCTATGAATATGTCAAAAGTTTTGAATTAACGGTCGAAGACGTATGCATCTGGTATAGTATTGTTTGTAATCAGTTAATACTATTTATTTATTCATTATAGGGAGTTTGTTCAAACATAATACGTAGTTTTTAATTACAATAATAATGTTGGCTGCTCCCTATTCGATTATGCAACCCCATGGTACAAAATTAAAACCTATTCAATACTGGCACTGTGCTTCCGCACAGCGCCAATGAGCCAGATTGTACCAGTGGATAAATGGTGACTAATTTAAAAACCAATGATGTATATCACCATTAGTTTTTCCACCATTTTTTTTTGTTTTACAATGTACTTAGGTGAGCGATATTATGCCACTTTTATCCCTTTATTTCTTTGGAGACCCACATTTGAAGGCTCCGACTAATTTCAGATGTTTACCAAATTTTGTCTACGAGCCTTTTCCTATTGAGAGTGGTAGATCATTCTCAATTACGAGTCTCCGCTGAAAATTTTAGACGTTAAAGTTCATTGTTTTTGTCCTGTCTAGGACATATAGGTTTAAAAGGCGTTTCTGAAACCTCGGTGATATTTCAAGGACACAATAGAAAAATGGTTTATTCATTAAAAAGGAAATTTGGCCTTTATACTAATGGATAAATTTGTATTTTTTTATACTTCTAGTAAATAGATAAACTACATGTATATAAAGTAATCAGCACTCACCGACACACACTGTATTTTGCATATTAACTACAAATGTATATAAAGGTAATGCTTTTGCCGAGCGCAAAAGAAAAGATCAGCACATACACATCTGGGCTAGTCACATGTCTTCATAATAATGCCCGAAATGTTCCACTAAGGATCCACTATAATTGTGGTTCATAAGAATCTTAAAGTCACAACTTTGAATGATAAATACATGTATAGAAGTCTCTTGAAATTTCAACCATTGAACGTAGCAAAATAACTCACTTAAAAAAGGGGAGAGGCACATACAAATGTAGTAATTGTAATTTTACTGTCCACTCTAATCTTTATCTGTTTGTTTGTTCAGAAAATATGTAGCGTATAGCACGTGCGTACTTAGTTTAAGAGTTAAGGACAAGTTTTCTGTTTAAAACCGAAATAGTTTTTAAAATGGATTTTCACTCTTGAAATTCATAGCACTGACAAAACACGACGTTATTATTTTGTTTTGCTTTGCATCCAGTGTCGCTGTCGACTTTCCAAATTTGATTTAGCTCAGGAATGTATTCAGAAATAGATCCGTATTTTGTTTATGTCGTTGATTTTATGGAAAAAAATGTCAAACTGCATAGAGTATTGTCTACTGTGAAACTCTGATGCATGCATTGACGACAATTGCTTTCAATAAAAGATGTCTGTATTACATAATGTAAATTTGTCATTCTGGATATTTTCCTAAATTATCTTGTTTTGTCGGCAAGCCTTTAATATTTAATGACTATATGCACACGACACACACTTTCACTGAAAAATTATCCATTTCCTCAGACACTTGTTTTGTTCAAGGACGTGGCATTAATATCGAAGTTTCAGTGTCTTGTAAACATGAATAATGAAATACGTTTCCATTGGGAGTTTGCATTGGCCAAGTAGTTAATGTATGTTCCAAAAACATTGCTTGAATATAGTCAAAAATAGGAGCTTACGTGACGATTTCACAAATTATAGAATGTCATGATTTATATCAACACTGTGTTGTCTGAGATGTTATGAATTCTCTATTTGACATACCTCGTTGATAGGGTGAAAACAACATGTTGTATTATACTGACGCTCATAAAGTACATGCACTGTCATTACTCAAAGTTGGGCACATCACGTTACAAGAAGCATAATTTACAGTTCTTAGAACGCCGTAAGTGCTAGAATGTAAGGGGCATTTTAGGAAGCGGTTTATTACAATCTGTTGCAATGTCATACCGAACATGAACAGTCAAATTGCGCTATGGTCTGAACTTGTCCGAACTTACTTTTATTTATTCACATCGTTTGGGCGTTTAACTACAGTAGCTGTTACTTTAACAAACAACCTTTCGTACATGTATAATAGTGCGCAACGTTATCAAAAAGTAAATGACAAAACAGCTACTGGAAGATACGATGAACGCAGCATACCTAGCCCTGACTTGATACAACTACGTTATGAGATGTTGATCTCATATCAGATAGAAGTGAGTGTCCAAATGGATCTTTTGTGCGAGTATTATTATTCATTCAGGAGGTTCGTGTGAGAAATTGTTTTTTGTTCTTGTTTTGTCATTTTTTAAATTCTTAAAAAAAAAGAATAAATGTGAAGACTAATTTTAAATTCATGCGTCTAATGTTGTCACCGAGAATTGAAAGTATCACTATTAAAATGTCTAGGGAACCAACACATTTCATTAAGTTTTGTAGGCAAATTTAATTTCTGTATCCTGGGTTAGTTACAGCTTTGTGCAACTGGGAAAACAGTTAAGTGTGAAAGTTAATCAAAGTATTGTCTGTTGTTTAAAAAGCAAAACCGGGCAAGATGGTGTTAATCATGAATATTTGGTTTTATTTGACATTCAGAAAACGTAAAGTTCAACTATATTATGGTAAATATTGCTGCTGAAAAATGCTAATTGAAACCATCAACGACAATAACAATGAATTATAGATGATGACCTATTGGACACAGTAGCAATTGATATCATATCCTTTGATCTGTGGTTTCTTTTGAACAATGTAAAATCAACAGACAGTATAGTTACAGAAACATCTTCATACTAAGAAAAAGCGATGATATCTATTTGCATGTACATTTATAGCTTACCTGAGCACTTATGCAGATTTCAACTTCGTTATTGACTGACATTGACCTTGACCTTCCTTTCTGTTTTTGAAGCTACAGCAGTAAAATTTTAACTATATGTAAATCTTTTAATGCAGATTTCAACGTTGACCTTGATCTTGACGTTTGGAATAGTTGTTGTTTTTCAAGCTAGAGAGATTAAATTTGGACTCTGTATGCAGTTTTGTATTTTGATTTCCTTAGTTCTGATGACTGACCTTGGTCATGACATGTTGACCTTTGTTCTTGTTTTAAAGTACAATGGTACTCCGGTGGGTGATATAGGGCCATCATGGTCCTCTTGTTTTAAGAAGAACATTAAGTTTTGAAATGTATGCTTAAACATGGATGTGCTGATTAATCTATTTCCGATGTTATACGTCTCGCTTATGTTACTAGACCCTTGGTATTTTGATATCTTTGAAAGTTTTGTAATACAGTTTCTTTACTATACGCGAACATCATTTTCTATCTTGATTTTGAAGCTACGGCAACGAAATTTGGACCGTATGTGGAGCACATGAATATGACATTATGACATATCATTTTATTTGTGAGGCTACAATCATGAAACTTAGACCATATGTGATGTTTTATAAACGAGTTTCAATGATTACCCTTGACTTTTGGTATGTTTTCTTGAATTCTAACAGTTACGCTTATATACCATAAATATGCTTCATTTTGCAAATAAATATCAATGTTTAACTCCTTTAGAGAGATCCAAGTGGTCATGCATGTCTTCTACAGCTTTCAGTTTTATATCGGAAAGTGCAATCACATTTTGGTGAGCGATATGGGACCATCATGGTACTCTTATTTTCTTGTAAATTCCGCCTAACTTGTAGTTAAAGTTGCATGTTGTTACTGTCGCTGTTAAAAGCTGCCATGTAAACAGTATTACATGTAGATTTAAAAGATGATTTATGACAAAACAGTTCCCAAAATTATTTCCTGTTTTCATTATTTATACAGGCTTTCCACAAAAGGAGGTAGGGGACATATTATGTACTTAAAATATAAACTGCAGTGTGTTTTGCACCAAGTTATCGACTTGCCACATAGTTAATCACACACAATTTACATCTATTTCATACTGTCTATGAAGGAATTCGCGATTCAAATGTTACAGGTTTGGTGCAGCAAAAGTGTCGAGAAAAAGTCGACAATGATTGTATATGTAATTCTGCCACCGACAGGCATCAGTAAAATTACGATTACGTTATGTGACAGTCATTACATACGCTGTCTGGAAGAAGTGGTACTGATACCAATGGATGCACATTTCTTCACGCAACATCGACATTGAAATGTTGATGTTACAACGCGTTGCAGTTTGGTTTGCCCGTACGCTATCTTGGCAATCAATACAGTTATAATCTTACGTCACACAAAGCGCGATTTTGAAACTATTATGAGAGCTAGTTTATGGGTTAACTCCTTCCCATTTAAGGACATATTCAGCTTCTTTCTCACGTCGTCAATTTGCTGCGCCCAAAAACCCGTATGGTAAACTACTGAACGATCTTCACTTATGTATTTCAAAGTGATAATCTTAAATATAGGTTTCTCCGCATATTTAGGAGTGACTTTGAGTGGAATTATATAGATCTACTGTTTTATTTAAAATGTTGATCAATACTATTTTAAAAGACATCTCTTTTAATCAAAACGATTGAGCTACGGTATCATTGCGTGTATTATAAGTGTAGACTTTCTCACTAGCTTCGCTGCGCATATTACAAAGGAAGAGTCCCATTTAAAACCACCGAAATAGGGGTGTACTCATCGTTAATACATGTACATGTTGTGATCAATAAAAACGCAGCGACTGTCAGTCGTAAGTTTATGAATTGTTATACATGTAAATTATGTTCGAGGAACTTTACACATTGGAATTCCATCGCAGTAACATGTTATCGCACATAATTCATAATGAAGTCTGGTGAACAAAAATATATTGTGATGCTTTTTCATAAAATTCGTTTTTTTCATTCTGTTTCTCAAATCGCCTTGTCAATTTTGTTTGCCAAAATGGAAATCAAACAAAATGTCAACGAAAGCAACTAAATTTACGAAATTATCAATATTTGAGTACATCGATAACTGATTTCGCAGCACTTGTTATCTGTAAACGTGAAAAATATGTTTTGTGTCCGACAGTTCTGGAAATCTGAACCTTTATTTTGCAAAGCGTCACCACAAAAGCGAGGCCATGGGCAAGGAAGTCTACTGACATGCTAGTATCTAGTTCCGAATTCTATTGACATATCCAGTGCAAGAAAATACTTGCCTGCCAAAATCTTTACTTGTTTACAAGTGAATATAGGGACGTAATGTTATCATAACCAAGCTTCCTTTCTACTGCCGACAGTGAAAACGGAAATTTTCAATTATGAACTGTGTTTTTACTTTAAAAGCCAATGGTTTCTCCCTTCCATCAATTTTTGGAGTGCGGTCGGGGCGTTGAGTCTGAGAAAGTTTCAAATCAATGAACAGGGACGTATTAACTTCGGACATAAAAATGAAACGGCAGACATGGGAGTCGGACCAGTAGTATATTGACGATTATCTAATTTATTATTAGTTCTTTTTTATGCCAACCAATATAAAAATCTGTAGATGAGTTTAGGATACTGCATCCTGACCAATGCAATTACATGAGCTAAATGTTGGACGCATGACTGCAGAGTTACACGATTACTCAAAACTTTGTTTTATGTCTAACTAACTAGAATTATTTCGGCTATTGTTCACATCTTGGTGTGGAAAAATTCGACGAATGATAAATAAACCATATTTAAAGAATCTGCGGGAAAACGACAGTCTAAGTGAAACATTTTGTTTTGCCCTGGCCGCTGTGTCGTCAGTGTCACTGAAGAAAAAAAAAGCAACATAATAATCTAAGATATCCTGGATATACTCATGCGAACTAATTTATTTCCAGTGTTATTATTTCTAAATGGCTATCCACATAACCATAACTATGATCATCAGGAGTCGGTGAAATTACAAGAAGCTCTCGGAAAGACAACATTAATGTATAGTAATGTATAGTAAATTGTACATGCATATAACTAATACTTAAAATGAACAAGAAAATTGTAACAAATTATATGTGACGATTAATTTGGTGGAGTGCTGCTGTATATGTCAAACCGATAACAGGAGGTCCGGCTTGTCTGACAAGCGGCTTTTTCTGTCCCGGTTGTCCGCAGGCAAGTCGAAATGTTGAGGGGAAAAATAAAAACGAATAAATAATGTACGAAAGTCCTGTTTCAACCAGCCGAGATCCTCTAGATCTATTTGCAGTATTGGGAAAATATTTTAATCACGCCTACTTCGAGAGCGCGCTTTAATGTGTTTTACTATTATTTGTATGTACATGTAATGCCTCGTGGAGTAGCCTCCATATTTCGACTGCAAGACAGACCAATCTTCAAAAGCTCTTGCATACAGTTAGTTGGGCTACTCGTTGAGGTACGCAATAAAACTTCAATAGTCCATTAAAATGTTTTCATAAACTTTGGGGAAAGTTCCATCAAGTAGTGTACACCTGGCTCTTCCATTGGCACTTTAATATCTACTATATCCGATACCGATTCTGTCAGGACTTTATTTTCTTCTTTCCACGTTTTTCTGATAAAATGAGTGCCGACCTTGAATGCGGTTTAGGCAGAACGTGACGTCAAAATCAAATAAAAACTGAACGCATGCGCCCCTATTTGGCCTTGTCATTGAAAGATCGAATGGGGAGGAGTTAACAGATATATATACATGCTCTATTAATAGTTTCAGATTCGCCTTTGTGATTGTAACTGTATTGATTGCTAAAATAACGCGTTGTAAAACACGACAAATCAAAGGGATTTCTTACAGAGCTATAAACCGCATGGACTGAAACAGAAAACACCAAGATGGTCATGTTTAGGGGTATGCGTGTTTAGACTTAATATCAGCTGCCAGCGGCATGTCCTTTTTCCCGTAAGTTTGAGCCTTATCGGCTTGCTTTTCTGCTTTATTGTTTAATTAAACGGCATTGGTTAAAAAGACAATAAGTGAATTATATATTTTTAAATCTTTAAAAACTGCATTCTTTGAATTTCATTTTAGCAAAGATAATAGAAGAAACACTGCAACATTGAATTAAAGCTGTAATTGCATGCAATGAAAGTCGAGCTCAAGTCGTCATAGAATCATGATGAAGTTGATTGTTTCTTCCTGTTCTGTGGCAACACTTGCTTGCGAAGCATTCATTTGTTTTTTTTTATCCCAATACAAAACTCATATTAAAACGGTGTACGACAATTTTAAGCGAAATAGTTAAATTTGTACTTTCATTTCATCTAGCGTACTTATTGTTCAAAGATTAAACAGAGTTCCAGATATCCATAGTTACTACAAGAGTCCAACGAATCTTTCACTTGAAAACTCAGAAGAAACGGCAAATTCAAACTTACAAACAATACATAAATATATATACCCTGGGTGGAGATGCAACTTTGTTGCTTATGGCGGATTTGTATCCCCACCCTTGCGTATCGTTCATATAGATACCTGTTGTAAACGTTATGTCAAAATGTTAAAGAGAAGTAAGAGTTGTTGATGCTTACTGTATATGTTTCGTAATTTAAGTTTTATTAAATGACATTTTCACACAGTTGTTGTTACTTTCTATTCCTTGATTCACAAATTAACTACGGTGCACTCACTTCCTTAGCAAAACATGGGGCACTAAAATTTACAATCCATCTTACCTTACTGAATTATTATCAGAACGAGTTCCAAGAAGTGTCTGTCATTTTATCGCAGCAAAACTTTGTAAATCCTTTACTTTGTAAAAACTTAAAGTAGCACGCGCTCTTTTTGTGCTGACAGCGTGAGAACTGTCCGTTCGTTCATCTAGTCCATTGATTTTAAGCGGTAAGCTTTTGATTGAATTTCAAATAATCTTAACAGTTTTTAAAGTAATGTGAGCAAGGTATATTAAATTAATACCATCTAGGACGGGAAAGTACTGACACTAAGCCCATTGCAACCGTGTATATACTTTGTAGATGCTTACACTTTATTTAGAAGCGTTGCCGGACGTCTTTATATTGCAATGCGGTGGGACATGAAACTGGAACTGTGATGCATGTACACACAGTCTTGTGTTGAATATAACATATATGTAGAACTAAGCAGTTTTGTGAACATCATGATGTATGCTTCTCTTATATTTCAATCTACCGAGCAAATCACTCGCCGGGTGCTATTAATTAAAAGTAAGGATTCGAGTAAACCATTAAACTGAAACTGAAACTAGTTTATTTAATTAAACTACTAATTTTACACAAAGTATATCCAATAGCGTTGTACATAAAGTTAAAATTACTATGATGAAATATCAGAACAAATAAGCAAATCATACATGTAAAACGTGACAGAAAACAACAATAAATAATAAACATATATCAATCAATCGCAACTACAGACTCAGCATCTTTCCTTACTAGTATTTAGTCCGTCAAAACAGAAATACAAATGTAATTAAAACCATGATTCAAAATTTCTGAAAAACAGTGTTTTGAGTTTCTTCTTAAATATGTCTATTGAATCAGACTTTTTTTTTTTGTTTTTTTTTTTTTTTTTTTTTTTTTTTTTTTTTTTTTTAAATTTTTTTTTAAAAAATTTTTTTTTTTTTTTTTATGGTTTATTTTAAAAAACTGTAACGGAGTCTGAAGACCTTAAACTTCGTCTTGGAATTCGTTCTGATAATAGTTCAGTAAGGTACGATGGAGCTCGGCCAATTGAACTGTTAAACATGATGGTTAAAATCTTAAATTCTATTCTAGCTTTTATAGGAAGCCAATTTAGTTGGAGCAGAGCTTGTTTTGAACTGTCAAACTTTCTGGGTCTTAAAACAAATTTCACACTGAGAAATACCGTACAAAAATTGCATTGCAATAGTCTATATGTGAAATGACAAGTGATATTACGAGAATTTCAGTAGCCTCATTGGTTAGGTATGTTCAGGTAATTTCTATTCTAAGATAATTAATCATTGCAGTCTGACATTTTCTCTTGAGATTATCATTGAAAGCAAGATTTTCATCTAAGAATGCCCTAAGTACCTTATACAGTGTACTGACTTAACTTGTCACCATCAATGTCAATTTCTGTTATTATACATTTGACCAGTTGCTGCCTACTACCAAACAAGTAAATTCAGTTTTTGACGTGTTCATTTTAAGTTTGTTCTGTTTCATCCAGTTATCAACGGTCAATGCGCAGGTTTCTAGTTCTTTAATAGCCTGTTTCTATGTCTCAATTGAAGTTGGTCGAAAGTGTTTGTTTGCAATATGGTCGTCAGCAAAGCCATACACAGATATTGATTCTGGAATTACATTAAATAGAGTGTGTTTTTTTATGTCAAAGTAAAAGGACAAAACCATGTCTGAAAAGTCACGTGCCTTGCTATGAGCTTAGTAATGTTCTAAATTTAAATATTGCTATATATAAGATTATGTGAAACGTGTATGTAACATGAGTCTGGTTGTTTCGTCTTAACATTGTTACTGCTTTAAATAAAAATGCAGTGTGTTTATAAAAACTGTTTGCTGTGAAAAGTTGATGTTTTTACGAGCAAGTAGTCGAGAAAATTGTGTCCGTATATAACAATTAAACTCACTGCTTTCTTGTGCAAAATATCTGTCGTGTGTAAATTTGTCTTTCTGGGATATTTCCAACATTATGTTACCATAAATAAGTAATGACCATACTTTTTCACAAATTTATTACTCAAATTCTGCCGACAAGTGTTTTGTTCAAGGACGTGACAATGAAATCAAGGTATCAGTCGGTACTCATGAAAAAACAACAACATGGCTAAAACAGACCACGTTACTCACTGTCTAAGGTCAATATTTTATTAAAACTACGTGTCATGTTTTATAACAAGCACTAAGGTGATGAAAAAACGTTACTTAATCAAAAGTTAAGTATTTTGTGAACATTTGATGTATTTCTGTGAAGTAAATCTTATATTTGTTCACAGTTGCCAATCGTGCAAAGATTAGGCAAATGGTTAAAATTACTGGTGATATTTAATTCGGCAGACGATTGAGAATCTGTTTTTTCACGTTTTAGGAAATAGGAAAGAAATCAATATTAACTTACTAAGATTTTTTTTTAATTCAAGCATCTTATGTTTTTACCGATAAATGGGAACCACTTAAGAAACATCTGTAAGTATTGTCGGCGAATTGTAGATACATATATTACCGGACTATGCTGCTTTATGCTATAAAAGCTACATGCATTACACGAACAGCTTAAAAACTGTTTGCTGCCAGCTTTCAAAGAGATTACAGCATATGTCCCTTTGAAGTCTTCTTAACAGAGATAATCACAGAAAAAAACCGCATCATTTTAATTAAAGTTGAAATTGATCGTTCTTGAAGTGGAGCTTCAGGCGTCACAGAATACTCGTAACAGTTAAAGTTTATTGTTTCTTCACTGACAACGTTATTTAAGTTCTGTGACAGTTTTCGAGAGCAGCTGCTCTGTACGATACACTTGGACAAATTTAAATGAATGTAAAAAGTGTACATGAAGTTGATTTTATAAAGTCAAACTGTTAATTTAAAAGAGTCTCGTCGGTAGTGAAAATTCGACTTTTTATTGTGCAGGTTCCTGCTCGAAGAAACATTTATGTGAAAAATAATTGTTCTGTGCAATTTGTCTTTCTGGGAAATTGTCCTGCATTATCTTGTTTTGCCGACAAACCATAAATATCTTTACACGCGCGACACATAATTCAACACATAAATTGTCAAATTCTCCCGTGAAACATAGAGACACTCCTTTTTGAGAACTATTTTAGGTCCTGTCACTTCATGTATACATCAGCGCAGCAATTTTCTTCAAGTTGTCATCGACTCGTTATTTGAAGGCTAATCGCAGAACTGATCAGGGGTGTATAGAAACAGAACCAGCTGGAATAGTTGTTAGTCAACGCTTCAATTTCCTCCTTGCAAGAGGACACTCACATAATACACTATAATTTTACAGGACACATTATTATGTAAATAAAGTGAATATAGACCATTTTCCCGACGCAGTTGCAACAAACTAACCTTTTATCTTGTTAACTACTTTTAAAAAAAGAGGTCTACATATGACAGCGTTTATTAGAATTTGTACTTGCGTTGACTTTTTTTCATATTATAATAAACGGAACAGAAATTCATTGACACCGACGTAATTGGAGTCGGCAGTAAACTGAGATGGTTCAAAGACAAACGCCAGACTGGAGAAAACAGCCAACACTAATCATCTTTAAAATCCAGATCGTTTCTCTAGTCTCTTTACAAATGTTTCAATTGTAAAGGTCAAGGTCAAATTCAATACCAAAGGTCAACATTTTTTAAAAGTTGATATGTGAGTAGTTTTCTTCATAAAAATATTCATTTGTAAACATATTAATATCTATACACTTTATGGAGGAAAATTCCTACAAATAGCAAAATATTTCCTCCAAACTTTTAAAATGGACTGAAAATAAATGCATTTTTCAAGAAGAACATACATCGAAAAATGTCTCTTTGCGCCCAAAATGTTTTACATGTATAGCAACATTCTTTAATTTACCCCATCCAGCCAAAATGTCTAAAACAACTGCTTTGAAAATTTAAAGACAATAAAAAAAATAACACAAGTCTTTTTTCTATACTTCTATCTGTTACTACTGCAATTTTACCCCAATCCTTGACATTTAGTGACGAGCTTTTGAATTAAATGATTACTAAAGAGAAATTTCTCAAACGTATAAAATCCCCATAAGACTGTATGTTCAGATAAAAATTAAACCAAATTGTGATTAAAACTTTGTCCATAGAAATTTTCCCGGTCAGTGAGGTTAAATTCCAGAAATCCCGCGATGAAAGACCACTGCGAACCCAGTGAAAGTCAGTAATATTCTTGTTGCTGTTGCAAAAAATTGAAACATTAAAATTGTCTCTGAAAATTATACTTTTAACTTTTAAAATGTCTTGGAAAACTATATATCATGTTACGTTTTGTTTGCGAATTTAATTTCCTATCCCGAGTTGATATTTTGTGTAACATTGGGAGTGGCCATGTGTGAAAACTAATCAAAGCATTGTGTGTTTAAGAAGTAAAACAGACACGTCGGTGCTCAAACTTGAAAATTGGAATAAAGAAGAAAAAAAAGACTCAGTACAAAACAAATTAGACATATATACCGGTTATTTCATTTTTGTGACATACTTTGTCCTCTTAGAGCAACTGTTATCAAGCCAATGGGAATTATAATTCCGTTGCACCAAAGGCGTGAGTAAACATTTTCAAGAAACTTTTCAAGCTCTGCAAGACTTACACAGGTTAAAATGTATCTGCTAAGGACGTTTGTATTGATCACTTTTTATATGATACGATGTTACGAAGAATTTTCCTCCATTACTTCTGAACTGTACCAGTACTCGGATGGGAGGGACTGTTCATTTAATTTCATAGTGTACCAGTACTCGGATGGGAAGTGGATTGCGGATACTATTGATATATCTCCTGTTTCATACGGCCAACTGATATTTTATAATCATTTTATCAGTTTTAACGTCAGTGGATCAAAGAAAAGCAGCTATTTACTTCATTATTCAAGGACACCTGATAGTTATCTTTCTATTTGTATACTGCTTTGTGGTGATGTGCACCCGTGCCCAGGACCTTCTACTGACTATTTTGACAGTTCCAAATATAAATCGCTTAAGAAGCGTGGTCTTCATTTTATACATATCAACACACGTAGTTTGATACCTAAATTGGATGAAATTAGAATCATCGCACGAGAAACTCGAGCAGCACGTATTTGCATTTCTGAGTCATGGTTAGATAATTCTGTCCCGGATAGTGAAGTGTCCATCGAAAACTACTCAGTTCAACGTAAAGATAGAAATCGCCATGGTGGGGGAGTACTTATATATATTCGCAGTGATTTTGTATTCAACTCTCGTCATGATTTAGAACGTAACAACTTGGGAGCTACCTGGCTGGAATTATTACTACCCAAATCCAAACCTATTCTGTGTGGAGTGATCTACAGACCACCTAAACAATCTGATTTCTACAGTGTTCTTGACAGTGTATGTTCCTCGACAAGTCATTTTTCTAAGTACGAGACTATTTTATTAGGTGACTTTAACACTGATGTATCTACAATTGTAAAGTCAAACACACTTGTTTCAGCATTTATTTCTTTTATTGACATGTTTAATTTTAGTCAATTGATACAGGACTCTACAAGAATTTGTGATACAACATCAACTACTATAGATATTATTTTAGTGTCCGATCCTGACAAAATTTCTCAATCTGGTGTTATTGATACGTCTTTCAGTGATCATTGTATGATTTTTTGTACACGAAAGGTACATACGACTTTTGTTGGTAGTCATAACAATATTACAACACGTTCCATGAAAAACTACAGTAAAGAGGTACGTGGCATTCCCTGTTTGATATTATTTTTGTTTTCAAGCTAACTTATTAGCAACAGATTGGACTCCAGTAAGTTTATGTGATAATTCTTCTGAAGCATGGGAACTTTTTAAGAGTATACTTATGTCAGTTGTAAATAATATTTCTCCTGTAAAGATATTAAAACAAAAATAATATCAAACAGGGAATGCCACGTACCAAAAACGCAGCCTCCCCAAAACGAGCCCCACAGCACCCAGAAGTGCACACCACCAACACACACACACACACACACACACACACACACACACACACACACACACACACACACACACACACACACACACACACACACACACACACACACACACACACACACACACACACACACACACACACACACACACACACACACACACACACACACACACACACACACACACACACACACACACACACACACACACACACACACACACACACACACACACACACACACACACACACACACACACACACACACACACACACACACACACACACACACACACACACACACACAAAAAAACACACACACACAATCATGTACACACACAAACATACACTACCAACACACACAAGCATACAAAGCAAACACACGAGGACAAAACGAACAATTAACGGAACACAGTGGGGCACCGCCTTGGAACGGTCAGTGGCAAAAACACCACTGGGGAGCTTAAACCGGTTTATGGTGCGCACCCAACCTCACTCTTACCCCCCACCATGTTCCAAAGTCACAGGACAGTGTAAATAAAAGTAATCCCTGCTAGGTGAATCTCTAACACACGTAATGGAAACAAAAGGCATGGTATGTAAAACACAAAAATGCTCGTGTATAAATATATAAAAAGCAAAGCTTGAGAACCAAAAAACGTATGTACTCAATGCATTTGCAGAAGGCAGAGCACCAAGAGAAACACCCTTAAGGGTCCGACGAAACAGGCCAGAGGACAGAAATCAAAACAGTTTCGTCCCAGTGGGATTTAAAAACTGCCCATCACAGAGTCCTCCCCCTCTTCCGTCAGACACAATCAAAGAGGGAAGCATAGCGTCCAACTGTAAACGGGTTGAACACCAAACATGCGGTGTGTCTCAAAACAGTAGGGTCGTAACCTCTTTTAACAAAACGTTTTATAATTTTAGCAAATACAGTTGGAAAATTGCCATGACCCAAAATCTTACGAAGTTTGTAAACCACATCCCCATAAAAATCGGGTTTTGAAATACCTTCTCGCAGAAGAGTCTTTAGATTACTATTGAATTTCAAAACCAAATCAGAATTACGATAGTAAAATTTAGCAAAATATTTACGCAATTTGTAATAACGGTAGCCCTGTTGAAGAAGTTTATTTGTAATATATTGATTACGTTCATTGAAATCCTCAACATGACTACACGCTCTGGCAAACCGAATTAACTGAGAAATGTATACCCCATAAGATGTAGCATGAGGTACATCCCCATCCAAATGGGGGAAATTTACAATATTAAAATTAAAATCATCCCTCTTGTCATAAATTTTGGTATGTATAATATTGTTATAAATAGAGAGATGTAAATCTAAAAATGAAGCACCAGTATCCAAATTATTAGTTTTAATTAACTGGAGTTCCCGGGGATAAATAGTGTCCACCAATTGACCAAAAAACGGGTTATCCATATTAAGAATATCATCCAGATAGCGTGATGTATTATTAAAAGCAGTGATAATGTCTGCCTGCGTATCTGGAGAAAGACTCAACATAAAGTCTCTTTCATAACAATATAAAAACAAATCTGCGACAAGGGGTGCACAATTTGTTCCCATGGGAATACCGATTACTTGTCTGAAAACTGCATTCCCAAACCTTATATAAATGTTGTTCAATAAAAAGGAAAGGGCTTTACAAACTTCGTCACAGGTCCACATAGTATAATGTTTAACAATACAGCTAGTAAAAAAAGCTTTATCGAAATTGCAGGCGAGAAATGTAGCATTCTCCCTGGCAAAAGTCTTTTGAATTAGGGCAGTTAGCTTGTCATTTATCAAATTATGTGGTAAAGTGGTATACAGAGTAGAAAAATCGTATGTACTGACTGAAGTTACTTTGTAATTATTAACTTTAAACTTATCCAGGATTTCGCCAGAATTTTTGATCGACCAAAATAAATGTTTACCAGTGTTTTCGTATACTTTATCACAATATCTTTTCACGTGGGCTTTTATAGCAGTTAGACAAGATGTTAATAGTTTTGAAATATTTGTAGTGGTACAAGAGCTTGAATTAGCGATGAAACGAGCTTTATATGGTTGTTTATGTAATTTAGGAATCCAGTACATAGTAGGAAGTTTAATATGTTGATCATCTATACGAACTTTCAAATTAGAAACTTCACTGATGTGATCAGTGACCACATTTTGTTCAACGGAAGGACTCAATATATAAGCTTTAGTGCTATTTAGTTCGTTTTGTAGAACATTAATATAATGTAGGCGTCAAATGATGATAATATTGTTGGCCGCCTTGTCTGCTGGAACTAAGACATACTTAGAATGAAATTCTTGGATTTCCTTTTTCAGATGTCTTAAAGTAAACTTGGGTTTTGATGGAAGTAGGTGTTCATTTGTTTGGTAAAATTTTATACGAGAATCGACAATGTTAAAAATACTTCGTTTCCAAGACGTTAATGCATTTGGATCAGCATTCTCACGACGACACCATTTAACACAAAAAGTTTCGATAGATTCCGCAATATGACCACGACAAGCATGAAAATCAATAGTAGAAGGAATTCTGTATTTTGGTCCTTTAAAGAATATATTACGAATACGCTTGTCTTTAATAATATCAAAATTACCAGTGATGACATGACCGGCATCTGAATAGCAAAATTTCGAGTTTTTACATTCGCAGTAAGAAGGGGTATTTGTTTGAACATCTAGGTCGGAAACAATTTTATTGTAATTGAATATAACATTTCTAACAGGTGTTTTATATTTATAACAGATAATAGGAACTTCGGAGTTTCGGAAATACTTAGGCACAGAATCAATGACACGTCTATCACGAAATATACTGGGTACATCGATGAAGTCAATACCTTTATTAATGAAATGAACTTTAAGAAAATGTCTATTATGATCAGATTGAGTGTCAATGTGTGGACGGAGAACGTGTTGTGTATAATTTTGGATAAGATATGACACAGTGTAAAACGGATCTGTTTGAATAACGTACTGGTCCGCTTCCTCGTCTAGTTTTTTAAGAGACTGAATAGATAAAGATGTGAGACGAGAAAGCATTGAATGTCTACCAGAGTTTGAAAGAATTATATCGAGGTCTGCAACAGAAATATTGACTTTTGATTTACGCTTAATATTACCATTGCGTCTAATTCCATGAGACCTAGATTTACGTTTCCTAATATTTAAAATTGAAAATATATCGATATCAGGGTTTTTAGAGATATTAAACAAAGAATTAAACAAAGGACTGAACCTTGGATTTGTGCAGATATTTGAATTCAACTAATATGAGAGACAAAGCTTTTAATCAATATAAAAATAATAAAAGTGATGCAAATTTTATAAATTTTAAATCTCTTCGCAACAATACTCAACATCTCATTAACACAGCCAAGAAATTTTTTTTCACTGAATCTCTTGAAGAGAACAGAATGATTCTAAGTCACTATGGAGAATTCTTAAGAATCTTGGCTTACCATCTAAGAAAGCTATGTCTTCTTCTAATGCAAATTTATGTCTTAATATTGATGGAGATATATGTTTTGATAAAGAGTCTATTGCTGAATCTTTTAACACTTTTTATACAAATGTTGCCTCTATGCTTGTTGAAAAACTACCGGCTAGGTTAAATAAGTATGGTAAATCATTTGTTACCTATTTTTATGCAAGGCTAGGTGTATCTCCAAACAGTTTTTCATTTTCACTAGTTACTGAAAAACAGGTACTTAAGTACTTAGCACAGCTCAGTGCTAACAAAGCTACTGGATTAGATGGTATCCCTTCTCGTTTTGTGAGAGATGGAGCTTCAATTATTGCTCAGCCTCTTACACATGTTATTAACTTGTCTCTTATACAGGGTGTGGTTCCAGATGAGCTCAAGTATGCTAGAGTTATTCCTATTTTTAAGAAAAATGATAAAACCGCTGTTGGCAATTATCGCCCAGTTTCTATCTTGAGCCTTGTTTCCAAGATTCTTGAGAGGGTTGTATATGACCAGGTAGAGTCCTATTTTAATTCAAATAAGTTGTTCTATAAATTTCAATCAGGTTTCCGACATGGGTTTTCTACAGACACGTGTCTTATTCATTTGACAGACTATATAAGAATGCAAATGGATAAAGGTAATTTTATTGGAATGGTTCTGATAGATCTCCAAAAGGCATTCGATACTGTAGACCACTCAACTCTTCTTATGAAATTAAGTGCAGCTGGTCTTGGTGATGATATTTTGAGATGGTTTCGATCATATCTTTCTGATAGAAGGCAGCTTATTGATGTTTCAGGTACACATTCATCTGCCGCTCGGATTACATGTGGTGTTCCACAAGGGTCAATTCTTGGTCCTCTTTTGTTTTTAATATATGTTAATGACATGTCAGCTGTAGTCAAAAATAAGTTGTTATTATATGCAGATGACTCAGGAATTCTGGTTTCAGGTAAATGTATGGCTGATGTTGAACATGCCCTGGAAGAAGATTTGCATCTTGTTAGTCAGTGGCTGGTGGATAATAAGTTATCACTACATTTAGGCAAGACTGAGTCAATCTTATTTGGGTCTAAACATAGACTAAGGTCAAATTCATCCCTTAATATTAAATGTAATGGCACAGTTATTAAACCAACTTCTTCGGTCAAATATCTCGGAGCAACCATTGATCAATCATTATCTTTTGATGCAATGGCTAGGTCGGTGTTGCAGAAGGCTAATGCACGTTTGAAATATTTATATCGTAAAAAGGATTACCTTACACAACATACTAGGAAACTTCTAGTTCTGTCCTTAATCCAATGTCATTTTGATTACTGTTGCTCAATATGGTATCCCGGTCTATCCCAGTTCCTTAAAAACAAACTTCAAGTAACTCAGAATAAGATGATTAGGTTTGTCCTTGATCTTGATGCCAGGTCACATATTGGTCCAAATCACTTTCTCTCACTCAACTGGTTACCAGTCAATAAACGTGTAGATCAGATCATCCTTTGTCATGTTTTTAAAGTAAAAAATGGTCTGGCTCCTGATTACATGGAAGAATATTTCATCCCACAGGTCACTGTTCATTCTTATAAGACCAGGTTAAGTAACAAGGGTGCATTTGCAATCCCAAAGGTCAAAGGTTTTGGTTCCAAGTCCTTCTGCTTTGTGAGTTGTTCGTTGTGGAATAGTTTGCCAGCTGAATTATCAAGCATTGGCAGGTTATCTTCTTTCAAAATATCTGTTAAGAAGTACCTAATGGACAGTTTTTAATATTTCAAGACTTTTTATATGAGTTTTTAAAGTTACATCAGGTTGTTTCGGTATAGGAATGGTTTCAACTCATTTCGTCTATCATTTAACACACTCAATATGAAATGATGCATTTTTATTTTAGTCTAAGTGATACTCATTCTTATTCTCATTCCTACTATTTTATAGTTGCGTCTTAGTATCTTGTCAAATGTTTTAGTAATAGGTTTAATTTTGTGACTGTGATATAATGATAATTTGTTTTTATTGTAGTTTGTCTTAAGTTAAAATATCTAATGCTTATTAATTTTATCATTTGATTCCTAGTATATTTATTCTGTTTTAACTTGAATAATGTGTTACAATGCTGTAACACTGTGTTAAAATAAGTGAAATCTAACTGCGATAATATTTAATTGATAGTATTTTATTTGCATTGGTTAAAGGCTCTCTATGTCATGCCACCAACACAGGGGACCACAATGGAAATAAGAGTCTCTCTTTTTTGTGTTATCCTTGGTGTTGGTGTGCATGTCATGGCTTATTTATTCTCATGTATGTTATATATTTGTACCGTACATGTTGTTTTAAATGTCCATGTATATGTATTCCATACCGAAATAAATCTATCTAACATCGATATTATTTTATTGTTTTACTACTAGCAAATATCCGTCAATTCAGAATTATGACATGTGACAGTAACAATATGTACCGTCTGGGATGAAATAAAAATTGGCATAAAACTTGCACGCAACAAAGGCATTATATTGGTAGACACCGACTAATAGATTTAAAGGGGTACTCCCTACATCTAGCAGATTATATTATCGAAACATAGACTATGTGTTCTATGAACGTAAAATGATAAATAAATACAATTTCAAAGAAGAACCTATGGCAAATAGTGCCTCATTTTACCACAATTAATCAATATAGAGGAGTTCTGTAATAAATCGCATCCACCCATTAATTGTACAACAACTCTGCATAGATTATTGAATGGTTTACGGTACTGCAGCATATTTCAAACTGCTGATTTTATCGATAATGACAGCAATACATAGCTGAAACTTTTAGGTCAAGTTATAATGCTTCCAAAGATTCTGTCATTTATGTTTTGGAGGTTATTAGTTTAATATCAGTTATAGAGTATGTCCCTTTAATATTCTTTACGATGGTGTTCGTGCGCTGGAATATTAAAAAAATCTGGTTGAATATTATTTTCAGAGGCATGCCGATGTAGAATTAATGCTAACTGTTAGTACCAAATACAATGGGTATGTCAGGCTTTAACGCAAGTCCGAGTTTTACCGCCTGAGAGTGACACAGACGTACTAGTGATAAAGCAAGCTCTTAGTGAAGCAGATTGCAAATGTGATATTGCTCTGTGCCTTTCCCTGTATAATATTGAAATAGTAAGACAGTACTAAGAGAAGACAGTATGGTTACCGCAATGGTGTTAAAATCATAGTTGAATATTTCGAAGAGCAAGAACAATAGAAACGTTTTTGCTTGCAACTGTCTAACAAATATGCCCTGATAGGATGTACTATAAGCAATACAAAATGTTACACGGATAATTTTTAATTGTTTTGCAAACTCGCAAATTTTCATTTCAAAACTTCATTGCTGTGATGTCTTGACAATAGGGTTATTAGTATAAATCTGACATTCTGGATCAACTTACTATACTTATAACACTAATTTGTTATTCACTTCTTATTTTATGTTTTGCCAATAATAGTCGAAACGCATGGTGAACCTGGTGATTAAGAAAATAGTATTTGGTGCAGATATAAGCTTTGTTAATTTCTTTTGATCTCAGTCTAGTCTAGTTTAATCATATTTTATTGCATATATACAAAAATACATGTACACACAAACAGACATATGACACAACAAAACAAAAGCAACTGAGTCGGGCCACAAGTTCTATCAACATTATAGATTATCACTTATTTGTGTCAGTTCTTTGACAAAAGTGTAAATGTCTAATTTTTGAAAAAGTGATGTATCTGTGTTATAACGGAAAAGGTACACACGGACAATGGATGTTAAGAGACTGTTTTAGTTAGCATTTTCAAGATCTTCTTAACAAAGATAATCAAATAAAAAAAGCTCACAATTTTAATTAAAACTGAGATTGCACACAGTCATTTGAAATCCAGCAACTGTAAGCGTTAATTGGAATTGTTAAAGTTTGCTGTTTTGTCCTGAACGACTACCAATCTTTGGATAACAGTCGCATGTGTAAGACTGATGTTCTTTCAGGAAAAAAACTATTGCACACAATTGTTAGAATTGTGGAGAGCAAACTGATTTGCCAAGAAATTGTAGCATATTTTAGTCTTGCGTACGTATTTATACTTACGAAATAAAAACTGAAATACCAGACATCATTCTGATCAGCTTTCATGATGAGTATGGGCCGAATATGGCCTCTAGAGTGTTCATAAGGCTTTTCTATAATTTGGTGAATGAAGATTGGGTCGTAAATATGGTATCTAGAGTGTTCACACGGTGTGGACAGACGCCGGACAGTAGGCGATCACAATATATCACATGTTGTGTTCAATTGAGCTTAAAAGTCACTAATCAATTTCCATTGAGGCAGCGCCTGACCAAAGCTATAATTTCATATACTAAAATCGTACGTTAATACATTTTTCGAAATTTCGAATGTGATAGTCCCCAATACCAAAATGGTAAGAGGCATTTTATACACTAGATTTTTTGTTGAGCGGGAACTATGTCACATACATTTGAATGTTGTCTTCAAATTAATTAAATGCTCTTATATATGCTGTGATAAAATGATCTTTCTCCTGACCATGTATAGGTTTAACTTCTGTCTACAAATAGCAAGAGAAAGATAAACCTTTGAAGATTTTGGCCAGTGAAAATCCAGCTAAAGTCATGTGTTACCTTTAACCTTTGCAAAGGAAATAAATTGCTAAGAACAGTAGACGAGAATATAATAGAATGAATTTTAGGATAGCGTGAATTACATCGACTTTTAACATTTTGTAAAAGTGTCGCCTCAGTTATACTGAACACTCCCGTCTAATTTATTCACTTGACAGGCGCTTTAGAAAATTGAAAACCAAATCTTACATTATAACGACACTTAGATTAAGTAATGTCATTACACGCAGACGTCTGACCATTATTCTGCCATTCATCCTCGTGTGCGCACATCTATTCACAAACTGTCTTGGAAAAAGATATTATTCTTTGATAGTTATCGTTACGGTTGTTTCTCTTTAGCTATATTTATACTGCAAACTTGTATTGGCAAGGTCTGCAGTGTATAGAGTGCACACCAGGATAGGGGCAGCTATTAATAGCTCATGCATAAAAAGTAATATATACTATAGAAATTAGAAAACTTTATATATATTTATATATTTTTCTTTTTACAATTTATGTTTTGAAAATTGAAACGTTCTATTGATAGAGGACACACACGCAACTTGCATAAAATGTTTCATCCGCTCATAAGTTTCTACTTATAACTGGTGAAGAGAAATTTATTCGAGTGAACTAGAAAACAGATATTATGCAATATCTTTTGAAAAGTGAAACATTATACATAAACAGATAGCTAATTAGAATAGAAACAATAATTGATCCACTCCATGACTGATAGAGCTAGCCATCTAGTCCCTTCACCAACGCAGTGATTTGCGTGGAGTTTCAAGATTTATAATGGGTTTATAATATGTTATGTCCCGAGAGTTTATTTTTTAAAAGTTCCTGTCTACAAATTCCGAATTATTTTCGGCGTCTTTAATACCTTGCATGAATGCTTTTGTTGTCTTATATTGTTATATCTTACATCGATGATTGCACTGCACATGGACGTATTTACATTTAAAGTCTTTTTTAATCCCCTTTGGACTGGAAAAGGTACGTATGGACCACACATCTAAAAGATATAACCGTTTGTTCATGTATGAAAAAGTCATTCTCCCAAATTAAAAAGTTTTTTTTGACCGTCTTTCTCGTCTGTTGTGTGTTTTCAATGCTATCTTTGTTTCTGATAAGCACAATCGCATTGGACTTTAAATTGTATATACCGGTTTGCTTTTTTGAAATGTGTTTTTTTCATAAAACTCTGACTTGTATTTTAACACTTTTTTTACCCCACTTTTAACTTTAAAACCTTGTTTAAATATTGAGTGCAAGTTGCTAGCGTCAAAACTGATCCAGATTTTGGAATGACACTTCAACAGGTAACACTATTACATACTAAACATACCGCCAGCGTCATAATACGGAAGGAAAAACGTTTGAGACGCAGGCTACCGAGGATAAAAAATCAACCGTTGCTATTCTGAACAATAAGAGAAAGGAAACGATCATTTTAAAATCCTTTATTTTGTCTACAGTCAAGAAAATTCCTTATTTAGATTTTTGCGGCCAAAGACACTTTTGTATTGTTCAAAACTGAGACTGGAACGGGAACTGTTAGACTGACGCTTGTCCAGAATCAGCTACTAGTACAGCTGATAGGGATGCATGTGGTTCCTCAACATTCTGGAACAAAAACTGCTGACAACCTTTTAAAACATCAGTTTAATTACGAAAGCTTTGCAGGAGATGATCTCAAAAATACATCAGACAGAGTGAATGGACATACTGAGATTATTTACTAACATTTTTATGTCTCGTTAACAGTCGTTTATGCCTTTAAAAGCTTGAATGACAGATTGCTAAAGGTTGTTCTCTTTAAGGACAGTCAAAGGTATTTACATTTATAGCCTGATTATAACCAATACACATTGGCTATAAAAAGCTGTTTTGTGCATTCAAAACAAGTTTTCATAACAACATACATGAAACAAATAGCCTGGTACTGAGGTGTGCCGTGAACGGGGAGGTCCAACGAATGAACCTCAGATGCCTAGCAACCGGTACTAGTATTCAGGCGTTGCCAAGGAGATGGAATTCAGTCATTCGCTCCAAGGGAGATTACTTTGAGGGATTATAAACAAGTAGGCTTTCTGTTTATCTAATATAAAAAATTATGAAGTATGGCTGAGTTATTTTGACTGACCTTCGTAAAAGACAGACAACTTGTTAAGATATAATTCTACTGTACTAAAGAAGAGTAAATTATGACAAAATAATACTACCTCACATATACGTACCCTATTAAAAGGGCCAATACTCAGTCAAATTTCCACGGGTCGTTAGATACTGATACTGTGGATGAAAAGTTTCCATGCACGATAATTTTGTGTATTTGTCAGAAATAGCTAATATGTCCACCTTTAGAGGAGCTATATATGCAACAAAAATACGGTGTTGTGTCCAATTATATTTTTGACATGACTGCAGTATTTCGAGTAAAAGTGCTCTAAAATCCTAAATGCAATTAGCTTCTTGACTTTCATTCCTATAGGTAAGTCTAACTGGTTATCACAGATTAAAGTCCCTGTGTATAATAATACTGAAAAATGAGAAGGTATTTTATTTTATATTTATAGAATTCGTTTCTTTCTTTTACATGAATTATGTTGAAGCAGTCTATTGTGTAATGATTATTTCTTCTCTATAAATGTTGCCATATAATGTCAGATTAGTTTTTATTTCACACCATGTGAACCAACAGCATTCAAGCATTTGTACCACATGACAGCTCAACACTAGTGTCTCGGGGAGAGCGATTTATGTAAGTAAGAACAAAATGAGAACATCGTCCACGATTCCCTTTCGAGAAGCGTAAGAGTTTGCCACTATTGGCATTGGCTTACTTCCTCATCTGTCTACACCGGAAACTTAAATGACATCTTCAGAAACCATTAGCTATGCTTTTAACTTATATACAGAATGATGAAACTGTGAGTTTTTACAAATATTTCGTTCCAAGAGATGTCAATATGTCATAACAAGGCGACTAGAGTATGTTGGTTGCTTTCTATTATTATATAGAACACTTAAATATTCATTAACTTTAAGCTTATTTCAGCCATTTAAATTCATCGTCAATCTCTGTCATGATTGTTCCAGAGCGATAATTTGTCTAAAACACGACTGTGTGGTGGTGGTTTATTGACGGTTAAATCATGTAAAGAAGCCTTCTACTTATAAATCAGCACCGTCGGGTCCCCATGTTTGTTTGTTACGTTACGCTAAGGCCCAACGATAATAAATCACCAGCTTGGTTTCAAACTTAAAGAAAGTTATTGCGCTAGGTGTATTCCATTCACAAAAATATGAAACTGCCTTGGTGTTGAAAGTGTAACGGATCTTTCGGTAGACGAGTAATAAATCTTGGTGTTGAAAGTGTAACGGATCTCCGGTAGGCGAGTAAATCTTCATCATGGTCTTTTTGTACTTTATCATTATCAGGAGGAAAAGCAGGGGCAGTGTTTGAATAGTTTCTATGCAGCTTCTTGTTCTGGTACAATTCAAAGACATTTAAATTGTCGACAGAATCAAGAATGTTTTAAGACTAACGATACAGTGAGACTAGTTCAGTATTTAATACATTTTTACCTATCCCTATTTGCTCCAAGTTCCAGCGAGGACGCTAGATAATTGTGCACTTTGTGATCCAGTTTCTTATGCTGAATGGATAAAAGATACATTTATTTACCAACGCAGTTAAATTCACATTATGCACATCTTACTGCACATAGTGTATTTTTGGTGACAGTCTTATAAATGCAATTTTCGGTTGCTGTGCATTTAAATGTGTTAGATTAATGATAATGCCGCCTTAGTATTTGAAGTTGGTGCTTTAGAAATAAAAATCATCGGACTACTAAAATAAAAGTTCCTTTCTTCACAGTGATCTCCCTTGTGTTTTTGTTGTTGTTGGTAGAGATTTCGGCAGTGGAGGGGAAGCAACTCCTGCATGGAGTTGGATATTTCTAAAAAGACTCTCCTAGTCAAAATAAGAAAAGTGATGTTTGGAAAGTTATTATATCGTACTGGAAGCAGGAAGAGTTTGCATGGTGTTTTTGGTTAAAAGCTGTTATTTTCTCTACCCTTTTTACACACACCTATTTCAGGTGGATTTTTACTTGAAAAAATGCGCATAATGTCACTTTAATGAAATGTTAATATGCGCTAATTGGTATATAAATCTTGTATCTTGATGCTTAATAAATTTTGTAAGAGTAAGAGTAAGAGTTAAAGGAGGATGTAAATCATGTTATACTTCTGTGTATAAAAGCTAAATCTCTTAACTAAGAGTTCCTAAAAGAGTCTGTTAATACGCAAAAAAAGCCACGTTGATACGCCGTGCCACACGGATCAAAAGTATTAAAAAGGAAATGGAGAATCCGGGTATCGATCCCGGTACCTCTCACATGCTAAGCGAGCGCTCTACCACTTGAGCTAATTCCCCGTACACATTTGCATCGTCATAACAAACATAATAGTAGATATAGCATTCAAGGTAACTACTTCACCAGCAATCTTATTTGTAACGATTTGGAAAACAAGGTAACTGGAAGCTGCTGCTTTCGTTATAGTTTTAAAGAGCTGTGAAAGCAAGTCGGAAGAAAAAAAGAACAGCAAACTAATGAGCATGTTAACTCTAGTCTAAAATCTTGCTCGTAAAACTTTGTGCTGAAACAATTTATTTCTCCTTACGGACACCTAAAACTTGATGAAAGTTAAGAACCCACAACTCTACCTTAAGTAATAAATGATTCATTCACTTTTACCTCACTGTCGCTGTTTACGAGTCATTAAAACAGGGAGTATTGAAGTAGACAAATGGAACTTTATATTTAAGCAAAGGATAACAACTGTTGCAAAGTAAGTAAAGCAAAGACGAACTGTAACTCAATCTTAAGTAATTTATTTATTGACTTCGCGAATCGCCATCATAACTTCACGTATTGCCATCGTAGCTTCGCGTATCGTCAGCGTTACTTCACGTTTCGCCACCGTAGCTTCGCGCATCGTCATTATACTTCAAGTATCGCCATCGTAGCTCTGCACATCGTCATCGTAGCTTCGCACATCGTCATAGTTACTTCACGTATCACCTTCATAGCTTCGCACATCGTCATCGTTACTTTAAGTAGGCTATCGCCATCGTAGCATCGCGCATCGTCATTGTTACTTCAAGTATCGCCATCATAGCTTCGCACATCGACATCGTTACTGCACATATCGCTAATGTACCCTTGCACATCGTCATCGTTACTTCAAGTAGGCTATCGCCATCGTAGCATCGCGCATCGTCATTGTTACTTCAAGTATCGCCATCGTAGCTTCGCACATCGACATCGTTACTGCACATATCGCTAATGACCCTTGCACATCGTCATCGTTACTTCAAGTAGGCTATCGCCATCGTAGCATCGCGCATCGTCATTGTTACTTCAAGTATCGCCATCGTAGCTTCGCACATCGACATCGTCACTGCACATATCGCTAATGTACCCTTGCACATCGTCATCGTTGCTTCAAGTATCGTCATCGTAGCTTCGCACATCGTCATCGTTACTTCACGTATCGCCATCGTAGCTTCGAGCATCGTCATTGTCATTTCACGTATCGCCATCGTACCTTGCGTATCATCATCGTTACTTCACGTTAATGAATTATTAGAGAGATGGCCAGGGCCCTAACGGAACACGGTAGATTAGAGTCACGAACAAAAAACGGTAACAGCTTGAGCGGTATATTTCTGTGACCGGATCATGTATTCTCGTATAATCATGATACGCCCACAAAAGAGAAATTGTCTAAAGAATAGTTAATTTTCTTGTCGTCAAAGTTTTTTTTCTGCAGTGCAGACTTGAGATTGCTTGCAGTTGAAATATTGTCTAAGACCAATTTACTGAAACTTAGAGCTGAATTAATAGAGGTTTTGCGTCAGCAATGTTTATTTTTATGAAACTCCAATTAATTTTGAGTTTTCACAAAAATTCAGAATTCAACTTGAAAATAAAAATTATTTGCAGCCTTGCACTGGTCGTCGGCCTCACTGGAGAACAGATCTAAATTGGGTCCTTAAAGTGACGTCCAAAATTGTTTTCAGCTGTAACTGTATTAGCCACTGTAAGCTTAGAAAGTTGGAAAGCTTGACATTCAGGTGTGACTGTATGGGCACACATGTGTGATACACTGCCTCTTATTAAAGTTATAGTATCAATCATCTGTATTTGACTATTTCGCTTGTTGTGTTATATTGTTTATAGTTCCTGCCGAGCTTAAGATTTCTCCTCATGTATAAGAAACTGCCAAGGTAGGAGCAGGTGAAGAGACAGATACGCTGATATGAGGGGGGTCCGGGTACCAGAGCCCAGCTCTTTACATATATACGTCTTGTTTCCTTTACATGCCCGGTATAAAGCAACGATACACACGAGTCTGCCTCTGGGTTTCTAGCCTGTCCATCTCTAGAAACACTTAAAAGCAGATGGGAAACACTGAAAAGCCATTCTGAAATTCCAAGTGCATCAGCCGGGATTCTAACCGCAGACATCTGGATTTGTAGTCTAGAGTGTTGTTAACCACTCGATCACCACGCCGCCCTTATTTCGCTTGTTGATTGAACATTGCTCATACACACACAGTAAGCTACAACTCATAATAAATAGAACTGATTGGCTTTGATAAGATTCGTCATGTGTCGTCCTCTTTACCGGATTCTAGTCTCCGTCACCCTACTACTGTCTGAATTAATTCCGCACATATTTATATCACTGTGATACATGTAACATGAATTAACAGTAGTGTACACTTTCCTCTTTTTTTATTCGAAACACTCAATTTAAATTGAATCAATGAAATGCATAATATTATGTAAGAAAGTTGCATTTATGATATTTATAAACCACTAAAAATGCTTAAGGCTGGGTTAAAAGCAATTCTAAATACACCCGTACCTTTTCTGTTTTGAAAACAGAACGGGTAAAAGTGAAAACATGTAGAAAAAGATGCCTGTAACTAACGAGTTAAGTGGTTACTTGAAAATGCTACGTGCAGAACAAGAAACATTGTGCAACTCTTTTCTCTCTGCAAACTTTTCTTAAGTAATTGTGCCGGAAAACTGAAAATATATAACGGCAATATGCATAAGATACATGATATCATAAATAACCATCTCAACTCTTCCAGCAGTTGGTTAGTTAAATGACATTTAGACAGACACCAGGTGGTCGTTTGCTTCTGGCAATCTAAAGAAACCCTTAGAGTTTTGTTGACGGAGTTCAAATTGATCAAGTATCTCATGTAGATTCTAACAATAATTCTCATCAAACAGGCATCTTTTCTTTATACAGCCACTTCTCTCTTCATTATTTTATTTTTTAAATTTAACTCCGGAAGTCCAATGGTGAAAAGTGTGGTTAGTTATGAAGTTTGAGTAAACGAGAACCTTCGAGTCCCAGTTTCTGTGAAATGAAAACGATCCTAACGAAGTCTATGCATAGTCATGTTACGGTATGAGAATTTAGAAGTTGATATGGAATGTTTTACATGTAACATTTTTCACCAGTTGAGCGTGACAAATATTTGCCTCATGAGACACTTAATGTCTGTAATATGTTGCAGTTTTCATGTATGTAAATGGCAAGGCTTGGCACTAGGCGCTTTATTGCATTAATACCTGAATACTATTCATTATATTTAACACATACAGGAATATTTGAAAATAAACTTATCAAACTTATATCAGTTTTATGGAAATAGTTATATACATGTAAAGTAGGTAACTTGTTATGTAAAAGGTAAATGTCTCTCATAACTGTGAAGTGGCAATGTTAACATTGTCGAGACAATCATAATAAACATAAATACTTTACTGACTGAGAAGACACTCGTAATCCTGTGTCACAGGAATGCAACATTAACGTTTAAAATTGTTGGCAACAATAGCAAGTTATTCGTTGTAAAGAGTCAGTGTTGTCAATCTCTGTGATTTGACACTTCACACGCAAGAAGCTGGTATTGTAAAGTAAATAAGTGCTGAATCAGCTTATTCTTGGTTACACTTCAGGTTAAAATAATTAAGTACTATTGAAGTATTAAATCTTCGTTATTGTATTGTATCTTGGTAATACGACAGTAAGTCATTATAGTTATACGAGATACCTAAAAATCTTCTGTGAAAAGTAAGTTTTTGTGAAAAGTAAAAAACTTTCATGAAAAGTAAAAATGCTTTGGCAAAAACTTTTTGTTTTTCTCAAAAAATTAGTTTTTATGAAAACTTACTTTTCGTGAATATAATTTTTTCTATTTCTGTCCAAGGAACACCTTAAAGTGAGAACAATTCTGATCTTAATGTTGTGTTTATTTATCTGAAACGAAAAATTTATTGAAAGATTTTCAAGATAATTTTGGAAATAAGTGAGATATTTTCTTGGTTGTTATGCAGAAATATGCCACTATACTAAATGCATTTTAAGGATAGGTAAAAGAGACAAATGAACATATAAAATAAATGCTAGGATGGTGTGATCTATATCATCCCTCAGTTTATTTATGAACACAGACGATGTTTTATTATGAAGACTCTGGCATATATGCATTCATTTTAAAGGATTTCTGCAGGGCAGGAGGCGACATTTTAGTTTATAAGCACTCTCATTACTGTAAGACATTTTGATTGTGAATTACCTATCATTATTATGTCATTCATAATGTGTATTTATGAGAAACACTCTCACATTCTTGGCCTATGACTTAATTTTTTCCAAAAACAGTGCCCCCGCTTTTGACTCTAGAATTACAGAATACTTATATCATATATAGGAAAGTGTCTAAAAAGTGTTTCGAAAGCAAACATGATCATTGGATTTTTGCATGTGTACCCTTACTTTACACATAATGTCCGAATAAACTAGGTAGTCAAATATTGCATTCCAGTGACATGGCAGGTAATTCAACTAGATAAAAACAGTAATAATTATATACTTTTCCACAAGAGAGCGTAAATATTCCTTTCTTTATCGTACGTGGGCTAAGTATAGAATGATCATGTTTAGTGTCTTATCTCTTTCTTCATGGTATTCAAATGGAGAGAATGTGATGCTGTTACATTCGAGAATGACAGCTTTTTTAAAGTTTCCACTTCCCCTCACTAAGTATTGACACTCAGGATTATTTCAAAACATACAAATAACAAATCCTTTTTTAGTCCTAACAGTAAAAGTTCAAAATGTATTGTTAATTGTCAGCGGGTCTTTATCGAAATGATTTACTGAAACTAGGTAGACTTCCTGCAAAATCTGTTTTGTTTCAAAATGAAGCTATGCCAGATGTACCACAATCAGAAAACTTAATTTGCCTAGAGAGGAACAAAGATTTACGGAAGGAAAGAATCTATTTTCGTCGTACAAGAAGAACTTTATTTTATTTAAAGAGTAAATTTAATGTGGGCACACATAATTGAATATAAAAATACTGGTTAAGTTCTGTGGAATAGGAATTTCGCTTTACATGTAAACATATGCTATATTCATCACATAAAGTAAACAAGAACTACCTTTAAAAATGTTTGGCGCAATTTTTAGTATTTGAAAGCGATTGTTAGCTAGATTTTTATAGTAAGATTAATTTTATTCAGTCGGAAGGCGCAAAATGTCACATTGTATGAAAAACAATGACCGGGATTCGAACCATGTACCATCGTATGCAAAGTTGTTATACTGAATGCTGAGCTATTCGGACAATAATCAATTTCATCCCTAATAGTAATAATATATCTATTGCGACATGTGTATCAGGAAAACAAGCTTGATCCTTGTTTTTCGATCAAATATGCTACTAGAAATATTGACCGTTATTCACTGGCCGAGCAAGTATAAATTCTCTACACATTTAACATTAATTTAGACGTAACACTATTTTGTTGATATATATGAAGTTAACCCATTCAAGAAAGACTGAAAACGCAAGAGTATTTTATTTTCTATTCATTCGGTATTATCCAATTAGTGCCTTACAGCGTAAATTTTTCATTTTTTTAAACATGTTTTACATTCTACTTGTCATTTCATTGGCGGTTGAAGATTTCAAAACCTCCATATCGCATATTTCACGTTTGACACTGCTGGTCGTCTTACACACCGTTTTTATATCAAAAAAGAAACGTGAAAAGATCACAGGGGCCAACAAACAAAAACCCAGAAAATTGAAAATTGGTGATAATTGAATAAGGCAGGCCCCAAAAGAACTCGAGGGAACCACGGTGAACAAGCAAAACCTGACACGACACCACATCTACGACTGACCTGTAGATCGAAACTTTACGTATCAAAATATTTATACAGTATGTCCAGGAATGCTCTATAGACCGTTCCTGGTATGTCTCAATTTTCATTACCATTATCCTTATTAATTTGACATGAATGAAGATTTTATGATTTGCGTAAAATATTCTTAAAAAATTAAAAAGATTATTTAAACAGCAGAAAAAAGTTTTAAAAAATTGGGGTGACGGGATTCGACTCGTGGTTTCTAAAAGTACACGTACACAAAAGTGTTTGATCTATCGGCTTTATCCATTACACCACGAAGACAGACTTTTACCAATGGGAAAAAATTAGATAAGACAAATCAATATGTCTAAAAAGGCCAAAAAAGAATATCAGTCGACTCGTTTCGTTTCTATAATGTCAAAGGTGTGTTAGTGGAAAAAGCAATCATATATCCATTTTCTAGGTGTAGTGCGACTGAAACGTGAAAAGCGCTTTTTCTTTTTTACCAGCGTATATTGAATGCGCCCTCTATGAAACGAATGACAGCTCAGTTACAAAGACAACCTTGCTTTTCCAAAAAATTGACTGGTCTACAGTTTTCATCTCAGAAGTACCTCAATTTAAATAAAAGAGACGCATTGTTCGATCTAGTGCTAAGTCTCCATGCATCTTTTACTCACCACGTATTAAATATAGCGGGCCGCTTCTGCGGCCCGCAATGAAATATGTATATCTACGGTTCTAATAAGGCATTATTTCAAGGGAAACAACGAATGACAACAATGACTAATCACATCACTGCAGTTTACTACTACAGCATTATAATAAATCAACGTATGCTTCTAACGAAAGAGTTGATCAAGGTCAACGTTTGAATATGTTTGTAATTGTGATTCTTATTCTTGGAAAGAGTGACTGATATCCCATACAACAGGTAAACAAACATTTGAGATTATTTGCAGGGCGCCACATAGACGTCAGTGTCGAATTCCAATCATCATCGTTTAGCTCAATTTCATTTTTAGCACTTCACCAGGGATTTCATCAACTCAAACTGCTCTGGTACTTTTGACGTCTAGGACTGCTCGTCGTACTTCAGACTTTGTACAAGTTTGACTGAAAACGCTATTCCCTACATCAGACTCAACAGTAATATTGACATCAAGAAAGTGGAACATGAGAACAAAAAATCCATTTGCAAAAACTGCATCCCGATCTGAATTTTTCACCAGCGTCAGTACTATTTCTAGAAGGCTATCGTTTGCTCTATCTACAATAGTCAAAATAGAGAACAGTTACAATAGCGCAACAGAGCAAATGTGCAATAATACAAAATAGATAGAGTACTGTTGTCTATATTGATTATTTCATTTCTCGGAGGCTACGTGATTATACTCACAAACAGGGCTCTGTCTATTACACAGTATGTCAGAAATGCCAAACCATTTTTTTCCGCCGAGACCCGAGGACGATGGAAGTCGAGACAAACACGGTCTCAAGTTTATGAAAACTGCTCATTTGATCGTAAAGCTTTGCTTACCAAAGGACAAATTCCCTGTTAGACACTAAAACTCCCTTTGTATTACAAAATGTATAGGAAATTACCGATTCAATCTAATAAACAATTTATCGTGTCAAACGAAATTTCGTCATAATTATTTGATCAGCGTCAATTTCGAATCCCACAGTATATAAAACACTAACGAATCGATTTAATAGGAATGCCTTATTAAAGGCATGCATCTATTGATGGCCGCTGTATCACAGTTATCAGATTATGATATGAAAATGAAATCGTCCAAATAACGATGTTAAATCACAAACAAATCGGTTTGGTAAAAGTTGAGACTTTACTTAGGTAAGCTTTTACAGAAGTAAAAGTTATCACCAACTTCAATACCAAACTGAAGACATGAACAACGTTACCATGTATAAGCAGTAAAAGGTATGCCAGTCCATATTTCCGTGCTAAAATATTATACAGACGAACTCATGAAAGTTGCGTAGTTTACTGATTAATTGCAAACGTAAATTCTAGGTTTGATACTTTGAACCGACGGTAATGATAAAATAGTAATCAACCTCCAACCGATATCTGATTTTGTCCAAGTGATGAAAAACAGGGTTCTAACGTATATGCCAGAAATGTAGCCATTCATATACCGTTTCCTCGTCATTGTTTTCTGCAGTGCTAATTCTGGTTCTCTCAGTAAACTAATTATTCTATCCGAGTAAATTGAAAGTGATCATGTGGGTTTGATTACTTCAGCAGGTGTTTTATTAGAGGACGTTGATATTTAGCAGAAACATAAGCGGGTCTTTAGTCTCTTGTTATCTTAACGAGCTCCAAGATGCAGTTTTGTTCACAGAGTTCAAACATGTAGGCTTAAAGTTTTGACAGGAGTGGCTATTTATGACGCCTGAGTGTGTAATGGTAATGTAATTTACTCGTATTGTTTATGTGGCGTAAGATCTTGAAATGAACCGTTCGCATATCCAGTGCTAAATACAGGTACGTTGTAAGATATTTGCCATATGGTACACTCAAAGACCTGAACCATATTACGAATGTTCTCGTATACGACTGCTTAGCTTCGTACCGGAAAAGTTACAGTTGTGGCAGGTAACACCTGCTACATGTATATGTGACAGAGAAGGTACCAGTATTAAGCATTTTTCCCGCCAAGTTTCTAAAAAGGTCTGATCTCAATTCGAATTATACCCTTAGTTATTCAAAGGGGTGCTCACTGAAAACGTACTGAATAACAAACAGTCCTTATGCGCATGCGCAGGATAATTATGATCAGGAACAAACAAAGAACTCCTGGACCCAACACAGGCAGACACCTTTTGGTCAAATACATTTAGTCAACAATCTGTAAGAATTTATTCAGAACATTATATAAATCCCTTAGGATTCTTGTTTTAACACGTGACAATTTACTCGCTATAAAAATAGAATAATTATTGTATATTTTCGACCTACGTTTTTTTTCTTCAAAACTTCAAAGCAAACGTTTTCTAGGATTTTCAGAGAGGAACATAGACACAAAATGAATTTACCGATAGCGTGATCTACTATGTCCCGTGTATTTGTAAACACACACTCTTCTATTCTGAACGCTTTGAAACAAATGCATTCGTTTCAAATGCTGTCTGGAGAACAGGAAACGACATTTTAGTTTACAGACACAGAAGATGAAGCACTGTCATTACTTTAGGGCACCCATAGTGAATTACCTAGCATTATTTTGTCATTCATAATATCTTTTTACGAGACTCTTTGGTTCATCTGTGCACAGTGTCTCTGTCGTAGGCGTATAGTGGAGATGTATTCTGAAACAGTTACTCCTCTTTGACTACAGTTTAGTCAAACAATTATATCTAGGAAACTTAAAAAATATTTCTAAAAAAATCATTAGATCACTAGATTCTTATGCACACTTACCTTTCATCCGGATATAGTTTCTACCCTTATTTTGCTCATAATCAGGTGAGGAAATCCGTTACAACTTCATTACTGTCCTGATAGCAAAATTTCAAAAATATCATAAATTGTCAGCTTATTTTTAACTAAATAATTTACTGAAACTAAACACACTTTATACAAAGTGTGCATTGGTTGAAGCTGACTATCTTGTTTTAAAATGATACTTTGACAGATCTGCCCAAAGTATAAAACTTTATTTGCCTACAGGAGAAAATTATCTTTTTTTCATCGCTGAAAAAGAACAATATTTAAATGAGACTTTCTTTTTTCCTTCAGATAAAAGAGGAAAATAATTGCACTGTTGGGAACATCGTGCATATGATCGAGTATGAGGTACATTTGTTAATGGCCTGTGAAAAAATGTTAATCTAGGAAACATTTTCTCTATTCAAAGTAATTAATGAAATATTAAGGATGATATAAGACAAGACACTTATTAAGAGCCCGATCCCTTTCTTTTAATAAAACATTAACCGTTTGTCTTCTGGCATCTTTTATTCTGTTGTATTAAATTTTTCATGTCTTTAGTCAATGTGCAATATTGATTTTCTATCTATTGAATGAAAACTGGTGACCTTAATCAAACGTGATGGATGTTAAACAGATATTCAAAGCAAAGAATCTTCCTACATTCTATCTTAAAAAAGTTTCTTGTTTTAATACACATTCATACCTTCTTGATTAATATAATAAATTTATCATGTAACCTTTAATTTTTTTAAAAAAATATTAAAGAAAGTAAATGTTGCAGAAAATGTTCCGAAGCTCACTCGATATTAGCCGTGCATAAGAGATGATTGACCAACTCGCCAATGTATCAGACATCGTCTTACGTTTATTGTACTCTTGTTATTATATCTTTTTACTTAGACGGAACAAGCACTATTTACAATAGATCACAAATCACTGTGACATCGTGTCATTTAGTCAATTCTTTATTACGTTCAAGTTTATTTACATTTCTCAATTTGTACAAAACATGCAAATACATGAGACTTCAACAGCTACATTATTCAAAGCAGTTTGCCAGCCACTGACACGTGAGGGCAACATAAATGTTCCTATACATGTTTCTAAACGGGCAATATATTAATTTTCATGTTTATTACAATTATAGCATAAGACCGAAGTGGGTCATTGTTATAAAACAGACTTACTTGTTTGGTCATTCGTATACTCGTGTAAACATGGTAAAGCGTGTTTTGCGTGCACAGCGTTCCACGTGCGTGTCGCCTGTCCATATGTCAGAAATGCGCATCGTATTTACTTGTGTACTGTAAGTAAGGATCCACAAAAAAAATCGGTATTAATTAAGAGCTTAATCGTAAGATCTTAAAAACGTCATGTGAAGTGTGTTTCCGTCTTTTCGAAGAAATGTGTTGGTTAAGAATGAAAAATCTCATTCAAACTGTCAAAGTCTCAAAGTAGTGTTTGTGTATTGTTTTGGTGGTTTTATTCATACTTGGATTTAATCCCGCAAAATTCCTCGTAGTAGACAAAACATCTGCAGAACCACTGACATAGTCACACTACATCACGGGTAGGTGAGTACAGTTTATTTTCATTGCATAATATGATCTTCTTCCCTCCGCCCATGTGCATGTGTCTGTCCTTGACCCATATGAATGCTCCGTCCAACAGGTTTTGATGCAGGTAAGTTGTAATCATATACTGGAAAATTTCAGTACCTTTGCCAAAAATATTATTATATGCTGCAATTCAAGTAAATGTTACATTCATAGCACAATCTGCTGAAGCCTTTATGATATAACATTACTAATTTTAAATGAGTTTGATCGCACGCACGCACTCACCGTGAGAACCGATATCCTTCGGAACATATATTTCTACTTGTATTTATCTATTACTAACGTACTGCACACTTTGACTATGCTTACAATAATTCATTTCCTATTTAAGGTAGTTTATCAACAAACAATATACACATCCGAAGACAAAAACACGAAAAAAATGAATCTCTGAAGAAGTTCGAACTCAAACAGGTCCAACTTGAAAAATTTAAGTTCAGGAAATATTCCGTCAAATTACATAATTACGTATAGTACTGATGCTGTGTTTTAAAGCTGCTCGCTCACAGTTATCCATGAGAAAGTATTTTTCTGCAAAATGATTTTCTAAAGCATAAAATAAAAGTAATGAATAGAATCAACAACACAAGTAAAATCTATATAATAGTTTGAAAAATATGAGCTTGGTTTAACGGCACCGCTACTCTATATGTTTATATTAAACTTTGAGTTTTTAAGGCTTTATAATTTGGTAGCGTATAATTTCTCACGTACTGCAAATCTGCAATGCTTTACAAGAATTTATACTGGACCTTTTATTCGATGATTACTTCTGAAACGATGTTAATTTCAGACAGTGCGGAGAACTTATTTTCACAAAATCTTAGAGCGAGCAGCTATAAAGTGAAATTGTACAAAGCATAATTATGTTTTCTTTATATAAGCAACTGAACCTGGCGTTTTGCATAAGGGTAAGAAATTTGCTATAATTTCATTTCATGATGTTCATGACATCGTTAAATAGAGAACAAAATGACAGGTTGTGCTAACTTACATAAGTTTAATACGAAATGATTAAGAAGTATCAGAACAGGCCTTCAGTAAACCATTAGTGACTTAATTTGTAACCTCTGGGCATTTCTCAGAATAGACGTGATTAAGAGAAAATGAGGTAAGGTCGTGGTTCTTCATGATTTACTTACGACGTGGAAATTACACATATTTCATACACTCTGAAATATACAATTTAACGAGATTTACTCAAAACCTCTTACAATATAATACATGGATAAGAATTAAGGTTTTACAACAAGATCAGTCTGTATGACATTAATAATATAGGTATACTTATGAATGTCTTGTCGCTTACACAAAAGGAAATTAAATTACTTCTTTCAATAATCATAAATCATTTCAGTAAGCCAACTAGTTACCTTTATGAATCATGCACACCACCAAACCAACAGCAATGGTAATACACCATTGACAAGGCAGTAAACAACCTTTCTCGGTGAAGTACTAATGGCTTCTCAATAAACCGCCTCGATCTTGAATTTCGCTCACTTCTAGATCCAGGCAACCATTTAAGGTCTATTTCTTGATAAATTAATTAGTAACACTTAATAACATTTAAACTCGGGGTCCAGGGTGTACGGTTAAGAAATGTTATGAGGAGCGCTTTCGTTTATGTCCTGTACTTTTGCTGCTTTAGTAGCAATTTTCTACTTGTTTTATATTTTTACATCTATATAACTCTGTAAGTGTAATTGCTGTTTGTATGCCTCCAAAGGTTGGCACCGTCCTTTCGTCCGTCAGTCTATCTGTCTTAACATTTTTATGTGTCCAGGCTGTAACTTCCTAGTGCATTGAAGGATTTTCAAAAACCTTGGCACAATTGCTCAGCACAAGACCTACGTCCCTACCTCAGAGGTCAAGGTCACACTTAGAACTCTGTCTTGAATTGAAATTGAAGGATTTTAAAGCTACATGGTACAATTGCTGAGCACATGGAAATGACATGTCACATGCAAATCCCACGGCCTTACATTGAAGGTCAAGGTCACACGTAGAGGTCAGACAGTTTAGAATGCTGTATATATACTGTACACATGCTTATGTCTGGGTTGTAATTGTGTTATACATTGAAAACAATTATAATGAATTGGAACTAATGTTCAGCACATAGAGAAGCGCTATGCGCCGGTACCGGTTCAACACATTGACTGTCGAGAACACATACTATTTGCCACCTCTTTGGGGTCATTCGTCACTTATGAGGAACAGCTCTTGTTCTATCAAACGTTAAACAGACGCAGATTAAACACCATTCTACCAGTCTGCTGAGGTTTAATTACAAAAAAGTCTCTTCTTATTGGAAAATATCCTGTCCGTAAGTGGAAGCGTATTGATAATAGATGTACCAGATAATGTTCTGAATTACTTGAGGTCAGTAAGTCACAAGTTCAATACATACTGTATCTTATTGGCAAGGGCAACACATCTTAAAGTCAGGAAGTTGTCAATGAATTGCAGAAACATTTGAATACGTACATTGATTAGATGTCCATGGATTATGTTGCAGTTGTTAAACCGTATCACAAGATATAAATCACATAAAATATGACATGAAACATACAAAGGCAGCTGTATATTCTTGAAGAAAAAACCATCTTTTATCATGACGCCATTGAATATATCACAGAAATTCAAATCTCAAACATCTTTATAAACGAATAAGTCTTACTTCATTGTCTGATTTATGTGCCGTTCTATTATCGATTTCTGTTGACCTTTGAATCTGAAGGAAACTTGAATCTCAATTCTTTTAGAAAAATAGACATTTTCGACTTGAAAGCGATTGTTCTGTTTGTGATTGAAAGTGAAAGGGAGAATACCATCGGATTTTAGCTACACGTTTTAACTCAAAACTATTTTACCACCCTTTGACACCATAGTTTACGCTTTTAACAGAGACCCTTTTTGAAAATACGTTATTATTCTGTGAGTCAGAATAATTACTTTTAGAGTAACATTGATACTTCTAAGAGGCAGTTCTGTCCATACAATGTCTTTGCAGTGGATATATTTAATGATGTGTTCCTTGAACAATATATTTGCAATTAAACTTTACTGTCTGACTTTGAACTAAACAAAATATTTTAATGAAAAACTAGTTATAGTTTAATTATTTAGTGTATAGAACGTATTTTGGTTGCGGACGAATAATTTCATGTACCTATGATAATTGTCACAGGTTGCGGACGAATATTTTCATGTACCTATGATAATTGTCACATTAGTTGGTTACTGCCCCGTCCTAATGACTTATTTTTACCTATAGATATGCAAATAGAACTTTTTAAAAACTGTTAAACCTATATTGCTTTATGGATGTGAAATCTGGGGTTTTGGTAATCTAGATGTTATTGAAAGAGTGCAGTTGAAATTTTTGAAACATGTATTAAATTTGAAAAACTGCACTGCAAACTATATGGTTTATGGTGAAACTGGTGTAAAACCTTTAGCTGTCGATATTAAAACCAGAATTGTATCATTTGGGGCAAAACTGGTAAAACCAGTAGAAGTAAAGTTATCTAGTAACATTTACACAATTTTGTTGAGTCAATTCAAATTGTCCGATGTCAAAAATTTTCAATGGATAACAAATGTCAAGGATATCTTTATTTCGTGTGGATTGAATAATATATAGGAAACACATGATTTTCCAAACCATAAATGGCTTGCAATGACTGTAAATCAAAAACTATCTGATTTATTCATTAATGAGTGGTATTCCTTAAAAGAACAATCTAGCAATGGTTCGAATTATAGACTATTAAAACAAGAATTTGGTTTTGAAATTATTTACTGTATACGCCGACAAAATATCTAAAATATGTGATCAAATTCAGAACACGAAATCATAAAATGCCCGTAGAAACTGGTAATTTGAATAGAATTCCTTTGTCAGAAAGAAAATGTACACTTTGTGATTTGAGTATAGGAGATGAGTTCCACTATCTTTTAGAATGTAGCTATCTTATTGATATTAGAAAGCAATATATAAAAACAAAATATTATAGATTTCCAAATATATTAAACTTCGAGGCACTATTAAATATGAGATGTAATACTACTGAATATAGAAAATTATGTACTTTTATCAAGAAAATAATTCAAATATTTAAGTAAATTCTGTGTGTATATATATGCAAAATATACCATGTATAGATAGACAAAATACAATGTATAAGCAGTAAACACAGGTGAGAGACAGCCTTCTCAATCTGATTATATTGTTACTCTCCCAGTAGTTTGTTTTGGATTGTCGTTTATGATACAGGACGTACATGATATTGTGTACATGTTCTACAGCTTTGCATGTTTATCAAATGTGAATAATTGTACACCTCTTTATGGCATGTACCTACATGAAATGAGTGTAAATAAAGAAAGAATTGTCCGCGAGTTGGAAAATTCGCGGTCTTTCTATTAGGTTTTTATAATTGCTAATCACAATTAGTTTGATATCAGAATCCTATATGTCTGATGGTGTTGTATCGGTTTGACAATTTAAGTTGCAGTACCTGAATATGATAGTTACATAATTATCTATCATTTTAACAACGGATATAAATTGAAAATAAGTCTGATTTACAATATGAGTCAGGTATTTTGCAAAAATTTTCTCCTGCAATTCTCATGTAGAAACATGAGAGGACATACAGCAAAGTAAGAAAGTCTTTAATTATTTTCTAGACCCTTCCACTGATTAAAGCTTCCGTTCTCAGATTTTGGTGAAAAAAAACAAGGTTTTTTTAACTCACCGAAATAAACATATTTTGAAACAAATCATCAAATAAAAAGGTTTAAAAATAAATTCCGGTAAGGTATTTCTGTATTGTTGAAAATAAACGCTACCGAGTTAAAAAATGTTACAATCGCTTTTGTATACAGTGAAACGTTGTCGTCAAACCAAGCTTACCAACACTTCAACAAATTTACTTAAACTACTACAATGTATATAGATGTTTAATTTGTTGTGAATTCTAAATTGTAGCCATTATTTTTACAGTTTACCTTTAAATTGTAAATTTGGAGAAATTAAATGTTTTCATTGGAAACTGTGAAGGACCAGCTGAAATATTTGTAGCAATGACAGAAATAGCTTTTAGTGAGATTTTTTATCGTTAAAACAATAAAATTTCTTAAAATTTTAATCTAGGCTAATACATTACGACAACACAAGCCCGAAAGTTAAAATGGAAGCATGCGTAAGAAACAAAAAGGCTTAGAACTTAAAAATTGCAAATTTATTTGTTCTTTCCGTCCAATTTCAAGAACGGAAATTCTTTAGGGATTCATTTGCAGACTGTGATGGCGGTATACATTTAAGTAATGAAGACACATGCTGTCTGTTTTGATTTTCTTCAACACCTTTTCTCGTTTGTTCAAACTTTCACATTTACCAGTTGTAAAAGAAGTTGCACACATTATGTCAGGACTAAAATAAATGAATTTCGAACGTATGTTATAATTAAAATGGAAATATTGTTGTGATCACAATCAAAGCCCTTATGGCTTGTGTTTAATTGTGTGATATTGGTTGTTGAGTTAAACTAAAGTTGTCAATGAAAAATCCAGGTGGCGTTCATGTGACAATTATAAATGTTCGTTAGTTGTAGAATCAGGTACTGAAGCGTATGATGAACTTATAAACCGTTTATGTCAAGTAAAACAGGTGATGGCAAATTTCTGACTTTGATTGATAACATTTTATTGTGCGTTCATGCCATGAAAAATAAGATTTTATAACCATTGAGCGGTTTGCTTTCCCGGTGAAATTTTGGATAAAAAGGAATCAGTGAATATTATATATTACGCTAAAACTTTTATAAAGAATGTTTACTCGAATCCGTGACATATTGTTTGGCATAATCTAGCTGTTATTTGGCGTAAGTTATTTTCGCGAAAACCTGAAATCGGTACACCATACTTGTTAACAGCATCGGTAATTAATTAATGTAAAAGGTTGCAAAGAAACTGGTCATAATCGCATATCTTGCCCTAAAACAATAGTATGTTCTAAAGGTCAACTTTAATCAAAATTCCTAGGAACTGCCCAGCATTAATGGTACCAATATGTTACGAATTCGGATCTGGGACCAAAGTTCATCAGGACCCTGAACTTTGTCACTTGCCCAAAATACTGATTACCGGTAAGTCAAAGTGGCTAAAAGGGCTCGTAGGTTTTTCAATGATTTGCAGTTAGTCTAAGTCCTAGTTCCAACTACAAACTCCTGTGTTGCACAACCATTCCTAATAAGATTTCAACAAACTTTATTTTTAATTTTCAAGACTGTAGTTTGGTTCAGAATTGAATTTAGATATTTTTATATTCTATTTAGTTACCATGAGAATTTTCTGTTGTGAACAATGCATTTCAAACTTGAACTAGTCACTTATAAAGACAGTTCCAGGATGATTGGGCTCTACATTTTAGCTTCTGGAGTGATAAGTCATTCTATTAGTTGAGCTAAGTGCCCTAGGTCATGTTCAGACGTGATACTGTTTGTATCTTGGGTAATTTCTGCCAAGACAAACATACCTAACCAATTTTATTGTATAGAATGAGGTACAAAATATTGATTATACAATGAATATTTTTCAATTAAATGACATTAACTAGGACATTGCGTGTCCTTGATAAATTTTTTGGGAGATATTTGCAATATATGCTGACCAAGGGCATTACGAATTACTTACAAGCATAGTATTATACGGAGTTACGTGCATGCACAGACGTTATAACTAAATGGATTATTGTTTTCTTTCAATAGAGAACTTTTGAAAAGATTCGATTTATTCTAGCATCCTTGCGGAAATCTGGGTCAGCTTAAAATATTAACTCAACTTTACAGTAATTGTAAAGTTATCTTAGGCAAGGTAGATAATCTGTCTGATGCATAACACTATTATCGTTCAAAATGTTTTAAATGTTTTTCTTAAGTATCGAATGTCACAACGTGTAATGTATTTTTCTTTTATTAACTTTCTAATGTTTCCCAGTAACAAAAATGATGTCGACTTCGCATGGCAATGTACATAATATAGCAAGTTTTGACCATTATACGCTTCCGTACAGAAGGTGAAAATAAGTTTCTAGTAAATTTCTTATTTTGTTGGTGGTTAGGGAGATATGTGCATGATAGTGGCTTTCATGCAAATCTTCATCCAGATTTATATGCAAAGTTTTAACGGAATGCCCAACAAGGACTTTAATTGAAATCAAATTGAAACAATTGAGTTATCTGACTTGATACTTTTTATGCTTGATGTTTTATTATCAATCCCATAACTGGTTAATGAAATATGACAATGAATGATGCTTGCATGCAAAGGTTAACCGAATTATAGCCTGCCAAAACGGTAAAAGACAAACAAAAGCCATAAAATTTGATTAAAAACAGTCAAGACATGTCTTAATTTTATCATTTAATTCCTGTAAACACTTTTATAAAGTTTCAAATCTGTATCAAAATATGCGTAATACCGCATTTTGTTCGCAAACAAGGTCAATTCTATATGGCAAGTGGGGCAAGACTTTTTGAATACCTCCACATGCGACATCACAGGTTAATGACATCTGTAGTGAGTCTCGATAGCAATTAAGTTGTAACCAAGTATATGTAAATGTAATATAAATTAAAGAATATTGGCAAACTTACTGGATGGATTTGTTCCATAAAACAGTGACACAAAATGTCTGTATTATGTGTGTTCAGCTAAATCGTTATAATAAACCAGAGTCAAAGGTGACCAATACGGACCCAACTGTATAACCAAAGTAAAAGTTTACAGTAAATATTTATGATTCATAGTCAATTACACAAAAGTTGCCATTTTATGTAAATTTTCTAAACAAGTAAGTTTTATATCAAATGTAGGATTAATTACAATATGCACTTTTAAACTATTTTGAAATCAATCGGAATAAATCGAACAAATCATTTTCATTTAGAATTAATCCAATTGGATTATTCCCAATTGGAATGAATCGATTATATTAGCTCCAAATTTGAATAATCCATTTGTATTAATTCATTCCAGTTGGACTGTATTTCTGATTTCCAATTGGCGAGTCCAATTGGAAAAATAGTCAAATTCGAATGAGACTTTTAATATCTTTTAGATGAGATGTTGATTTGTTATAAACCTTGACTAGAATATTTGTCTATGTCTGTATGATGTTGATTTGTTATAAACCTTGACTAAAATATTTGTCTATGTCTGTATAGCTATGTAGGAAGCTTGATATAATCTTAGGTTTGCGGACAATGCGTCAGATTTTGAAACTTTTTAATTTATAGTCGACAAAGAAGATTGTTTAAGAAATATACGGATACGCCGATAATAGGACAGTGCAATATAGAATACTACATTTAAGACCCCCTCCCCAACAGCCATTTGTTCTGATATATATTGAGAAAAGACCCAACAAACACTCTCAGTACTCAATGCTTGTCAAAATGTGACCTTCCTGACAGGTGTTCGGGTGGAATACTGAATGCTTTCATGTTGGAAAAAGGTAAGAATGACAACAACATAATGGAGAAAGCAAAAAGTCTTTAAACAGAAAATATCATTTATGGTTTATCAAAATCGGAAAAATATAAAAAGTAGTAATAACGTAATGATTATTGAAATATAATAACAAATTACAAATTAAACAAACAGGATTACATTTTGGCTTAATATGTGTTTTGGCGTATTGATAGTTTCACAATGTACTATTCACAAATACATAAACTTAAAAAACGCAAAAAGTGTAATTTAATGATCACAGCACACCTTTATATTTCGTAACACTAATATTAAGCTTGAATGACTGAAAGAAATTGTGGAGACAGGAAATGCACACCATTTGATTCATAAACAACATTGATAGATTAAATGCGATAGCACAAACTGGTTAAAGATAAAATCCAAAGGAGCTTTAACAATCATGACAGAACTATCAATAACGTATTGCAGAAAAGCTTCTAATATATTGAAGTCCTGGGTAGGCTTCCATCAAATGACATAACATTCTACGATCCTAACTCGATATATTTTTTTATTAAATCTGATATTGTTAGTTCAATCTTCAGAAATGAAAGACTGTTAATAAATTGACGTCCTGTTCGATTCTCGATCTGCCCTATGGAGAAGCATACATTGTATTACGCGTTTATGTATTCATAATCATTTTCGTCGATTTTGTATTGTAAGGAAATATTAGGTTTGGTTCAAGTTTTATTTCATTTACGGCTTGTGAAAAAACAACAACAGTTTTTACACTTGAAAAACCACTATATTTTCCGCACATACAACATGACTTCAGGTCGTGCATTAAAAAATGCAGTTTGAAGTTAGAATCACCATATATATTAGTAGTGACAGACGATTAAATCTTACAATTAAAGGTGCTTATATTAATTTTGTTTTAAAAAAAGATTACCAGATTTTTCTAAAGAGGTTACTCGTAGGTTTGTAATAAATGTTATCATAAGTAGTACCAGTTTCTTTTAGTTCGGTTATGCGACCCCCGCGCCAACTATCATTATCTGGTTTATAAGTACATGTATTGAGAATCTACGGAAGCGTATAGTAGTCGCTAGTTACTGTTCATTTCAACTAGATATGTTTGTTACAATATCTTTTTTTTTTTTTAATTATTATTTCCTTTTACTGCCATATTGGATGTCATCTTGAATTACCATTGCAACAACATATCTGAGCATAACAGTACTAACTATTAAAATAATATTTATTTTGATGCAAGTTTTATCATTATAAGCCAAAAAACAATCTCAGTACAGTAAATATAAGACAGCGTTTGTCACCGTACAACAGACATAACAAGAGCTGTAGCACGCTCGACTATTCGAAAGGTTGTTGGTAAAATGGGTTTTTTTGTCTAAGAACAGGAGTATTGTGTAATTGTCTATAAGAATTAAGGTCAAAGATATGAAACTTGTTCAAAGACCTTTGTAAATGTACATTACATTCAAAGCCTTACTCTGGATTCTGTAAGCCAACTGGAGGGAGAAGGGGGGGGGGGGGATAATTTCAAAGAAATACATGACCCTGTAAATTTGATCATGAATAACTTTTTAACTTTTCAAAATTGATATGTATAGAATTAAAAAAGCATGACTGCTGCATGCTGCATAATTATTCTATGATATTTCAAAAGAAAGCCATTTGTTACAATATCTTGACTTTGCTTGATATTATTTGGGAGATGTGCGTTATTCCATGCAAACGTAACACAACTGCTTAAAAGCAAAGGGCTTTGTTTCCGTAACACGGAAGTCGTCAAAAAAAACCATTCACAATTTTATATCTTACACAAGCACGATAAATATTTCATTCAAAAATTTCACATTTGAAAATTATTTTTCTCGCTGATTCATTGGCAGCGAATGCTCCAATTACTCTCTTTCAATTACTTCATAACATTTCAAACAAAAAAGCGATATTATCGCATCAAATCTATATAAATATCTAGCAACTGGAGACTATTATATGCTTCCGTAAGAATCACAAAAGCTTTTAGTTACAATATTGAGCAAGATTATTTGAAAGTACAAATGAAGTAATTATTTCATTAAAAGAAAGATAATAAACAAATAAAACACTTAGTTCTTTTAAAACACAGATATATATAACTTGCAAAATAAAACCAATCCTTTTTCAAATCCAAGACACTACTACACGCAGGGCTTTCTTTAATTATGATTTGATTATATCATAGGTTAAGTTTACACAGTGGCTTAAATAAGATGAGATGTTCATGTTGTTCAGAAAGTAGGAAATGTAAAATCTAAATATCATTGGAAATAGACAAGCTTACATTGTGGTAAACTAACTCTAAAAATATGCAATGAACATATCTATTGAGAAAAAGAAGAAATCGTTTCGACACTATTTGTTTAAATTAAGAACGAAGTGAATGATATTCAACTGAGGTTACATCTGATAAAATTGAAGTTTTTAGTTGTAGAGATTGTGAGAAAAACTTGATGAATTCCAGACCATTTTATCTGATTATTTTCAATATTTTGAGAATGTAAAGAAATACAATATTTTTTGTTAATAACAAGAATAATGACATACTTTATTGACAAGCTTTTAGATACTGTTTAAAGACTCATAAATCCTCAATTATTCTTCCTGTAGCCATACTACCACAGGACGGGAGGAACAAAACACGGAATTAAGTTTATGGTAATTGTTTCTAGTTAGGTGGCGAAAAATGTTTCTCAATGTACATTAATCGCTAAGCAAGCATCACTGTTCATAACTGCACCACACCTATCATCAGAGTGGTGATCAGGTGTATTGCCTAAGAACACATCTTAATTGGCCTGAACGGTGACCGGTCCTAGGTCCACTAGGCTACTCAGTCGTTTTGTTTTGAGATCACTCGGTCAAAATCAATGTTACATTGACTTTAGTCGGTTGAACGGTACTGATCAGTAATTCAACGGACTCTCAAAATATGGAATTTGGCCATATACAATCAATGACTTACTATTTACATTTAGGTAGATAGGGCAAGGCCTAAAAAGACCTATGACACAGTGACCTTTAATTGTTAATCTTACTAAATCAATAACTGAACCAATCCACTTATACTTAAATGAGTGGTTAGCCATCATCATTAGATTATGTCTCTTGATTTTTGAGGCCACTGATACAAAGGTCTGGTTCACCAATGCCTCAAGCGCAAAAAAATGTTCCGATCAGTAAGTCAAAACAGATCAGAATCACAAGGCTTGTTGGTTATTGATCATGACCAGAAAATGACCGTATGGTGTTAATGTTAAAGTCGCTGTGATCTTCGAAAGTTCAATTTGGTGCGTTAGGTGAGTGATGGATTAGGATGGTCGCATTCGACACAAGTGGGTTCAGACAATAATCTTCAATAAAACATATCTGTAGTTGAAGATAAAAACAATTATAGATGCCCCTATTAATTAACGTTTTTCTAATCGTTGGAATTGGAATTGGAATGTTCAAAACAGCGTGATGAAATTCATTCACTTGCTTTTCGGATGCGGACGTCTTCGTAATACCCAATATGCATTGAAATTACATTTAGTATAAAACTGATATTTAATCTATATTTTGTGTTTGATGTAAACATAACTGAAGAGACGAATCAAACTATAATAATGAGAACGCGGCTTTTCTGTCAGAAAATATTGACGAAACGTATCTTCATCTTATCTATGGTGCACTGTCAGATAAAATATTTCTAATGTAGAATGTACCATAATCCTATTGCCGTGCTTTTGAGTCCAACGACAAATTTACAAATATAAGTATTATCGCTTAAATAAATGTTAACATCACCTCTCAATGGATTTAAGTAATATGATTTTAACGTATAGACTTACAATAAAAGTTTTGGTCGGAGTTTTTAAAACATACACTCTAGAATGTTTACTGTTACATATTTAGTTGATCGCTTAGCTAATTGATTAAGAAAAGTTAAGCTATAATAAGTCATGACATTTCAAGAAAATCTTATCAGAAAAATCATAATTACGTAATCACCCGTTCAGCGTTATTTGTAAAGTTGCTGTAGAATACGAAAGTGATACTCACGATAACTCTAAGCAACATCTTTAAAACAAGACTGTCACATGTAAACAGCAATTGCGGTAATCATTTAAAACTTGTTTTGATTATATTGTCAATCATTTTGATATCCGATTGCATAGACTAAGAAAGAGTAGATTGGGAACATCAAAATAATGGCCAATTATTGTGTGTTGACATTGAAATGACTTTGACTTAGAAGTGATCAATGCTGTATGTCAATTTCATGTACTATATACAAGGGATTGTATCCATGCAAAAACTGATCTCTGAAAATAAATCTGCAATACTCGTACATTTCTACGTCAGTGATAATTTATGACGGCCATGTCAGACACGATATTGGTGTGCAAGATGTTCAAAAAGCTTTGGACTTTTGTGAAAGCAAATGTCCATATTTCCGCGTAAAGAATGTTTGTTACTTCATGCAATTACACTGCAACCTGCAGGTTGTTGCAGGATACAGGGGGCGCAGGATGACTGACTTCAGTTGAAAATAGGTGCTACTGATTTAAGAAGGATATAAATGAAGTTCATTCATTGATTAATTAAAAGGAAAAGCTTTTATATTTCCAGTACAGTATTTACAAATGCTATTTTAAAACTGTTTGGGTAACAAGAATATGTATTATTTGGAGCTGTTGTCGCTCACGCCAAAGCAACTATAGAACATGTGCTACTTGAAGTATGATGAATAAACCGTAGAAGTTACAGTCGTAATTTTGCCACATTATATTGTGTAGTAAAATAAATGGCAGGTTTCCGGAACTTTTCGAATGCTCCTCGTGCAGTACACAAGATAATAATGCAACAGCAGGATCAGTTTTAATCTACATTTGTAGACAATACATTTCAGCAAGAGCATCCATCTTAGTTATGCAATTTTACTTTATACCGAAAAACACCATGGAGTGTTTCATGTGTTGAAAGTTGAATGGTAAAATGTTTATGGCATGCAAGGTTTTATTAATCTTCAAATACAAATTATATGCTGAAGATTCTCGATAAAATCAGTGAACTCCTGAATGGTTTCGGGCATTATGATAGATTTAATTAAATTTTTTATTATTACTTAGAAAATTAAATAGATTTTTACGATACACATTTGGCAATTATACTATGATGTTATACAAATTTCGTTTAATTAAAAATATTCCATTGCTTTTGTTGAACTGGAATTTCAGTATTGTATGAGATTTAACATTTTGTTTTTTCTATGTTTCCAAATTGACAATACATTTTGCTTTGCTTTTCTATCAGAACATATCATGAAAACACGGAAAATACTTTGATAGTATTAAGGGTTAACTTCAGTGATTAGATTTACTTCAAAATACTAAATAGACATTGTCATAGTATAGACAGTGGCAATTTTGTATCTTTGCTGTGACTCAGGCAATATCTTTAGAGATGAAAATATGATGCAAATAGACATTGCGAAATGTGTTTTGTTAATAAGCTTTTAATGATCGAAGGACAGTGTTGCTTTGAAAAAATTGTACAATGCAAGGGCTGTTACCTAAAAACATATTGCCCGAGATATAAAGACCGCAATTAAATTTTGTTTCACTTTAATTTATTATGTTTTATTCATAGAAAAGTAAGGAAACGTCGATAATGTTGGTAAGGGCTGCATTCTGCTGGGAAAAAAATTAAATTACATGCTGGTGTTGAATAATTTTGGTAAAATTTGGCATTTTATTCAAAATATAAATGCCAAAAAATGTATCACTTTATTTACGCAGCAATAGTAGCTTATTCTAAAATGTTTCTGTGCTTTTCTGAAAAAATATTTCTTTAACTTTTCACTTATATTGTACCATATACACAATTATTATGCAGCATACACCATAATATATATTACATTCAAAATATGCAACGTTCTTCTGTGGTACCACGTTTACACAGAGACTGATTACGTTTATATTCAAATCTGTGAAGCAACAAATTTAAATGAAATTGGACAGACTGAATGGCTTCAGTTTCATGTCTATAGATGTAGTAGTTCATTACAACATAGAGAGACTTCTTAAGGAAACTTGCTTGATTCACAACTTTGAAACTAGTCTTAAATGTTGTATAATGTTCTGTAATAAACCCTTACTTTCTCAGCCTTCTCAAATATGCTGTTTTATTAGCTCACCTAGCACAAAATACCTGGGTGAGCTATGGAGACCACTCATCTTCCGGCGTCCGTCCGTCCGTCCGTCCGTCCACCAATGTTGATGAAACTTGGCAGGGATGTTCCATGCATGAAGTTCTAACACAGCTGTTCAAAGAATTTCATTCTATGCAGAACGCTGGTTGCTGTGACAAGAAAAACCACTAGGCATAGAGATTACATATTTATGAATTTTAAAACTAAAGCGTATATATTATTATTGTCTAAATTGAAAAGGCCCAGAGCTTAGATATTGGGAGTGTAGCATTGCCTAACAGACCTTTGCGAATATTGTTCAAATCAAGACCCCAGGTCAAAGTTTAAACTTCCCCTGATGTTATGGTTGGCCATGTTTTATAGGCAATGGTAGTCAGGTGAGCGATTTAGTGCCATATTCGTCCTCTTGATTTTCTCGAAGTTTTTTTCATATTTCTATAATGTGTTGCTGTTATTGTTTTTAAATATAACCAGAGTGAACATTTTATCTCACGTTCGGTCATTTTCAATGAGTTCCATCCATTCCTAAGTATAGAAACAGCACTTCTGACAACAGAGGTACAACGTGATACGAAATTATTTTCTTTAAATTTTAATATGATTTATTTCATAAAAACGATACATGCACAAAAACGCTTTGTAAGAATGTGGAAATTCATACAGTTTTCAATAATTTTATCAAACTTTTCTAAACATTAGTTCCTATTCAGTTTTAACTTTAGTCAGCAGTTTATCACGCCGTAAGCGAGAAAGGTAAAATGTCAACATGCATAAAAACAGAGATGCTGCCTAGTAATTAAATTCTTTACGGATTCATTAAAAGTGCAGGGCTTTCATATTTTAACATTTTTTTTAGACGTAACTATTTGTAGAGCAGTATTATACAACTACATGCACTTCTTTCACTGTTAATGATATCCATATGCTGTATATTGCTAGTGAAAAAGATTGCTTTTGAACATTTGTACTGATTTTAACCAAAAGTTGTGAAAGAAAAATAGCAGGAAGTGTTGTAAGCTTAAATAATCCTAATGTAGCTCTTTCAGACAAAAGAAACCAGCAATAAATGTTAGCAAAAATGTAGTTTGTATCAATAGTTTCACGAGGTTCCGACTGAACTGCACCAATTCAAATTTCATAAATGTATATGGTTTAATTGAAAGACCAAATAACACAAATCAATTTTGCAACACAACATTCCTCTTGAATGAATCTGAATGATACTGTAGAGACAGGAAGTGTGCAACATTTGATTAATAAAAGGCATTTTAAAATTAATCTGATATCACAAACTGGCAAAAAATCAAATTCAAAAGAGCTTTAACAATCATGACAAAACTAGCAATAACGTATTGCAGAAAAGCTTCTGATATTGAAGTCCTGGGTAGTATTCCATCAACTTACGTAATATCCTTTGATCCTAAATCGGTATTTCAGATTGAATCTCATACTGGCATTCAAAACACTTCATAAATTTACTTCCTGTCCAAGGTTTCATCTTCCCTATAGGGAATAATATTCAGCGTACAAGAGAACGCAATAATTCGACCATTGCTTTCGAAGGAAATGTTGGATTGTGTTTTGAGCCTGTATTCTGATACAAATATTTATTCCATCGTTTTTCTGCATTTTCGACATGACACAGAGATGGATTGTAAGACTTTCTGGACCTAGCACAGGTCAACATCGAAGCAATAGAAACCGGTGGTAGGTCACAATAATAATCATTCAAAACTCTTCAAACCTTGTTTGAGAAGTAAGTTAATCCAATCACTGAAGTTACTCGAAGGACTTTAATTATGTGATAATATAGTTAGTACTAGTCTCAGTTAGTTAAAGTATGTGACCACCGCTTTAACTACATGTATAAATATCTGATATATAACTATCGGGTTCTTTAAAGCTTTCCCTTTTTTAATTGAATTTAGTGTAAATGTAATACTTTAGTTTGTATAAAAACAATGTTAAAAAGAAAATAAACAAATCGAAATATGAAAATAATGTTAATCCAGAACACATATAACAATTTTGCAAAAGAATGGAATATTATTTGAATAATGTAAATACAAAAGCCTCAGCCAACAAATTTGTAAATGAATACACAGCGTTCCAGTAAAAATGCTGCCTGTTTTGCTGAGATCAGACGTTAAGGAAACTTAGAGTAAGTTTAAACAATTAGCGTATCCCCGTATGTATCAAACAACCTCAATCAACTTGAGGCTTCATTGGAAGTAGACAGATTTATTACTTGTAAATTAGCGCTTAAATATTTTCAAAGTGCTTATATGTTGAGTAAAAGGAGAAATCGTTTTCACACTGTCTGTTCTAAACAAAAATCGAACTAAATTATATTCTTCTGACATGACATCTGATTAAACCAATGTTTGTATAAGTAATAGAGATTGTGAGAGAAAGTTGATTATTTACAGAATGGTTTATCTGATCATTTTGGCATAGGAGAACTGCAATTCGGTAACAAAATAATGCTTTTCTATTTGTATAAACTTTAGTGATGATAAAAAATATGGGATAGCTTTTAAGATTTTTTAGGCCGATGGATCCTTTATAAGTTTTATGAGTTATTTCATATCTGGCTATGTAAACGGCCACACCAACGATAGAAGGGAAAGAGCAGTTTTCATTAACTGTGCCCATTTTGATTGTCCAACGAAACATTTCAAATAATCAGACAGAGGATCTAACAACCCGTGCCCTCTAGGGTACTAGGCCATCATCCTAACCACCACAATACTAAGACCATAGCTCTAGGCTAAAAGGTCTGAGTTTTTGGCGGTGTGCATAATTAGTGTCGTGGAAATGCGACGGGGCTTGGCCTCGTCAGTAACAGGCGAATAAATGACACTTCTGGTGTTTTTTTTATCGCTTCTGAGCTCAAAATAACATAATCAGCGCTATTTGGATTCAGAGATGTCTGATCAATAACAACTATGCACTGAGATTGCATTTGGTATAAAACGTGATATCTAATCTATATTTCGTGTTTGATTTAAACATAGCTGAGAAGTTATATGAAACTGAATATTAATTAGAGGGGGGCTTTCCTGACGGAAAAACTGACGAAGCGTATCTATATGTATTCTCCATGGTGCATTGTAAGACATGAAATAAGAAAAAAATATTCCTTATATGATAAAAATACAAAATGCAGATGATCTAATGCAGAATATACTGTGAACATATTTTCATGGTTTTGTGTCCAACACACATCACCAACTAGTACATGTTATAACTTAGATAAATGTTAACATTGTATTTAAGTAACATAATTCCAGTAATGGATAGACTACTATTTGCGAGAATAATAATTTTTTTATGAGGAGGCGTAGCCTCCGAGAAATGACGTAGGAATTTGAGTCAACAGTACTCGATCTTTTTTGTATTATGGTACATTTGCTCTGTTGCGATATTGTACCTGTTCTCTATTGTAGATAGATCATGTTCTCTATAACAGATACATCACAGTAAAGCTCCGCCACCATACACAGTGTAAAATATCAGAAATACAGAACACTGCTTTTCTATAAATATATGCAGTGGCCATATTAAAAATATAAATAGACAATAAAAGTCCACTTTGAAGTTATGCACCCAAGTATGTTTTACTGTCATATAGCTGACTATATAGTTTATCGCTTATCTCAAAAGATTTAGACGACATGAAGCATACGAGTCTTGACATTTCCAGAAAAAATATCGAAAAAAGTCATAATATCGAAAATAATCATAATTACTGAACATAATGCAATAACCCTTTCAAGCTAGTTACTCAATTAAAAAAGCTTTACTGGACGAAAAAGTGAACCAGTTAGACAATATCGAGTAGTGTTTAGGTTTATTTTGACTTCGAAATGACATTGATCGTTGGTGGTAAACCTGTTTATAGGCTACGAAATTAAATAATCTGTCACATTTGAATTTTATATGGTCATCATGAAATGCAATTATAGGTATAAAATAAGATGTTTCCTCACAATATGACTACAAAGATAAACATTAAGGTGTGCAATTTGCTATTAGACTGTCACGTGTATGATACAAGTGAATATGATGAAAGAACAAGGGGGAATACCAAGTTTTGGAGGCAGCTTTTTGCATTTGGACCCTGAAATGACTTTGACCTTGAAATGATCAATGCTGTTTAGTAATTATATGTACAATATGAATGGGGTAGCATCGATGCAACAACTTAACATTATCTGCCACACTTGGACATAACAGTCTACTACCCTCCTTAATCAGCACATTTTTGGCTGAAGTCACTCCACTAGATGTTTATGTATACATCTTTTCTCATAACAAGTCCATGTAAAATAAATTTTTTACATGTTTTGATATAAGAATAAAATCGGACTTTATTCAAAGACAACAACAGTCAAATCTACCATGCTAACGATAAAGATACGTCTATTTACACATAAAATACATATACTTATTCAAATAAGTGAAACAAATATGCTTAAAATTTGAAATGAAGTAATACATTCTGTTTAACTGTCTAACAATTGGAGTTATGTCATACATAGTCATAAAAGCCTTTAAATCTTCTGATTACATAATCGAATTTCAGTCGAGTTATGTTTTAGATTCGCCATAAAAGATTATTTTGCGTTTTGTATATCAAAACTGAATTTCAAATAAAACATTTATATGTCATGCGGGATACATCAAACTAGATATTTTACGCTTTATTAAAGATATACCCTATACCGTTCTATAATACGACATTATATTGTAGCCACGAGATCACAGTGTACACTACACACAACTAAAATGAAACAGCTGCATCAGTTTAAATCTACACTTTGCAACATTATATTGCAGCAACAAAATCACATATAAAGTCTGCCAGACAAAGAATCATCTTGGTTGTTTCGTCCTATGCTTACATTATGGACATTTAAATTTGTTTTTCATTTTCTTTCTTATTATCTTATTTGTGATGAGAACAAAACTCAGTAAATACGATATATGTCTACTTCAGTTTTGCTGTTTCAGCTGAGTCGAAGGCGCTGGATGAACTATTAGTACGGGTCCATACTCCGTAGTCAACATTTTAACTTAAAGCTCTTCTCATAAACTTTAGTCGGATTTTTACCAAACTTGCTCAGAAGCATCTTTGCAATGACCCCTTTATAGTCACGGTCCAGTGCACACAGGGACTGCTGTTACAAAAAAACAACAATAAAAGTAACTAACACTTAAACGGATTATTTTTATGAACCAGTGATTAGTATGCCACCAAACTTGCTCTGTAGCATCCTTGCATTGTCCTCTTTGAAATCAGGACATAATTCCGGTCCAGTGCTTACAGTGGCCCCTGTTACTGAAAAAACAACTTTTAACGGTTATGCTATGAACCAATAGTTGGAATTTCACCAAAGGCTTGCTCTGTAGTATTCTTGCATTGTCCCCCTCCAAATAACAAATAATGGTTATGGCCCAGTGCAAACAGGGGTTGTTGTTAGTAAATACAGATAAGATTTTTAAACAGCTTTTTTCTTGCAAATCCAGGAAATGATTCCGGTTCAGTGCACACAGGGACCTCTGTTACTATGAATAAAATAACCTTGAAACGGTGAATGTCATCAAACATGTTATGTAGCATCCAAAAACAGGGAATGGTTATGATCAGGTGAACGTATGGGCCGCTGTTACTAAAAGCAGAAAAAATCCCCGTGAATCAATGGATTGAACGTCAGCAAACTGTTCAGTAAAATGGAATACTAAAGCACCACAGAGTTCTATAAAGTACTACAGTACTTCATATAAATATAGAGTAATTAGCGGTGTTTGGAGACATTAATTTCAGCTGCTGACCGAATACTCTATGAACCAAGTTGTAGGGTTGACATTGGCAACTTTATAGAATTTTATATTTACATGAAATATTAAGGAAATGTCATTTATGTTGATTGTTTCTACATCCACTATCCCTTGCCAGGGTATCAATGCATGGTATTTTACCCAGGTAAGGATATTTCCGTTGTATTTTGAATTTGTAAAGTAATTCTATATTGGCAGACATTCTTTGCCCGCGCCATGGCCCATCGGCTGCAGTGAAAAGTAAAACAGTAGCCTAATAAACATAGCAAATGTTAAAGAGTTATTGAGCAATTGTTGTGAGTCACTTGTATTTCAAACTATGTGTTTTGCATTTAAAAATTAAAATGTTTGAAACTTGCTTGTGTTGGTTTTGATTTTCTTAAACAAACAAATATAATAACAAGGACGACTTCACACATTCGTGAATTAATGTCAGAAAAGGTAACTTTGTATTTCAAAACTACTTGTCGAAAAATAACATTGATAATGTATTACATAATATATGACCAGCTTCTAGCGATGCTATTTTAGCATAGTCTCATAAATATGAGTACTTGCATATGCAATATTTGGAAGAGTATTCAACAACAACAACAGTTTTGAACAACATTAGATCATAATCTAAAATGTTTCGGTGCTTTTCTTAAAAAATATTTTCTCTAACTTTTCACCTACATTATTATCTATACAGAATGTGATGCAACAACAACAGGACCCAGTTGTTTGTATTAGGCAGCATCTATTGCAACAACGACTTCATATGTAGTCCAGACTACGCAACTTTTTTTGCAGTCAATGTGTTTTGATCAGATTGTGCAGGCGCATTATTATATTTATTAAATTATGTTTATTAAGTCAGTTGTTTATGATGAAGTCAGTTATCAATGACATAGTTCTGAACCTTTTGGTTCCTCTTCAAAGAGACTTTTCATAAGATACAGGAAACAAAAAATACCGCATGTTGTATTCAATAAAGTTTAACATTTCATCTCTAAAACTGTCCTATAGTTTCGTGTTTCTTTTATGTATATATAAGTCACTTTGAATCAGCGTAATGTCAGGGAAAGGAATAGCTCATATTAAACTTTATCAATATCTGTTCAATTGTTCTTTATTTCTGACAAGATATTGAACAGTTATTAAGAGAAAATCATTAATACGACATACTTATTTAATGAATATAATTTTTTTAATGAAATATCTCATTTATAGAGCGTCACATTTTCGTTCTTACTAATTTTTATTCTAATTCACTAATTATAATACTTTGCTAACAAGTAGAACTATTAAATATTTACGTTATTCCGTATAAAGTAAATGTTAATATAAGTTTATACAAGTTTACAAGTTTATTATTTACAAACCAGAAGGTCATAAACCAATGTGTCAACATGTATATATTAGTACAATAATATAATACGGCGGATGAAATTATAAACCAAAGCATATATTCATACAGTAATTTGTTTGAAACATTTTCAAACGATTATGACATTAACAGTGCATAATGAATATAATAACATGTATGAGCATACCTTTACACATACCTATACTCAGTAATGTAGCGAATATGAACGAGCAAACTTCTTTCCACTACTGTTAATCTTAGTTTCGAAAACGAAATACCAAGATAAGCAAGCCGAGGACAATCTATAACAATTACATGAAATGCAACGAAGTAATGGGCATAAACCCTAATAATAACATACTATAATACAAATGGCCTATCATAAAGTAAGTTATTTCTCAAAGTAAATGGTTTGTTAACTAAAATTCCAAGTGCTTTAAAATTATACTGATTTCTGTATTATTTTAACATATTTGAATATTCCCAATAAAAAGTTTGTAAATACTGTATTCTAATTTCTGCTAACTTGACAAATTCCATAACAAAGAAAAAAATCATCTCCTAAAGTGTTACAAAATATGCATTTACGTTCATTTACTGGTGTACTAATAGGCTTGTTATATCTTCCTGTTTCAATACAAAGTCTATGAGAAGATAAACGAAGTCGTGATAAACTAATTTGAACTTAAGGTATATTCAAAATATCAAGAAAGGCATCTGCTGTAACCTAAAATTAGCAATATTTTTTATAGAAAAATTGCCCGACTAGAATTATTCAGTCTACCTCTCCAATAACGCCACCCGTTTGATAATGAAATGTACCAAACATCGGAAAAACCAAGTATAAAAAGTAAGTTTCTTACCTATGAACACCAATTCTTATTATAAATTTATCTAATATACCGTGGTACAACATATTATAAATTACTTTGATATACTTCTTGGAATCTGCTTGCAATATTTTGATCCAGAATTTGACAATTACAAAATACCTATGATTTTGCAGTGACATTCTACCTAATTCAGCACAAATAAAATAATTTTGAGTAGTTTTTTTAACCCCTAATACACATTTACAAAATTGAAAATGAAATCTTTCTATTGAACTACCGAGTGAAAACCCCATATGTCACGTCCATAATTTAAAAGTGGTAAAACTAAAATGTCAATTAGTTCTAATTTATGTCTTACCGCCGTGATATTGGTAAATTTATATAAATGTTTATTGAGTATTAAAAATTGCTTTCAGTGCCTGGCCAGCTAAAGTATTTGTGCATCAGTGAATGATCCACCAGTAGAAAATGATATGCCTAAATATTCGAATGAACTAACAAGTTCAAGGTTTTTTTGACCATAGTTAAATACAGTATTATTTAGCAACCTTCCACCTTTTCTAAAAACCATGACTTTTGTTTTAACAGAATTAATGGATAATTTCCATCTACTACAATACTCATGTTATACGTGTGTTGATATCAGACTTGTTCATATGACTGACATTGTGGGAATAATGGCCTTCAGACATTCGTTATGTAATTCAGGGACAGTTTTTTAAAAGAAATCGATAAAGTAGCATTTTTGCCATCCTCTTAAAGTACAAAATCCACGTGTAAACCTATTAGCCATTACATTTCCTGTAGAGAAACGTCTCATTTGACACACAATTCTTTAGGACCTCATGCTATGGCAGCAGTGCTTCGAAACCTATTTATTTACTTTTTAGAAGTACTTTTATAAGCATATCCAGGAAGGATCAAATAAAAGTATTCAATAAATATTAGTTGCAATTAATGGATATTCCGTGAACGCAGAGTGAGAGAGTGACTAACTATTATTATATGTACGAAGAGTCGAAATATTTGAGCTATCGAATACATATATCTGTATCTAATTTTCAAAGTAAAGATATTAATTTCAAGTGTTGTCTAACTCTTCAAAAGAGATAAAGAGATTCACTTATTTCCAAGTATGACTATGGAAGCTCTGACAGAAAAGATACAGCGTGATAAGGATTTATTTTCTGGAACTGTTTTGTGCTGGTAAAAAAAAGTATGAATGCACTCCAAGAAGATATAATTTTATATTGTTATAACGCTTTGAAGCCACAACATTATAAGCAAACAAAAGTTTCTGCACAGTGTTGTACTTTATTTAATACTGCACCCTTAATAAGCGATCTCCGTCTGAGTACACTTCAGCTGTAATGAGTTTGTATATAATACAATAACTGCCTCACAGTTGTAACAGTCTCAACGGTCTGGTGGTTAAACACATTGATTTTGTAATTTTATGCCATTGTTCGGAGTAGATTCAAATCCCACCGGAACCACATTTTGTTCTTGCGTTTTTCTTTTCTTTTTAAACTCTATAACATATACTGAATTTCTTTTCGCAAAAAATCATAATTTTTAATTCTTTTCAGACATATAAGGATAATATAAGTGTAATCTGAACTTTTATAACTTAGCACGGTAAACCTTCATCAGTTTTGCCAATATGTTCAGAATAGGATTATGAAAAAAATTGATGCTCCATTCATACAATTTGCAATTTGCTTAGAATTTTGCCCCTTTTTATGGATGGAAAAGATTTTAACATTATGATAATACGTATCATGATAATTTGATTAGGGTCATTTATTGTTACAATTTAAAGGTTCACTGTACAGTACTATTATTGTAACTCTACATTGTATTTTGAGTACTTTAATGCATGTACCAAAACTATGAATCATTATGTGTTTTGCAAAATTTCGTTTCTGGTATAACATCGGGGTTGACTGAATTTTCAGAATGGCGATAGGTTGCAAAATGTCATATACGTATTTTCTTTAAAGTCAACTGTGAATTTCCTTCAAAATTCGTATTTGAATTAGTAACAAGAATACCATTGAAGCAAGACAACACATTTAGGGCCTTAAAAATATTTTGGGTCTAACACGTAAGGCAAGATTATCAAAGCTAAACAATGCCATCATGCAGATAAGCATATCATTATTAGTTTGATTTGAATGAAAATTTTTATAAATAGTTAATGCAGAAAACTGATTTAAAATCATGGTAATTTTAAAGCATAAAATAAGGATATATTAAATGGCCACTTCAAACATATCTGTTTACCGGGATCGAACGTCTCATCTTGAAAATAAAAACAAAACTAGATAAACGAAGTACACCACGATATTTGACTTATAAACAACGTGGTTAAAAATAAGCTGATATTATAAACTTGCAAAAACATAATGTCAAAAGAGCCTGAACCAGTTCCATAGACAGAACTATCAATAACGATACCGGAAATTCTTCATATTAGCCTGGGTAGTCTGTCCATCAAATTAGCGATACCGGAATTGTTTTCCTGCATATCTTACACGGTAATTTTTATGAAAATATATTGTTTATTAATTTATAAAGGAAAGACTGTTAATTTAAATTACGAAAATGTGGGATAATCAATCTGCTTGCTATTGAGATGCACATTTCGTATTTCAATTGTTCTCGCATTCGCCATTTTCGCAAGGAAATTCCGGTTTTAATATGATTTCTATGTAACTTGGGTACGGCTGGTCAACATGGTTATCCGTAGAAGCTAAACGTAGCCATTTTGTGGACTTAAAGCTAAAGGGAACAGGAGAAGATTGGAAGTCGTCGGGTTGTTGCAGAATTCAGGCCGGGGAACGAAGTTTGTACATAGTCTTCATACAAGTCTTCAAATGATAGGTAAAAATGATCTAGAATAATTTTTAACAATCATCAGTTACTCCATGCCCTATTTGATATAAGAAATGAATTCGGCAGGTGGGGGGTTCAGCCGGGCGTATTTAACAGCCTCTTCCTTGTCATCAACGCCTCCATACAAGTTATGCAGACGGATTTAACCAAGACCTTGATGAAATTCCACTTGACAAAATATGGTCATATTGTCCAGGGTTTTTGAACAATGATCGTTATTGACAGAAGTGATGGCGTGTTTAATGTTCTTTTTCACACAATCAGTCATGCCTTCCTGACCAAGGCCTTCTAACACAGTCTTTTCAAGGGCTATAACCAACTCTTAATAGGGTCATTGGCACCAAGTGCCCAGAGCTCATTTCGGGGTGTTGCCTGGATGTGATCATAATTGACAGAATTAAGGGCCAATGCTTTCAATAATGTAAATATTTAGGGATAGATTATTTCTGCTCCTAGCATATATTACATAAAATCAACCAAACATTTACAGAACTAAAATTGTGCATAATAGAATTTTAATGCTATTCATGTTATGCCATAACTGGTCGTCCTCCGTCCGTCCGTTGCAATTTTGTTATCTCCTAATTCTAAGTACAGATAAAAGGTTAAGACTCATGTCATAATTATAAAAGGGAGGATCTCTAAATATTACTTCTTTTTTGAAGTTACCAGTATTGTATAATTTGGAGTAATCAATAACAATCAACATATGCATTGCTTATAGAAGCTGTATCAATAACCGCCGATAACAAACGCTCAAATAATTCGTCTTTTTTTTATAATTAATTGCCTGAATTGGCCCTTCGCTTTTTTTCCACATATGTTATATATAGAAGAATCGGTTCCGGTGCCCCTTACGTCTTACGTATCTTTTCAAAAGATATTTAAAAGAAACTCTACAGAACTATTGTCAACAAGTACGTTTTGCATATTGGGGATTGTGTATGGATCAATATTGCCTTAATGTCTATGGCCTTTTATTTTTGCATACATGTAATAAAAGAAGAAGACCATTTTTCCTCGCATTCATACCGCTCCTATTATGTATATCGAATATCTGACTTAAAAACCACATTTGCGTCATCGGCGCAGCAGACAAGAAAAGTTGAACAAGACAACTGTTTTGTGACAATTAAATATATCACTTGGGTCTATCCCCCGCAAGGCAATAGATTATCAAAGTTAAACAATGCCATCATGCAGATAACCATATATGCTTAGTAGGTTTGTCTTTCTTATAAATAGTTAATGAGGTGCTGATTTAAACTTGAGTAATTTGAAATTCATAAATGCATAAGGATTTATTAAAAGTTCACTTCACTGATATAGCAGATTGGCAAGAAACGTTTCATCTTGAATGAATAAAAACAATACCTAGACTAATTTTAGAGTTATCCCATTATTTGATTTACTAAACAACATCGTTAGATTCGATCTGATAACTCACAAGTACTGGCAAAAACTATAATTCAAAAGAGCTTCAACAATCATGACAGAGACTATCAATAGACGTGAGTTACAAGAAAAACTTCTTCATACTTGAAGTCCTGGGTAGTATTCCCTTTATCAAATTTACATTAAAAGTTCTTCCAGATTCATAACTCGAAAATTTTTTCGAATTGATATTGTTTGTTCAAACTTCAGAAACGAAAGACAGTTTATAGAATCGACAGTGCAAGAACAATAACTCAATCTGCTCTATGGAGTTATGCACATTCGTATCAGATTTGTTCTAGCAATACATCGTCCAATTGTAACGCAAGGGAATGTTGGGTTCAAATTATACTTTCTTAAGTAACATTGGTAGGTGCTTTGTTCAAGACAATGTTTATCCGTGGAGCTATTTAGAGTTGTCCCATTTTTGGATTTACTTGTAAAGGGAATAAATCAAGGTACAAGATTGGGTCTTCTGTCATACTATAATACATTGAGGCCTGGCACACAGTTTGTAGGTTTATGTAGTGATCAACAAGTTCAAATGTGCCTTGACCACTTTTAGAGTTACTCCAATTATCGGATTTACTTTAACCAGGTTTTCCAGAAGGATAACTCCAAAAGTACTTGGGTTATTAAATTGAGTATGTCGTAGCAGATTGGTAGGAAGTGCCGGGTGCAAGAACAATAACTTCTAGTTGCGCAACTCCTCGAGTTACATTTCTCAGATGTACTTGTCCAAGCAAAACTTTCAAAAGTAGTTGGGGGATTGTCATGAAATAATGCCCTGTCGCATATTGTACAGGGTATTGTGATTTGTCATTTTGAACAATAACTTACCTGGCCTCTTTTGATTTTTCCCTTATCATATTTAATTGTTCTGTGCATAACTCCTTCTAAACTTCTCAAGGGATTTTCCAAACCAAATTTCACAGACATTGCACATTGGCACCAAGTGCCCTGTGCAGACAATAACCTTGGGGTTTTTGTGATTTGATTCCCTTTTGTCAGAATTATGGGCCTTTAAGTTTTTTTCCAGAGCATAATGTAAAAGTACATGTATAGAGAGACTTCAATACTTAATACTGTGTGCAACTCGTACATTGGTCGGAAGTGATTTGCAAGCAAACAATCACAGACTCTAAATTGTGAATTAAAGAATTTTGAATTATATAATGTTCTTGCCCCAGGTCGTCACGTCCAAACGTCCGTCCGTTAGCGATTTTGTGTCACCTAATTAAGTATAGATAAAAGGGAGAATACTCTGTTATTATAAAAAGGAGAATACCCTTTACCTTGCTGTCTACTTTTAGAATTGATTACCAGTCTCAGATTTACTTTGGAAGTATTTGTTACAGTAAAATGACTAAATTTCTCATAGAGACCAGCGGGATTTTCTACAAACCTAATACACTGAGCATAGCTTTTTTCATTGGTTGGTTGTTCTTTTTTTTTTTACAATTAACTTTTGCCTAATTATGGCCCTTTGCTTTATTCCCCATTATGATATTTACTTTAAAATTTTGTCACGGCCCACTACCTCCTAAAGTACTCAAGGGATATTTTAAACTAATACACTGACAGAACTGTTGTCATGAAGTGCCCTTGTAAGCATATAGCTGTGCCTTGTGTTTTGGATCAAATTTGAATAAATATCATACCTATGCTGATATGAACATGTAATATAATTTTGAAGACCTTCTGCCTTATTCTTTTTCCACATTACTTGTAAATGTACTGAGCATTACATAACATTTGCGCTTTTTGGCCAGCAAGTAATGGAAAATGAAAACCTTCAGGTATTGTTCGACAGGGATTAACCATGTGTAACACTTTGTTTGTATATTACAATAGAGACCCACAAATACTTTATTTTCCTGGATTAAATTCCATGAACAGATCAGAGGAGAACAGAACATAAGTTATTGGTTTTTGAATTTAACATACAAAATGTTTCTCATCCCGGAGGTTGCGGGTTCGAGCCCCACCAAGGTCACGACCGTACCTCCTCATATGACACCAGTACTGGTTTTTCCAGGAAGCGGACTCGAGAGTGACTTGATAAGCTAAAAGCTTTCTTCATAATCGAGCTAAAATTAATTAGTATAAACTAATGTGTCTCGTCAATACGTTAAGTAGTAATATTCAAAAATCAGGTTTTATAGTAAAATAGTAAAATGATTAACAAAATAGCGAATAAAATTGCAGAGGATGATGATATATTGTTGTAAAGAAAAAAGAAAACATATAGCTCTTACAGGGTTATCATAAAATCGCATTTTAAGATACATCTCTTCATGTAAGTGTAAATGTTAACATTTCAGTTAGAAAATAAATAAGTAAAAAGATATCACAAACGCAAATAAACAAGAAATTGAATACAGTTAAGTTTTGAAAAACAAGAGAAGAAAACTCTCAGCTAATGAATATACAACGTACCAATGCGCTTTCACCTAACTAGCGATGAAAGGCGAGATAAATTGTTTCACAATCGTACGGAAGCGTATAATGGTCGACAGTTACTGTTTATGTCAACTAGACATGTGTGTGGCAATATGTTGACTTTGCTTGATAATATTTTGCAATGGTGCGTTATGCCATGAAAAAAATAAAACAACTGTTTGTAAACAGAGCGGTTTGTTTTTGTAACACGTTAGACGTAAAATGCAATCACAATATCATATCTCGCTAAAACAATCAATAAACAGACTTTTTCCAGAATCCGACACATAGTGTGTGGCAAAACAAATTCTTATCTAACGTAAATTAGTTGTTTTCTGCCGCAAAGCTGAAACCGAACACCATCATTTACTCTGCAGCTCTTGGCTGTAATGAATTACATGAGGGCCAAGATGGTCCTTTATCGCTCAACTGAATACTATTGCCCCTAAATGCAAAAAGTAGGTTTAAAGTCATGATCAAAGCCAACCGCTGACAATTTTTAAATCTCTTTGCGAAATGGTACACACAGTCCAAACGCAGGTCAAAAATCAATGTACCTAGTGACCTAACCTTTGACCAGATGTAACGCAGTTTCGGTCTTGTCTAAAGTTCATCAAGGCAAACTTTCTTTCAAGATGACTGATGCTTGTGTGTCAAATGTGGCTTCTAGAGTGTTCGTAGGTTTTTAAATGATTGAAACCGAAGTTCTACTTTTTGACCTCACGAGACCCAGTTTCAAACTTAGTCTAGAGTTCATCAAAACAAACATTCTGACTAATTATCAAGATGATTTGGTTCAAAATGTGAATTCTAGAATGTTGTTGTTCTATGAATCACCTTGTAATCTAGATTTTGATCCCATGGGACCCAATTCAAACTTGACCTAGCATTTATAAAGACATTTCTAGAATCATTGGGTGCAAATTTAGCTTCTGGAGTGATCAGAGCGCTTTTCTATCATTTTACCTGGCAACCTAGGTTTGGATCACACGTAACACAGTTTCTATCTTCACCTATATTTCGTCAAGACAAACATTCTATCCAATTTTACTGATGATTGGGTACAAAATGTAGCTTCTACAATGTTTTAAAGATTTTTCGATTATTTGACAAGGTTATCTAGGATTTGACGCCGCGTGACCTGGTATCAGTTTGGTCGAGAGATCATCAAGACAAACATTTTTGACCAATTTTCATGATGATTGTACTTTAAATGTGGCCTCTAGTGTTCAGACGGTAAGTGTGGCGGGCAGGTGGGCAGACAGGCAGGCCTGGGCGAGCTGAAAAGGTGACATTTTCATAAGTCATCTACTCTAGTTTCACTGATGTTGGAGCTAAATATTAACTCATCTTTAGTACTAGTAATAAATGATTTTATACAAGCAAGATAAATCTTCCATGCAAAAACTACACCGTTCAAAATGATTTTACTCGCTGATTCTTAAGAAACGAATGCTACAATTATCATGCAATTATTTCTATTATTATCTTGCATTTCCCCCGTAAGATTTCAAACATGAAGCGATATTTTCGCATCAAATCTACATAAATATCTAGCAACTGGCGACCATTATACGCTTCCGTACAATCGATCTAAAACAAATAAGTATAAATTAGAATAAACATTGCACCTTTTAAAGTATATTGAACATAAAGGAACAACTAAATTTACTTGTAGCTTTGTTATGAATAAAACTTTTTTATTTCTCTTAAACTAGCGCTTAAAGAATTTAAAAAGTTCTTATCTGTTGAGTGAAAAGGAGAAATCGTTTTCATACTGTTTGTTCTAAACAAATATATTTTGACATGACATCTGATAAAATCGATGTTTGTATTAGTAATAGAGATTGTGAGAAAAATTTGATGATTTACAGAACAGTATATCTGATCATTTACGACATATGAGAAACGAAGTTCGGTAACGAAACAACGCTTTTCTCTTTGAATTTACTGAGTTGCTGACACAGACTAAGGAATAGCTTTAAATATTTTTAAAGATCAATGCATCCTTTATAAGTTTTATGAGTTATTGAATAACTGGCTGTGCAAACGTAGACATGCCAACGATAGAAAGGATAAAGAAGTTTAATAACCAGTGCCCGTTTGTAACAGGATGGATTCAAGCACATCTGGCATTAGGTGTATTGTTTAACGAAACACATTAGCAAAGAATTATTAAACTTTATAGGTAGGCTTGCCGTAATCAATTGATGACCTCTTCGTAGATTATTGTATTTGAGGTCATTAGGTCAAGTCTTTGGGTCACGATTACTTTCATTTATTAAACCCTTCTCTATGAATAATTCTACAAATCTTTAGCCCAGGTTCCTCCAATGTGAAAGGTTGGTTAACCCTCACCAGTAAATGCCTTCTACTGATCGTGGTCCTTGTATAAGATTGCACAACCACATAGGAAGGCACTAAGAATTTTCTTAAAAGGAAGGAGATGTCACAGGGACACTAAGGCAATTTTCTCCAATAATATTACAATACGTATATAAAAAAGCTGTTAACATGTGTTCCTTGTATTATCAGCACATTGTTTCGATTTGGAACCAGCTGAAACTCTAACTCTGGTATATGTCGGATAATCATGTAATGTACTGGAAGGATTAAAGTTTTCACTCATATAAGAGGGAGCAAGTTGATGGGGAATTTTAAAAGACAGAGACTAGTTTAATACAGATAACCAGTCAGGGAAGGAAAATGATTCTTAACTATATTGGTTCTTTGTTAAAAGTTCTGTGCAAATCGAATCAGTTTATTCTAGATAACCTGCCATTAAATGTTTGGTATTGAGTCAGACTAAAACAAACATTTGAAGCATAGTCAAAATGGCACTGAGCAAGGGAAATTATTTACAACCTGTTTGTATGGCTGGTTACGAGCTCCCCTTTCCTATACAGTAACATTAAAAAGGCATTGACTTTCTTAATGATCGATAGTTACTTAATATCTGAAAATTATCTCATTTAATGTGGGTCAGTGGGTCAAAATTTAGATCACTGCGACTTTGGACTGAAAAAGAAGTTACATTCACAAAGCCGATTTAACACTTAATTCAGGCCATTTCGACCGTAGTAATGAGATTGATCATGGTCAATATATGACGAGATTTGACTGTTCGGCAATAAATCAATTTCACATTGACCTTCGATAGTTCCGATCAATAAGTGTAAGGCTTCCGCCAAGGATACTTTTTTGCCATGACCAATTAATGACCTAGATTATTGACTTTAAGGTCAGTGGGTGAAGCGTTCTGGTCACGAATACCTTCACTTATTAAACCGCTCCTTATAAATAATTCGACGAGTCTTAGGCTCAGGCTCCTCCAGTTTTAAGTTTGGTAACCATCATCAGTTGATGACGTCTCTTGATTGTGAGGCCACATAGTGAAATATCTATGTTACCATAACCTTAAGCAAAAAGAGTGTGCTCCGTTCAAGTGTTCAAAAAGAGTCAATCGGTTTGTAGAAAAATGAACATGACCGGAAAATTATCTCATTAACATAAAGATCAGTAGGTCAAGGGTTAGGTCATTGTGGCTTTGTATTATTGAATAAGTAACAACCAGTATTCGATTTCTACATAATACTTCTCTAGCTGACGAATGAAAATACTTCTTGCATTACCTATTTGATAGATTACTTCTTATCGCCAGAGAGCTCAAAATAGCAAAATCAAAGCTATTTGGATATAGACATGCCAAATGAATACCAAATATGCATTGAAATTACATTTGGTATAACACTTGATATTTAATCTATATTTCGTGTTTAATTTAAACATAACTGCAGAGACGTACGAAACTGGATATTAGTTAGAACATGGCTTTTTCTGCCAGAAGATCTAGAGGAAGCGTATTTGCATCATATATGTTGTGCACTGTCAGAGATGAAATAAACAATAAAGTGTAAATAATTTGAAATCAATAGAAAACGCAGAAGAACTATTGAAGAATATACCATGAAAAAATGTACGTAGTTTTTCAGGTCACCGACCACTAAAATCATGTGTAGTTACATTTATTGCTATAATGTACATATATAACATACTTTAAAGCGTATATTAATGTCGACATCTTTTGAAAGCATTCGAGTACATTATTTAAATACATTTAAAATTTCATTTTGAAATTTAAATGTTTTTGCAGCAAATGTAAAAAGTGATCATATCCAATAAATTGAGATTTTACATTTCAAGCTAAATGTTAAATGGAAGTTTTCTTTTAAATTTATGTACTCAATTAAAAGATGTACAAAAAAATGCATTTTTCAATTCTATTAAAATAAAACGTATCAGGCAAAGATAAAATACAAAATAATGAGAATGCAGATAGCCAAACAACTTTTAGATTATTGCCAAGTTTAAGTTAAAATGATCTTCAAAAATAAGAAAAATACTGCAGAGTACATCTGGATAGCAGAACATTAAAGTCCACTTTGGTGCACAATTGCCTAACATGTTATTTTATTGTTTTGGAGATCAAAATGATAAATTTTAGATTAAACAATATATAACACGAGAACGCCTATAGTGCAAACCATATACAGTTAAAATTCAACAACAACATAATTTCATTTCCGTTAAAAACGTCTTTTGCTTATAGTCTAAGCTGTTATCAGTTGAGCCTAGGCTATAGGTTACCTGGATTAAACACCCATACATTCTGCTCATAAATAAAAACACTCTTACAAAATAAACCTGTATAATTCAGCAACCACATGCCATCTGCTTAAGATGGTTATTCCTTAAAATAAATTTCACGCTATATTTAAGTAAATTGTCATATGAAATAAAGACAGACACTTTATACGAGGAAGAGAAATGGCTGTTCGTGTGTTGGAGGACAATGATCTGGTATTGCTTCCACCCGATGAACGATGCTAGTAAACTGACTAGCCTCAGTGGAAAAAACGAGGTATAAACCATGGTGTAAACAAATGTTATACCTCGGGGTGTTATTTTGTTAAAGACTTAATGGCTAAATGATTTATGTTTTGCAACATTTCATTAATCTTAGTTTACGGAATCACATGCTAGGATTCACGGTGAATTCTGTGTACTCCTGTGATTTTTATTGATAATAATGGATTTGATAAAATCTTTTATAATGATTGGAAACATTGTAAAAGATATCATGGTATACACTTGGCACATATTTCACTGTATAAATTGCCAATTATATCATAAAATTACATGCATTTAGTTTCTTTTAAAGTTTCTAATTATATATTTGGATGCACCTGTAATTCAGACAGTACGAGACAGTACGAGACAGAACAACTTTCATCTATTCTTACTATGTAACAAGATTTGCAACAAAAAATGTTTGTTTTTCATTCTTCTATTTATATCATATTTAGAACAAAAATGATGTAAGTAAAACTGGTAATTTTGATAAGAGGTAGCTTAAGTGGCCATTGTGTGTTTGTTGGGTTTACTAAATCAACCGAGATGTGGGCTGTACAGTAGCAATTTAAAAGCTTAATAGCGACTGGAGATATGGGCTGTACAGTAGCAATTTAAAAGCTCAATAGCGACTGGAGATATGGGCTGTACAGTAGCAATTTAAAAGCTCAATAGCGACTGGAGATATGGGCTGTACAGTAGCAATTTAAAAGCTCAATAGCGACTGGAGATATGGGCTGTACTCAGTACAGTAGCAATTTAAAAGCTCAATAGCGACTGGAGATATGGGCTGTACAGTAGCAATTTAAAAGCTCAATAGCGACTGGAGATATGGGCTGTACAGTAGCAATTTAAAAGCTCAATAGCGACTGGAGATATGGGCTGTACAGTAGCAATTTAAAAGCTCAATAGCGACTGGAGATATGGGCTGTACAGTAGCAATTTAAAAGCTCAATAGCGACTGGAGATATGGGCTGTACAGTAGCAATTTAAAAGCTCAATAGCGACTGGAGATATGGGCGTACAGTAGCAATTTAAAAGCTCAATAGCGACTGGAGATATGGGCTGTACAGTAGCAATTTAAAAGCTCAATAGCGACTGGAGATATGGGCTGTACAGTAGCAATTTAAAAGCTCAATAGCGACTGGAGATATGGGCTGTACAGTAGCAATTTAAAAGCTCAATAGCGACTGGAGATATGTCTCTAATGATGAAAAATATTATGTTACTATATTGTGACCAAGATTGAAAGATACAGAGGGGGAATGGATTGATTATTTGACAAAATGTCAGCAATTTAAGTGTGCCTTGCCCGAGGAAAAATATCTGAACTAAAAATGTGTTTACTTTATAAATTCTATTGTTATAACATGGGTTTTAATAATTAAGTTTGGAAAAGTCGAGTTTGTTGGTGAGGGTTGCATTCCGCGGTAAGATTATATAACTCAAGTTGTTTTAGATTTACCTCTGTCTATACCACACTATTTGAATTCACTATTTCATTTTAATTTATTTCTTAGGATATACATAAAATAGTATAGTGTAGTCATGTAAACAACAATATGTAAATAACCATTCTGAAATAACTATCACAGTGACACATGTATATAGCTCATAGTGAGCATTTACAAGTCTCTTACGTTTTCTTTCAGCAAAGTCGCACGTGCTTGTTTTCCATAAAAAATGTACTTTTTTTCTCGCTTGTGCAAAGTTTTAACATACAGTACTCCCACAAAGCTTAAAATCACACACACACAAATTTGGTACTGACGTACTGAGGTAATAACACATTCGTTTCGTTTCTGGCCTTTAAACATACATGCTGGCAGATGTGAACACACAAAAACAGAACAGAAAATTTATATAACTGTAGTACACATAAAAATACATTGTTGAATAGATATGCCATTATACCATGCACCAACATGATATAATTGTCAAAAACGTGCCATTACACTATGATATGTCATACAGCGATAATTACATTATTATTTCACACTTTTTACGTGTTCAAAATTACTTCCCTTGGGTTACATTGCTTAAGTGTACAGCTTCAGTTCTTCGCGTGCCACTTGACTGTATGGATACTATTGATTAAGAAGAGTAATTTATTCGTAATTTACAGGGCACAGCAAATCTAAACCGAGATAATTACCACACGAATTTACGGGTTTATAGTGAATTATGCACCAAATTAACATGACGGCAATGTGGAATCACACTTACTGTGTTCAATTATTAAAATGTCGGTGATAATAATGTTGCCTCTAGACTTGTTATTAATTCTTATGTTTGTGCATATGCTTCCACAATAATATGTTAATTAGAATTTTTTTATTCAAATTCATATGGGACTTTAGCACTTCCATCTAAAAAAATGTTTTTGAAAAAGAAATTTTATAGTAGCAGTAGTAATATGATAAATGCAATTGTCTTTAGAAAAAATATTATTCAAAACACCTTTTGAAGAATAAGTTATTGTAAAATAAATCGTTTAATATTAAAAGGACGTAAGAAAATCGATAAACTACATTTGCTTAGAGAAAATTTTACTTACACGTTAAAACTACTGTTTAAATCAATTTAAAGCTTTTCTATGCCAGCATCATCATAAAACATAAATATCAGTCTGTTTTCGCGATAATGGTTAGAATATTTTGACAGAGTTGAAGATTTATTGCCCCGTTTATTCGATATTTGAATGCATAAACCATAGTATAATTAAAATTATTACAACTATTCTACTTCATTTTAGCATTTGTATAATTATTGATTTCTCTGCCGAATCAATTTTTTTCTTTAAAAAAAAGTTACTTCATCTTAGAAAAAATAACGTTGTTTTCTGTTTAAGTTATTCTTTTCCTCGGGTTCCATCATCCAAAATGTTTTCATAATTCTGAAATAAAACTTATTCTCCGACCCTTCCCCAAACAATTCACGTAACGTATACAGAATAGGTAACTTTAATCTAGAAATTCTGAAAACACTTGTTTCCTATTACAATGTACATAAAAACTAAAACAATCGGTTAATGCGCAATTTCCAAGAAAATTCTAGGAGAATGTTAGTTCATTAAAATTTTATGTTACCCTGCAACCCGTTAAGCCAAAAAATAACATTTGCGTTTGCAGTTAGATTTGCGTCAATAATATTCCTGGGCAGTGAAACAAATTTCTGCCTCTACTTGGGGGAGTAAAAGAGTGAGAGAAGGAGGGGAGAGAGAGGATTGAACTCTGTCTATATCTTTATCTTAGGCATGTTTTTTGTATATACTTAATGGTTTTGTTTGTTCTTGTAGATGTCCATGAATTGGTTGGCGTTCTTTTACAAACCATATGATTAAATGATATTTTACAAAAATCCGCTTACTTATGACTGCGGTTGTCGTATTTGACGAGAAATTGACAGCTTATCTGAGCAGTTGTAATGTGTCCGTGAGGCTTACACTTTCAGTGAACTCGGCTGTTTACCAACAAGTGAGCTACATGGGATAAGCCAGCGCCAGTACCATTTAGCAGTAATTTTGTTACCCAAACGGAATCCCCAATAGGGCAATCTAAGTTTTTCTCTTATTTCATGTCATTCTCTATTTTTAAATGCACACATCAGCCGTGTACTTTGTCAAACAAATCAGGAAATCGTTTCCCTCTGCCTTCAATTTTTCACTTCTCAAATACCGAACATTTATCTTTTCTAACGTATTGTCCCTCCACAGTATATATATATCACACACGGTTTGTTCAGGACCTAATTAACTGGCAATATTAAAGCGTCGTATATGAAGAGATCCGCTCTCAGGGGACAAAGGGTCTAGTTCATACAGATATAAAACAATGTAGCTTGATTTTCATCCTCCGGCCTGGCGTAAGATATCAATACAATTCTATTACAGAATGAAATACCGCAAAATCGCGTGATCCGATTTGGCGGAAAAGGCGCGAACAGAAGAAAAGGCGCTGTGCTTGTATGTAGAGGCCTCTGAAATCCGTAACTGTGAAACTAGCAAACGTTGAAGATTTTCCTGATAATTTCCTGCGAATATCCCCGTCTCAGTGTTTTGTTGTGCTGTATTGTTACAGGCCGATTAACTACACTTAAACATGTGTACCTTTGTATTTAGGAAGCAAAAGAACTCATGAGACGTAATGAACGCGAGCTCGGTATGAAATGAATGCGCCGGGATTACAAATTCATAACTGCCGAAAATTCTCAATCGATTTGTTGTTAGGTTGATTTCACGTAGTTTTTTCCTCAGTATCACATCCTCGCGACAGATAGTTCTCTGTCAATGCGACGGACACACAGCACTTGTTATGGTACAGAACCAATATAGTTGTGATGTAAATTCAGTACGGAGACTGCAATGGAGCTAATAAGTTGACATAAGTGTTGTACATATTTCGATGCACTGAAATTAAGACAGCTGCACTTTATGAAGATAATTGCAAATGGATGTAGTTGTGGTGTATATGCAAAACTAATTTCATTTGTTTGGGATATTTATATTCATAAGTACGGGATGAAATATCTGCGATCTCTTACTTGTATCTATGATTAATGGTACACAACATTTGTATCATTTTGATAAATAAGTATGTTTGTGCGTGACCGGTAGGCATACTGTTTTACAAGACTAGACTTAGAAATTTATTCAATAAAATTTATCTCTATTTCTTGCAAGTGTATAAAATGTGTGTTATTATTCAAAAAAGAAATTTAGAAATTCAGTAAATTGTGTACCGTTGTAAGCATCCTTTATCTGTGTAACTTTAATTAATGTGTAATTTTAAGAATAATAAGGAAATAATGGAATTTTAATTAATGTGTAATTTTAAGCCGTTTTCTGTATCACATTCCAGTTTATGTGTGGATTTAAAATTAACACAGTGAAATGAGATGTTTTTAATGTGAGTATCAATGTTTCAATAGTTTTTTTCATATACACATTGCTTCATTCTGAGTCAACTATACCAGCATTTTCGTTACCATTCACAATATTGTTTCAGTGAAATAATGGAAATATTTTGAATCATTTTATGTGAACATTTTTAGTCAAAATAGCTCATACAGTGTACTTAGTGGATTCACAAAAAAAAAAAACAAGCCGAGGTTTTCTGTAAAATAAAAAAAGCAGAAAATTCTTAATAAATCTTGGAAGTAATGTTGGTGAATTAAGATTTCAGTTAGATATATGCTATTTCATAGGGAGTTTACAGAAAAATTTGGACAGATTTCTCTGCAACTGCAAAACTGCCAGGAACCCTAGCATGCATTAGACATGTATTGTGGTACAACACAAATATCATTTCAGTGTTAATGCACATTTGTGGTACAGTCAACTAAATTGTGAAACTAAATCCCGGTGGGAAAAACGTTTTTTCGACAATTTGAATTTCTTTTGTGAATTTTACGAAATATTTTAGACGGAACTAAAACTGAATGATTCAGTGTGATAGCATGCATTCTGCATGCTCAACATGAGCGTGAAAATAATGAACTGGAAGCAAAGGAAGCGAGTGACATCCTATTATCTGCTTGGGTTGATTTTTATTCAAATGATGAGCGTTTTGGCGGGAAATCGTGAGATGGTGATAGGTAAGAGAACTACTGATAATTACTTTTCCTTTAGTTTTGTAAACGTTTAGGATGCTCATTAGTTGTTTTTGTTGTTTTTTTTTACAGGAAAACATAGTGTACTTGTTTTGTCCGCAAATCAAAATCTTGGAACAGTTTCTCTCTCCCCCCTCCCTATTATTGTTCATTTTCTGCTGTTCAGCCAGTTTACCAAGAGGTAAAGATATCTTCTTTTCAACCTCTCATGGCAGTTTTATTTAAGATATCATTTATTAAAAACAATATTAATATAAAACGTACGAGAAACAATATGAAATTAAAAAGTGCAGGTGTAATAACTTAACAAAGTGTAGATAAGGAATAAATGGGAAGTCAAGCTGTTTTTCAGACAGTTCACTGGTGCCACATGTTTTAAGACACTGGATAAAGATTGGCTTTAAAAGAAATTTCCATATAAAAGATAAATGGAAGGTCTGTTTTTCGTATAGAAAAAACGTCCGTTTGAGTGCGAGAGAAAACCTTTTCTTACTTTTCAAACTATGACTGCGAGCCCTACAAGATTTCAGCCATAACTATTTCCTTGTAACGATCAATGATGAATACAACATCGACGTCTTCCTCTGTTGTGAACCGTTTCTTCGAATGAATTAAAGTGTATCAGACTAGAGTTATAGGACCGTTTTCTATACGGTTGTGACTGTCGTGAAACATATCTCTACACGAAAATATCTTCTATGCGGTTGTGAAGACCGTCTCTCTATAGTTAAGAAAAATAATTCCACCTATATATAAAGCATGTCGTAACATACTTTTGAAACATTTGACTCTATAACCATGAAGCCTACCAATCTATGTATCTGATACTTTGATCTGTATGAAAATGGAGCATGTTGCTCTATGGCTGTAAGAGTTATCTCGTTATGGTTGTGAATCCTATAAAGCCCACCTAATACATGACTATCGTTAAGCTTGATGGGCGAGCTTCTCGCACAATTACATTATCCAAGCCGTGAATTGGTTCCTGTTTGAAAATAACTAGAACCTAGAAGATACAGATTGAAAATGCAACATGCAGTAAGCTGTCGGTTCAAGTAGATTATGCAGGCAAAAGAAAATATCAGCGTGATGCTAGGCGAAGGCAGATTATGTTATTATGCTGTTAAAGTAAAGAAGAAGTGGTACATAAGGCTCCGTTATAACAGAAAGGGAAAGAAATATTATAGCTTTACAAAAATAAACAGAGTAATACGTTTTGAAATGGACGTAAAATTGCCGTATGTGAGTAATCAGAAGCCAATTGAGATTGTAGGGCGTTGAGAATGTGGCAAATGTTATAAACTGGGTACACAAGCGACCTTTATCATGTAACAAAAACAGTGATAAATCGACAAGACATAAGCAATACATGTAGTATAAAATGGCAACATTAACCGCAGATACTGAATACACAATTATTCTTAATTCTTTACGCAGAGTTGTCGTTCTTCCTCTTCTGGTTCGACGACATAGATACAGTTAGTGGCATTGGTCAAGGAAAGAAACTAAGTGCCCTTACCATTTTTGTAAACCCTAAAATTAGAATCATTAAGACTAAAGTCATACTGGATGATATACACTTACTAAGAAAACTTTTAATATGAAACTAATTGTTGATCAATTGGAAACTGTATGTCATCTATACGCAACACTATCACCCGAAAGGTAATTGTAAGAACCGATTATATTGGTTGTAATTCAACATCCTGATAAGGGAAATAATATAATTGGAGCTGCCAAGCAGCATAAAGCCACCTTCAACCTACGTCACTTTCAAATGAGTAGATTCCGTACAGTGAATTGTTACGGAGTTTAGTCCAGTATTATTGAGATTTCAAAAGCAAAAATGTTTGAAAATGCTATTTTGAAATATCACTTATTAGGATGATACAAATTAAAGTATGTAATGTTATTCGTTAAAAGCTTAGACTTTTTGGCTTGAACTACGATGCTTTAGCGTGAGTCAATGTTTTTTGTAAGTTAACAACAACTGCAAGTTGAATTAGAATTAGAGAGACAACTCTGGGAGAAATAACAGAGAAGTAAGTAATAGTAACACATCATAAACACTACACACATTAGTAAAAATAACGTACATTAAGGATGAAATTCCGTGAATTATAGTTGCAGAATAATTGGTATAACAGTAGCTAATACAACAGGCAAAAATAAAACTATAGCTGATAATTGTCATATAAAAAATGTTGTTAATAGGTTTTCAGACTTTTGAGAGCACTTATACAGAAACTGTAAGTGCCAACATATCTTGTTCAAAGGTATTCTTTTCTTTGACACTTCTTCAATCTCTGTGTTCTGATTCGTCAAAGTTCTCAACTGGATCAGGTCCATCGTAGTCTACAGTTTTATATACTAGTAGAAGTCGTACGGTAATTAGTGCTATCCCAGTTGAATGGCGTTTGAGATATTTAGTAAGGTAGCGAGTTAATTATAATTTTAAGTACTGCATTTGATGTTCATAGGGTTTCTAACTTAAAATTTACTGACAGGATAGCGACGAACAGTGTAGTTCATGGTCATAGAAGCTAACAGGAAAAAAGGCACTATTTAAAAAAAGAAAGAATTTCTGTATGTTTTAAACAGAAGCAAAACACACGTTCTTGAGAATAATGCGGACAATTATGGAGATAGATGCCGTCCGTATAATGAAGTTACACAGATATTTAAGCCAGACAGGGCTAGCACAAGCTGTAATTATTTAATGTACCTTGAGACAAAATATTCATACTGTCTGATATAAACACAAAAACTTACTTATGAAAGACAAAAGAAACCGGATAGAACTGACACTGCTTCACTGTATACAAAGGAATTATGCTAAAAGTTACCGCCTAGAATGCGGAATCTGCAAAACACCTGAATGCGTTTTATGCGCTGTCTTGCCACAAGGTGACTGAAAATGTCAAGAATTGACATTGTTTTGTCTTATAAATCCGGCAGATAATTCTTCGGCATCTTGCCGGATATTAAAGACAAATCATCCGTTATAAGAAACCAATGTTCTTAACAAAAGCTTACAAAACCCGAGGAAAATAAGACGGAGCCTGCCTGTAAATGTGCCAAATTCCCGTTAGAGGTTAAAGTAAGAGATCGTCCGCATGACTTTCGCACGTGGCATGGGCAATCAGAATACCAATACCAGTAATTACACGAAGCTATCGAGATTAAATATTCACGAGATGAGCTTTAATGAAAGTGTCGCATAGTTTGATACTTGGCTGATACTTCCTGTTATATCAGTCTGAGTACTCTTTTCTTTCCAGGCTTTGGTTACCAATCCTTTCCTTATATGTTTAGGATATTGAGAGAACAATCCGTTTAATGATCGGAAATCAGGCAGATTTTGTTCTTGCTTTATTGATGAGCAAAAACGTTTGTTATTACAGTTGAGCAATTAAAACAATATTTGGAAAGTGGCCCTGGTTGGCCATTAAATAAGAACAATGTGTTCTATAACAACTAGTCACGGAATCATAGAATCAGTTTTGATTTATTTGTGTTGCCATTATGCTGTATCTGTGTAAGCAATTCACCTTTAAAGTAAAATTATCGCCTGCTTCAAAATTATCTTCTGCTTTGTAGATTTTGTAGTTATACAAGCATAATAATTGCTGTTTACAAATGATGTGTCGTTCTTTAAATACCCAGTACATAAATTATCTCCAGGAATTTACTCTGATGGTTTGTTGGTACACTTTTTCTCGATTACAAGATTATACTTTGATACATGTTTTTTGTAAGTTTCCGCGGCAGTTATTACTTATTACCTGAGTAAAGACTTTGAGCTGCCGTACCGTTAAGAATATCATAGAATTTCGTCAGTAGTCAGTCATGTTTATTTGTTTCGCATAACGTCGATTTAATCTAGCAACAATGCTCATAAATCGTTACATAAAACATTTCACTTTTGTTTTGTATTTCAATTGTTTGCGATTGCCTGTAAGCGTGGTAACACTTCATATCTCTTCAATAAGATTTATAGATGTTGTAATTCTGATAGTTAACAAAGTTCTACAAGGTTTAACGATATCACATGGACCACGGCGTTTACGTTGTAGCTTCTGTGTTAAACAACCAACGTAAGTCGACAGACGGACATACACATGTAGAAAAAATATAGCCATTTAAAACGATTGTTTGCTTAAATTAGGTGTATTAATATTAGAAATATGCAATGTTTGGAATATAAAACTATTGCCTGTCTAAGAAATGTGGCTGTTTCACACAGAAGCTCACTCACATTCGTGCAACTGTACTTTATCTATCACCGGTTGATGGCTATAAAAATATATGATTAAGTAATATTATGATTAATGAAAGAGAAATAGTTCTTCCTATTACTTTGTTTGAAGCAAAACGACAAGAATAGATTAATTAGAAACGAAGAAGTTTTCCAATAAATTGTAAGAATTAAAAAAGAGCACTGTTAACCAAGTCGTAGGTAAAGTCTCTTAAACGCTCATAAAGTTTCTTGTATGAACATCAGTGCCACGTTTCCAGTCTATGCACGTGTAATTCAGCCACATAAAAGTGAACAGGTAGTTTGTAGTTTTCCTTTGACTTGGTATTCTACTTCATTACTTTCTTTTGTAAGTACACTCTTCTGTTACTTTGCTGGAAGGTACATATGAATATAAAGATCAAAATACCATTTTTGACGTCATTGTGACTTTTAGTCATTTTACAACTTAGTAAAATTTAGCGTTCATTAACCTAGATATTTGTAATGGGATCTACTTACTTCCAATTTTAGCGAGTCTATTTTTTCAAATAGGGATCATTTTCAGAAATTATTGTGATCCAAAAGGCTCATAATATAATTTTTTTTGCTTTCAGTTATAATTTTTTTATGTTCTGTTTATGACATGCTGATCATCCCATGCATTTTGATTCTACATCACGTGGGAGAAAATCCGTAAATAATCTCGATCCTATTAATATTTTATAACGGAATTATACAACTTCAAATTGATAGGACCACGGTGCGTGAATAATAAACGTGCTGATCAAACTGCTAACTAGTTACCCAATCCTTTAGCTATTAGTTCAGATATACATCACATAGAACATGATTCATCCTGCATAGTCAATTGTCTTATGATGAATGATTTGTCGGAATATTCATGCAAAATATTGCCTTGACCTTTGGTAACAGTATAATAACGTTTGTCCACATCCTAATAAATTTTATTGAACTTGCATATTCCTATTAATATAAATAACTTAACTGATTCTATTAAAATCTTATTGATAATTTATGATGTTTTTAATGATATTTCCGTAGACTTTTATCTTTAATAGAAGACGCGGACTGAAGTGTTGGTGTGACTGTAGCTTTGCTTTCGGTTTTCGGTTTTACCCTGTTTTCAACATTTGTTTTCTATATACATGTAATTGTTAATTATTAACCAAATCTACTGGGCATGCAAGAATGATGTTGTATGAAAACAGATGCTTTATTTTTTCAATATTCGAAGTACTTAATTAAAATTCCTGACTCGTTTAACACATTCATAGAATGCTCACGTTCGATCATTATGCCATGTTCATCTAATGTTTTAAAACAGGAATTTGGACCGTGGATTCCGACAATACTCCAAACAATGCAAGAATGTGGATATTTTTTTACTATTAATTAAACTCGGAACAAAGAAGGAAAATTGCAAGATTTTATTGCACACATTTTAGAATAAAGAGACCGTTTCATAATCGATTTAACATTGAACAATTATTTTCTGAAATTAGAATTTCAGATTATGCAGCATCAACCCCCAATAAAACGTTGTTTATTTAATACACAGACGGACTCTTAATCGTCTAGCGTATTCTTTATTAAAGTACAATATGTTTTTTTACGAACAGAAAATGACTTATTCTTGAAACAGGTATAACACTAGGCAAGCTAACTCATAGATTAAGATATTCTGGCTAATACCAGAGTTTACCCTATATACCTTAAATTTCAACATTTTACAGTAAGTACAACTTCCACAGTTTATCAACAAATTAAGTTAAGATATAAATTTATCACTCTATAATTTCATTTAATAACAACACAAGACTATAAAGCTTGTTTAAAATTTAACACTTTCGATATCCTCAATTTAAGAGTAATAGAGTATATTAAGTGTAGAGAATCACCGGTATCTAACTCTCTTAATTCATTACTGTTTTGCAAATTTATTGCAATAATTTAATTCCCAGTTATCTTGTTTTATGATTGCATTTTATGATGCAATCATAACTGCACACAAAACTTTAAAGTAAAATAGCGATAATGAAACTCGTGTTCTATTAGAAATAAGATATAGTAAATCCCCCATTAGAGAATAAATTAAGTGATGAATATTAGGTCTTTTATCACACTCTAAATTTAGACTTGAAATGACACTGTTATATTGTATTGTTTAAGAAGTTAGACCAGAAAAGTTCAAGCACTTTCAACTCGGTCTTGGCTTTAGTTAATATTGGTGAGATTAATTTAAGTGGCATCACCCAGGACAAACTTCCGTTTTGACATTTTTTTTCGAGGTTTTGATGATATCTCGCGTCAAATTTGCATAGTTGCATAATAATCTAACACTAATGACATTTTGCTTATGATTACATGTAATTATAATACTTATATGTTCTTCAGCTTCGAGTTCTGATTGTTAAAAACACCATGAATATGAACCAGCACACGACATTTAGACTTTATCCCGCAGAGTCTAGCTGAATGATTCGGATCTGTTTTCTCTGAACGTCTGCCAGAAGCTACAGGAGATGTCGTGTTATTAGATACATTTAGATATCTCTGACAGCTTAAAATGTACATGTCATTTTATCATATTCCCAACTTTACGACAGCCTATGATATATTACAAAAATGTAGCAACACACTAATTTTGCTTTTATAGGATTCTGCGGATCACATGTGCCGATCTTGCTCAATGTACCTCGCGAATGTTTTACATTTATATAACCAGTTTTAATGGACTTTAGAGTTATGGCTGTTGTATATTTTACTTGCACTATTTATTCATTGTTCAGATTTGTTCTAGTGTCTACGAATTTGTTTAAAAGTTACCAAGATATTACCTAGAGGAATAAATTCTAAAAAGGCATACAGTATAACTAAAACTCTGAAACGCAAGAGCTTCATTCTACATTTCTTAGAGTTTGTTCAAACTATGTTCTAAGTTTAATATATAGAATAATGTGAATTAACGAGGCGCATAAAGATACGACCAAAAGTGATCTCTAAGTATTACAGACTTCTATGCATGTTCTATAACATTTCCTCGATCTTCTCTACTCCCTCATACCTTTTTTCATGTAAAAAGAAGTCATTTCTATCAAAACGTCTGCTGAGTAATTTTAGTACTATTTGATATACATTTGTATTGACAGTTTTTGGTAATTGCGGTACAAAATCAAAGTACAATGTACTTACAACTTCTTTTATCGTCTTTTTCGTTACAAAAACTTCTTCCGAAAATTGGGTGTTGATCGTTAATAGTATTCTTCTAAATGTTTACTGTTCTCATGTTTTTGTCCGACTGAAATGCAAAACATTATATCATATTTTTGACGACAATATAAATGGAGACAATGACCATTGCTTGTTCTAAAGACTTAGCGGAACAAGGAGTTTAAATAAAACCAGGCTCTTGTTTGTTACATGTAATTTGTAATATCAGGATTACATATAGATCTAGTAAATCCTAGATCAATAAGTTGCATCCATCCATACACTATGCTTAAACAAGAAGAAAAAAGCCACTATGAGATATTACGAAATTGTAAGGATATTTTGGCATGTATCCTAATCCAATGAGACATCTCTCTTGAGATGCGGAAACATATGTCTTAATGGAGAACTCGCTTTACATATTTGGAATCATTGCCAATCGTTTTGCTCTCAGACCATAACTGTACATTCACTGTCTTATTCATTAAAAAATCTAAGAGAGTTGATATGATTGTTCAAAGTAGTGAGGGATCCTGGAAAGTTTTGAGAGGGCCACCCCCCCTTTTCAACTATTTACTATGCAATCAGATCACTGAGCGCACCAAAAACACTTAAAAGGCTTACGCTGTAATTTGTACATCGGCATTGCAAGTCAACAACATTTCTATAAATAAATAAACTAGAAAAATATACTTATAGTTTGCTTAAGATCGTAGATCCAGGCCAAGTATCTCAGTAGATATGTATAACAGATTACGAGTTTCTTCTGGTGATTCCACGATTGCGTTTGCGATGTCCTTATTTGTATCTATGTTCCTATGCAACATGTTAATCGCTTCAAATACCATTGAACCTCGCCCTTACGTGCAGGATGTCTTCAAAAGAGAAAAGTAAAACCAGCTATACAAGTTAAAACTTTGAAATATGTTAAAGGCATTCCGAACATAGACAAGACATCACTTTGAGACCCACATCCATGTTTTCCCAAAGATTCGTTTTAGAAGTCATTACTATGATATTTTTCCATTTCCGTTTTTTTTTTTGCGCTGTGAAATTTCTTTTATGACTCAAAGATGATCTTGAGAATAATTCCGAGCGTGTTTAATTCCTGTAGCGTGTGTTTATGAGTAAATTGATCAGAAGGAACTACTTCTGCAGAAATTTACTGTCAAATCCTTGCGTGCTTGTAAGTTAGAGCCTTGTGTGGAGAGTTCATCTGAGTTTTGTTTTTGTTTTATGAACTGTTTTAGTTAATATTAACTTTATTGAGTGTGTATTAAAGAGCAGCTTGTATGGAAAAAAGGTAAATGTGACTGCAGAAATATGGAAACAGACATATTGTGTTTGAATTACGTGACGTCATTCATGATGTCTAGTCACGTGTTTTCTGCAAGAATGTGTATATAACATGACATTGAAATGCGGTTAATTCATGCAAAACTTCTTTCAAGGTAATTGAAATATAATTTTAATGAATTGTGAAAATTAAATAGGCTTTGCTTAAAAACAGTTCAGTCTATGAAAACTTCCAGCGTTCATTGCACTAAAACGACCGCGTGCTCCTCGGAATGCAAGTAAAATTTACAACTTAACACCGGAAAAGACGGAAAATAACCGCGCAATTTTTATTTTCCATAGCAGATCGGACGATTTAATGAACATTTAATGTAATTACTATTTATTGTGTCGCCTGCCTTTTGTTCCGTGGAAGCACTGGTTTCAAATGGGAATTAATATTTCGTCGTCAGCGTTATTTCCAGTTTATGACTTTTGTTAGAGAGATTGCATTTTGATCACATTTGCTACAGATCTTTATGCAAGATGCAAGAAGTCCGTTCAAATGTTTTTAGTAATATGTGTGCAGCAAAACTAGTGGTTTCAGTTGAATGAATTTTATTTGTACGTAGTATTTTTATTTTTAACTTAAAAGTGCTAAAATATTTTGACTTTGGGTGGATGCTTTCCCCCCTTATATTTCTGATATAATGGAAGGGGTTTTAGAGAGCTCAACGGCGTGAGTGATGATAATTTACAGTGATACCAGGGAAAAGGAGTAGCACCATATCACAAAACGTTAGGTATAGAATATATCAAGTTCAAAGTCTAGCTTACTATGTCATTAAACATAAAAGTTTGAGTAAAGAACACAACCTAGTCGTTACACCCGTCAAAAATGCTTGCAAGACTCCTGGTGAATTTGCATACCAGCATTTTATTATTCGGTATAAAACAATTTCTGAATGTTGTACACACCATTTTAAATCACAGGGGATATACATTGTACATATTTGAAATAATTTAGCACAAATTCAAGTACAATTCTTGTCATTAGTTAGTATGAACGCGTACCCATGTTTGACATGCGGGATTCAGCCAGTTGAATTAGTTGACAACTGTTCTTTTAGGCTAAGCATATGTTATTACACTAACTGATTTTGCAGTGTCCGGCAAAACAGCGGCAGTGTAGACAACACTAATTGTTCGACTGTATATAAGGTTTGGCATTGATGCAATTCAATTGTTTATCTGCTTGTGTAATCGATCATCGTTTTGAATGTCAGTTATTCAGTTTGGAAAGATTAAGTTAGCACCCATTTCAACATTATAAATGTATCTTCAGAACTGAAAGATAGAAAATCCCATCTTAGAAATTTCGAAGCGTGAAGGATAATTAAAATGCAATTGCTGATGCAGGTGCATACCTCTCTGGCGCTGCAAGAATTCAACAGAATATGGCTTTAAATCCTTTTTCGACAAGTACATCGGACAATAGTACCAGCGTTTTGTGACACGTTAGATTATCATTCAGGCTACGTGCACTGATTTGAGAATACTGATATAATGATTCCGACGCTTTCATGTTATAATGCGCAGTTTGCCATATAGAATCTGACTCAATCAATACACATGTAATGTATGGTATAGACATTTACAATGTCATGCGCAAAAATATCGAAATTAGATTTATCCGCAAGGGTACAATCTACGTAAATGGCCAAGCTTTATCAACAAGTAAGTGTTTGAATGCATTGTATGATAAGAGTGTTTGGTCTTATAATTGGAATGGTTATAGTTCAGTCAGCACCTATAAATTTAAAGATACAATATCAAAGAAAAGGAAGTGTCAATTTTTCGAAAGTCAACACATATCTTAAAATATATCATAAAAACATGAGTATATTTTACAAAGGTATATAGCAACTTATAAAAGGCCTCGGTGGTTTTTTGCTGTTTTGCTGTTTTGCTGGAAACAGTCAAATTTTAATGCTTATATCTCTGTAGTCTTGCAAAAGTGGCACTTAATTATTGTCAAAGTCTGAAATATAACATGCTTTAGCCAATTAGTAGATACAATATGAAAATACATGATGAAACATTATACATGCCAGAGCCATAGTTTTGGGCCTTTAAGTTTTGAAAATAATACTAATGAGGCAAAGACAGCATTGCTGAATTCAAAACAAAAACGAATTAATATTGAACTTATTGCACTCACTCTACTTCTACTTATTACTGAAGCTGTACTTTTAAGATAAGATATCCCAAGTGATATAGTAGGACTAAGCGTTAACTTTATTACCCTCGTCGTTAATCAGTAGCAATGTCTTAATACTGTAATTTTATCAAATTGTGATACATTATTTAATTTGGTCATTCTCCTATTTCCTTGGCCATCGCGTTGGTTTTATCTCCTTCTGTCGGAGGACTTAAAACACTTTAGGTTTAAGCATAGGAGTGCATCTCTAAAGAATGTCTAGAATATTGTTGATAATATATCAAGAACAGTTTGAATAATTATTGTGTCACAATTTGCATTAAAATTAATGTAAGTTGCTGAATAGTTCCAATAACTCGCTCTGAAAAGTAAGGCAGGAGTGTTAATCATAAACCAGATTCTAAAACAACAAAATTACGGTGTTGAATCAGCTTATGCATTCACTGAAACTAAAAATAAACAGTGCACAATATTACGAATGCATCATGCTCAGAGAAAAATGGAGTCTGGAGATCGAAGGAGGGCTTTACTGTTTCCGTGGAGTAAATCCTCCCCAGAACAAAAAGTTCTTATCTCATGCTTTATATTAATTAAGGCTCTCTGCCTCCATCCCATGCTGCAGCTATTTTGTAATAACAGTTGTTTTTATCTTGCTGGAAATTTAAATAAATTAATGGAGGTATGGGAACTGTAAAATTCATATCAGCGAAAAGATGTGAAAATATCTCATTGTTCATTTTGAAAAATGTGTTTGTATTGATTTTGTGTAGTTTTGCTTTCACGAAGAACATTTGTTTGGCACGTGTAACTGTAAAACTTCCGTGTTGTATGTAATTAATCATTTTTGCATGTTTGAAAACCTGCTACATTTCAACATGTCCGTGTAATAAATAACGCATCCTGGAATACTCCGAATAATTTTACAAAGATGCCACTCGTTAACAAGCGATCTAGACAATGCCTCAGTAGATAATGGTAAAGTACATTGTACATAGTCACTTACCTTTTGCCATTAATTTAGAATAGAACGTTTAAATACTGTAATGAAAGCACTGAAAATTTACAACACGTAATAAAAGGCTTTTGGTTCATTTCCATCATTCCGTTTGTTAGATGTATCTTTAGTTTATTAACCTATTACATTGTATGTTATAAAACAAATTGATAAATAAACGTATCGTGACGTCAGTTATTCAAAACATTTTTGTTAACACTAATTTGGCTATATCAACAGCTCAGCCATTCAAAGGATTGGTACAAATACTACAAGCACTCTCAGTATGTCAGATTGTTTTAATTTATTCTGTATAGGTATGATGTGGTATAAATTCACCACTTTATTTATGGCAATTTTACTACTCTTCTTAATATAAAAGTCTTCCTACCTCCTACAACCAATTGATTGCGTATACTTCTGTATTTCACAAAAAGGGGAAATAAGCAGTGGAAACGTGTTGCATCATTTAAAGATATGCAGGTTATTGAAAAGGGTCAGGGTGACCGTACGTCTCAAGCAGTTTTTCCAGTTTTTTCGTCTGAACGTGTTGCCATTTTGCTGACAACAGTTATCGAGCCTCGAGGTACAAAACTTTATAACCACTAATATAATCATTAAATGTACCTGTGTATTCTTAGGTCTTAAGCCTTGATGCGCGTTGTCATTGTGTTAGAAGAGATTCTTATTTTCTAAGAGAGGATTAGATTTAAAACCTAAGAAAAGAAAATAAATTATGGTCTTTGAGAGGAAATACTTAGCTATCACTAGACTACAAGTTGTCGAATATACCTTTTTTATTCGTGCTATGTTCTACATACATTCCGTCTTAATTTTACTGTCATTGTTTGGCTGAGCCGCTTGGAAGTCTAACAAAATAATGATTTAAGCCATATTTTATATTTGCAAACAAATTGCATGCTTTGTTATTATATAATCTAATTAAATGGCAATGTCTTACGTGAACTGTGAGCTTGTAAATAGATGTCGTATTTATTCCATAGACATTTCCTTAAAGGATCTAGACACGAAGTACATTTCAAAAGGAAACAATTTTAAACATGTAAATTTAATATTCAGAATCTTTAAGGTCTTATTCCTAGGGCAGTCAATACATTTTCCACTGTAAAATCATTTTTGTGACACATTTACATATTTTTTCCTTTAGACTATCCAACGTATTTAATGAAAGTTTTTTCATCACTGCAGTTTGTAACAAACGCCCTGTATGCTTTAATCAGTTATTCTGTTGCTGGCATATCTCCTCGAAAATACAGTTGTATATGTTTAAATCAAGTAATATACTATGGAAAACCTTGTGGGACTGTATAACCTAAATGAAGTCAGACGTAGGCAAAAAAAGTTCATAGTGGATAAATCAACAACTATACACAGAAGTTTGAAGTTTGAACATTTTTTTTCACCGACATGCAAATCACCAAGAAACTGATAATGACAAAGTAGTTTCAATTTATACCTCTTATATTAATAATTAAGTACATGTACATGCATTTAGTTGAATTTAGCTCTGGAAAACAATGTTTCTTGGAATATTTCATTACAGAAACTCGGACTTTAACATGCATCGTACGGTAAAAATATGTCGACATGTTATTATGTATCATGGCTATTTTCCAACTTACACAATTGTATTTTGATAAGGTTAAACTATTTCCACATTACATTCATAATTATATTGACATTTGTAGTAATTTTACGGTTTTATAACCAGGTCATTGTTGGAAATCGTTGCTTAACATAGCCTTGCAAAGAATTTGTCCAGACATCGATTTTTCAATTTGAGTGAAATGGGACTATTTCCTAATTGTGTTTGATATAATACATGTATGTTAATAGATAGACGTAATTATATAAAGAAACATGTTATGTTTCCATTCAAAAGGAAATGCTCGTGACTGTATTCGATCACTCAGGTAATGTTCACATTGTTATTGAATGAGCTTTCAAAACTTCTCTACAATACCGTTATTGTTGAACTTGTACATAGTAGTCATCAATAGACATTGTGGATTGTTTTTGAAAAACGTTTGCACTAGCTTCATAAAACAAACTTTTAAGATTATCTGTTGTTTTGTCAAAAGTCAGTTGTTTTTATTAGTTTTTGAGTAATATATACAATTTTGTCAGACAAAATGATGTTACTTATTACATATTTTTATGTTAGTCGGAAACTCTGTCATGCAAAGCTCTACATAATGTATTTGCATTGTGGCATTTTCGGTTTGTTACGCAGCTCTCGTGCATCGGGAAAAGGAAAAAAGCCAAAAAGGATAGTTCCAAAGTTTCATACGAATTATATGATTATCATAATTTCCTTCAAACTTTGGCATTTTATCACACTTTTTGGCAAATATTTCTGATACTGTTGACCGCCTAGACGCCATTTCTTGTTTTACAACTAAGTGTATTCTATTGTTGTCATTTTATCTACTTTTAACGTGTTTGTATGCAAATTGTAAGACTATTGCAGAAACTGTCCAGCCGTAGTTTTATTTCGATTTGAATTTCATATTGATTAATGTACATACAGCATACGTTTTGAGACGTTATTTTATGGTGATGTATACGGTTGCATGTCAAATGTAGGCACACTTATTCTAAATCGTCAGAAAGTAAGATAGCAAAAGAATACAGTTTTTTTCACTTCTTCATATCTCTGGAACCTAGTAAAATTGCAATATCTGAATAGATTTTTTTTATCCATCAATTTCGTCTGTAAGACATCGATTTTTCATGCAGACTTTTAATGTTATATGTAAATAAGCCGTTGAAATTTAAGTTCAACACAGACATGCTTACATCGTATGGCATTTGAAAGATTTTGTAATTTTTAAGATGAGTAAATCTTTTGCAAAAGTTTAAGGCATTTATAGCTATTCAAATAAACTACAGGTATATGAAGTGAAAATTGCTTAAGTATAAGCTGAACGTTTTAGAATTGTGGTTTTTATAAGATAAAAGAAAAAAAGCAGCAAAAACTTTATTTGCTAAAAGTAAGAATTACACGAATGCATTTAGTATAAACAAGGCCTAGTTTTAATGAAAGACTGCAGTTCAGATAAAATAAAACAAGTATACAATAATTTTAAGATTGTGCCAACACATTTGGCTCATTTAGGGCAAAAGCTGCAGACTAACCGCATTACTCGAAAAAGAATAAAACGGTTTCTTTCGGGTTAGATACGGTATTGAAACTATAAAGAGTTTGATAAGATCAGTTTAGTTTACTTCCTAGACAGTATCTCTTCTAAAACGGCGAGCAGCAAACAGATCCTTCCATTAACAGCCACACACTACAGTATAAAGACCACTCAAAAGCTATAAAAAAAGTCAAAACAAAACACGATAAAGACATTGAACAGAGACAGGAACACGACAGTAATATAACCGTATTTTGATAAATGAAACTGATGGAACGGTACTATCAGAATACCATAACCATGGTTGCAAAATGCAAGTTCACTTCACACTTGGATATTATAGTAACTAATGTTCTTGTCAGTTACTCAACGCTTAGAGAGAAATTGCTACAAAACATAAACTCTTTAACGGCGCACGATACATTGATTGTGATCAACGAAGAGTGAACAAGCCAAAGTCTCAATAATGCAAAGGATTTTATCTCAACCGAAAAATCCATAGAGTGACTGTCAAAGGTGGTGCATCATGGTTTTATGCTTATCTTGAGTAAAGAACTCCTTGTCAACTATGACTGAAAGTAAGTTGATCGCGACACAACTATTTTAGGTTCATTATTTTACCGTATGTGTTTGATATCACGATAACTGTGCTATGAAAACCTGAATGGAAGCAACGGGATCCAATACAAACTACCGAGGCACTCACACATCAGTCATTTGATTTTACTACATGTAATTACACTAAAAATGCGGAAAACTGGTGAAGTAATTATGTACTAAGTACATAATGTTAGATTATAGACTATGGAGAAGTTTGTGAGACCTTATAACCTAAATGAAGTCAGACGTAGGCAAGAGTAAGTTCACAGTGGATAAATCAAAAACTATACAAAGAAGTTTCACCATTGTTTTCAATTGACATGCAAATCACAAATGTTTTTTTTCAATTCAATTCAAATGTATTGGCACAATCAGAAAACAATTTGCCTTTGTCAATTTACAAACACAACATTACTATGGCAAATACACAAATACAACAACATTAATAATGACAAAGTAGTTGCAATTTATACCTCTTACATTTATAGTTGATATAGTTTAGACTTCACTCTTATATCGGAAGTATAAACCTTTAGGAATATGTAAAAAAAATAAAGTGTTGCGTTTTAATGATACCGAGTGTTTTCTCCCAAATACCTTTATAACCATATGCTATAATTAATGCCGCCCACTTCATGAATGTACCTACAAAGTCAATTATTATAATACCGCTACAGGTTTTATGGCGTTCTTGAAGATATTGCAATGTGTTAAGTTATGAAATTTGGGAACTTTCTTGGAAAACCTTATAACAAAGTACATGTATTAGATTCATTTAGTCAATTTTAGCTCAGGAAAACATCGTTTTTAACTGTTTCGGTATTTGAATAGTTTCAAGACGGAAACTAGGATTTTAACATGCATCGTTCGGTAAAAATATGAACACATGAAATTATGTATCATGGCTATTTTCCAACTTACACAATTGATTTTTGATAATGTTACACTATTTCCTAATTACATTCATATATTGACATTTGTGGCAAATTTACGCCTTTATAGCCAGGTCAATTGTGGAAATCGTTGCTTGACATAGCCTAGCCAAGAATTTGTTCAGATATCGGTGGAATGGGACTATTTCCACCTTGCGTTTGATACAATACATGTATGTTATCAAAGAGACGTAATTATATAAAGAAAACATGTTATGTTTTAATTCAAAATGGAAATGCTACAGTACTGTATTTGATCACTCAGGTAATGTTCACTTATTATTGAATGAGACACCAAAACATTGACTCTATAATTCGGCTATTGTTGAACTTGTAAATAGCAGTCTTCAATAGTCATGCTGGTTATTATTCAAAAACGTTCGCAATAGCTTCTTTGAACAAACTTTTAAGATTATCTTTTGTTTTGTAAACAGTCAGTTGTTTTTGTTAGTTTTTGAGTAATAAATAGAATTTTGTCAGACAAAATGATGTTAATTACTACATATTTTTATGTTATTCGTAATCTTTGTCATGCAAAGCTCTTCATAAAGTGTTTGCATTGTGGCATTTTCGGTTTGTTACGCAGCTTTCTCATGCCTCGTGAAAAGTAAAAAAGGCCAAAAAGGATAGTTCCAAAGTTTCATACGAATTATTATGTATATCATAATTTCCTTCAAACTGTGGCATTTCATCACAATTTTTGGCAAATATTTCTGGTACTGTTGACCGCCTAGACGCTATTTCTTCTTATAATAACTTTAGTGTTTTCTATTGTTGTCATTTTATCTACTCTTAACATATTTGTATGCAAATTTGTAGGACTGTTGCAGGAACTGCCCAGCCGTAGTTATATTTCGATTTGAATTTCATATTGTTTAATGGACATACAACATATGTTTTAGACGTTATTTTATGGTGATTTATACGGTTGCGCGTCAAATGTGGGCACACTTATTCCAAATTGTCAGAAGGAAAGTCAGATAGCAAAAGAAACAGTTTTTTTTTCAACTCTTCAGATGTCTGGAGTCTAGTAAAATTGCAACATCTGAAAAGAAACTTTTTTATCCATCAAATTTTGTCTGTTAGACATCAACCTTTGATGCGGAATCTTAATGTAATATGTAAATTAGCCGTTGAATTTTAAGTTCAACACAGACATGCTTACATCGTATGGCATTTGAAAGGTTTCTAATTTTTAAGATGAATATTTCGTTTGCAAAAGTTTAAGGCATATATGGCTAGTCAAATAAACTACAAGCATATGAAGTGAAACAATTGCTAAAGAATAAGCTGAACGTTTTAGAATTGTGGTATTTATAAAAATAAAAGCAGCAAACACTTCCATATTTATTTTCTTAAAGTAAGAATCACACGGATGCGTTTAGTGAAAACAAGGCCTACATTTGATGAAAGACTGCAATTCCGATAAAATAAAACAATAAACCGTTAATTTTAACATTGTACCGACATATTTGGCTCATTTAGGGTAAAAGCTTCAGATTAACTGCATTAAGATACGGTCCTGAAAACTAAAGAGCTTGATAAATTGATCAGTTTTGTTTACTTCCCTAGACAGTATCTTTTCAGAAACGGCGAGCAGCAAACAGATCGTTCCATTTACAGCCACATACTACAGTATAAAGACAATTTGCTAAAAGCTATCTAAAAAGTCAAAACAAAACACGATAAGACATTGAACAGGGACAGGCACACGACAGTATGATAACCGTTTTTTAATAAGTGAAAATGATTGAATGGTATCATAAGAATACCATTACCCTGGTTTCAAACGCAAATGCGATACATGCTAGTTCAGTTCACACTTGGACATTATGGGAACTAATGTTCTTGTCAGTAACTCAAAGCTTAGAGAGAGATGTAACAATACATAAACTCTTTAACGCAGCACGCTACATTGAGTTTGATAAACGAAGATCGAACAAGCCAAAGTCTCAATAATGCAAAGGATTTTATCTCAACCGAAAAATCCATGGAGCGGCTTTCAAAAGTTGTGCATCATGGTTTTATGCTTATCTTGACTAAGGAACTCTTCAGGTCAGATGATCGTAATGCAGTCCGGCTCAGGGATTGGTTGAAAAAAGTACAGGGAAAACCATAAGATTAAATGAGGCATTACTTGATTGGTAGAAAAGGTTGTGTTTACAAATGAAAAATACTCATTCGAAAAATAAATTGCAATGTCGTCTGCACGCGAATAAATATTTTTAGGACTGGTTATCATAATAAATAACACTGAAATCGCCATATGAATAGAAGGTGTACACATGCGGTTTAGACCCCTAAATCTCACCTGACTGAGTGGGTGGTTGTCTCCCTTGCCAAATTGTAAAAAACTGGGTTGGTCATGCCCATATAAAAACAGCATTTTCTGGTGTCTGAGAGACTAATCTGTTCGAAAAAAGCAATTTCATTGGTCAACACTCTATAGGTGGGTATGATACAGGGTCACCTTTTGACTAGATTTATAATGTAAGTCAATGGGAAAAACAATAGGAGTATCTTCACCAACTATGACTGAAAGTCAGTAAGACAAGCTCTGGCAGCTTGATCGCGACACAAACATTTCAGGTTCAGTGTTTTACCGTCTGTGTTCGATATCTGCTGTGGTAAGAAATTCTGTATGGGAAAACCTGAATGGAAGCAACGGGATCCAATACAAACTACCGCGGCACTCACACATCAGTCATTTGATGGTACTACATGTAATTACACTAAAGATACGTGAAGCTGGTGAAGTAATTATGAACTGTCAGTTAATCTTATATATTACTACAGAGCTAAATGGTAAGATTCCTTGGAAGTGAGACTATAGTATCGAACGACAGACGAACAGTAAGGAGTAAACAAAATACCAATTGAATTCTTTCTATTTCTATTTCTATATTTTTGTACAAGTTTTAAAATTTAACGTTTTAACAATGGATATTTACGAATTTTTGTTTTTGAAACTATGAATGCAGACGCAAAACAGGTTATTTAAAAACAATTTGTTATTTAAATATTTAAGAAGGATAACATACTTTTATGAGAATAGACACATGCAAATTTTATCTAAATCTTCAAAACGTATTAGTCAAAGGGCAGTGCTAGTTTTAAAGAATTGAGTTATAATGTGATCAAATAATAGGAGTTTTAGCTTATAAATTTCAAGAAGTGAGGATACGAATATATCTGAAACTGTTACATATTCGACTTTTGCTAATAATGTAACTGATCGAAAATAATTGAAGAAATCCCCGTTATTCGCTAAAATGTGTACAGCCGTCAGAGGGGCTTGTTGTTTTAGTTGATGAATTCTCCAAAGGTTTACATCAAATTAGGAATTTGGTTTGTTAATCAATTATTGTTTCCTAATTTGAATAAACAGTTGTTCAGCTGAAAAGAATGAGTAATGGCTGTATTTAAAACAAACTTTAGTTCCAGAGAAGGTAAATGCTCAGGACGATTATTCTGTAATCTTAAAACAGCAATTAAACCGGAACATTACAGGAAAGTCTTTTTATTCAAAACATATAAAAAAAACAATTGCCATAGGATGTATAGGCATAGCATGATAAGATATTTATGATGTAATAATTTTGTATTTATATAGCACGAAACTGCGAACATTGCCATCTCAGCGAACATGGATCTTAACTACATGGTAGATAATACAAAACAGAAATGACATTTATCACCTGGTGTGTCTGTAACAAAAATGGGTCCAACTATTTATGAGAATTTATACGACGTTCGGCGACTGGTGGTGTCGTAAAATGAGCATGGAAATGAGAAACACTTTCATACATTAAACGGATCAATGAAGCTCATAATTCTGCAGCAGCAATAGCTTGCACAGGATCATGCATTAAATTTAGTAACAAGCCACAAAGTACGCGCCCTTGAAAACAAAGGACAAAGGACTGAAATAATACTTTGAGAACTTTTATTAGTAAATAACATTTGTGCAATGCAGACTAAGCTGCAGCTATAGCTTTATACAACAAACGCAAGTAACATATATTTTCCAGATATCTAGCTAGAGAATTGACGGTGTGGTAGCTCAGACCATCAAACAGAGCGTACAACAGGACGAACGTGGTTGCCGCCATTTTGTCCGTCAAACATTCAAAAGCATCCGTTGACGGACTGCAATAATAGGTAATTTCATGTAAGAAAGAGTATTTCTGAAATAAACAAGTTTTATCATGACGGTCACACCGTAATTCGTTTACGGGGTTGGTTTGTAGTTCTATGAGTTTGTGATTCTTCATACGTTTTAAAAGATCTTTAAAACGTTTTTTTAAGAAATAAAGCAAAAAGACTGACGTTTTTCAGAGGTTCTCAAAGATTTATCCTGCCGAAGTAAACTCAGACTTTAATAGTGTTCTGCACTACGTTTTAATGCCTTGTTTCAACAGTATTTCGGTTATTTACAACTTGAGCAACCATCGTTTAAAAGGAATGACAGTACTATACATCTACGAAACGCCAACTTCTTCAAATAGGCTTAGGAGAAGGAAAGTAGTTAAACTCGAGCCAAGATTCAAATTAAGGATATTTTAATGATAACAAGTAAGACCGTAACCAATCAACCATGGAGGAGACGCAGTAAAATGAAATACATGCCCTGTCAAATGTATCTTTAGTTATAAAACGTGTCATCATGTGTGGTACATATATTTGAAAGGCTTTGACCGATGCATCTGGTTGTTTGGGGCTTGCACAATGATAATATAAGTCAGCTCGGTCATATGTCACGACCGGTAGGTGAGAAATAACCAATTAGTCAGTCGTCAGATGCATCGAATAAAAAGAATGTAGCAAATAAAGATGCTATACTGGACGTACAGTTGTTTATCATTTTAGAAAATAACAACAACAAAAAGAAACAATACCAATAAAAACTTTAATAATATTTGATTTTCATGTGGAGGCATAATTCAGAAGTGTATCAAAAGAAAAAATTCATAGCTTAAAAATGCTTTACTGATATTTCGGTTTTGTTTTAGTTACGAAAGTGTCACATTGTTTCAAACATAACATAACATCCCAAACACAATCCTGTTCGCAGAACTGCATACAAAAATATGTCTCCCACGAAATACAGATCAGAAACCATGGTCACACAGCTAAATTACTGTTGACACAGTTTAATGCTTATCGATATCTAATCTTTAAAACTTTTCAATTAAACGCCTATTTGAAGAGTACTTGAAATTAATGCACAGCGGACATAATAAGCTACCGTAAATAGGATAACGATTTTATGGTGCTAATTAAAATAACATTTCAATTTCATGACGATACAAATAATTGTAACGCGTCTGCAAATAGCTAGTTTATTCTTAATAGTCGTTTATTAACAGAATGCTGCACCATTTTAGTAATCTTTAAAACTAAATTCACTCAAAGAACTTTGTGTTTTTATAAAATATTTTTGAAATCCGCAAAAGGATGAAAGGACAGTTTAATATCATCAAATATACTTATAAAACAAATAATTTCAGACTTAATTCAATAGAGATCTGTATGAGCGTTTCCTGTGCTTGTCGGACTTCGCAGGAGTAGTGCCCCTTGATTTCGGTGGGCGTGGCTATGACTCTCCTGGCGTAAGGTCAATTAGGTAAAAGAGATGACCCTTGGTCTTAAGAGATGTACCTTATTATTCTTAATACTACCAAACTACATAAACTATAGTTGAAAGCAGAGCCATAGCTCTATCGAGAATTTTCTCTCTGAAGGAAACAAAATCAGTTCAAAATTGCGACTGGTTCTAAAAACGAATTACTTGAAAATCTGACAAAAACATTTACGGTTGCTTACTTTAGTTAGCTTATAATAATTTAATTTAGTTTGATTGTGAAGAAAGATTGAAGCTTATCGAGTCACTTTCAAATTCGCTTCCTGGAAAAAGCAGTACTCGTGTCGTAGAGGTTCGGTCGTGACTCAAGTAAGGTTCGAACCCGCAACCTCAGGGATGAGCAGCAGACACCCCACCCTCCACACCACTGCTTACTTTGAGGTATGAAAACACAATTGACACGATTGTCATCAGTATGCTCATTTTATGAGTTAATAATGTATGGTACAATTTTTATTAAAATAAACACTCACCTTTTTATTACAAATGTAGTACCCCAGAAACTAAGTTTTTCAGGCATTAAATTATCGTTCAACTTGCCAATGATCACCGTCAACGTCTTTCTAATGAGAAAAATTAGATTTAAAAAGAAAAAAAAATTCTTAGAGTGAATGAGGTAAAATTGACTAACAGTGGCATTTGTACAACACGCCTTTGATTTAGATTGCTTATTTGATAAAGGAAGAGAAATTTCTTCAATATACATAGCAATATGCATTGTAAAGCCACATCACCATAACGGGCAATAGCGATCATAATATATCCTGACACTATCGCCCGCCAAAGTCGTGGGACAGCTAAAACATGGCCTCATTATTAGTCAATACGTTTTGCATGTTTGCGCTTAATTCTGTGATAATTTAGACAGTTTCATACAAATCCAGACAAACTACTGAAAGAACCTTGATTACTATTGACAGTGATATATATTTCCTGTAAAATGCTGACCTGCAAAGAAAACCCTTGCATACATTTTCAACAAACGACTGGTATCAATGCGTTTAAAGCAATGATATCTAATCAAGAGTCACAAGACAGAAATAAGTTTCTCTAGTCTGAAACATTTGGGAATTTTCTCATTAGATTAAGCAAGAAGACGTTTGAAAATTGAAATCCCCAGGACTTAATAGACAATGATTTCCTTCCACTCCAAAATAACATATATATTAACTGTAAATTTCTTGACTGAAACATTTGTTTCACACCAGCGTTGTCTTTGCTTATCGACCAGTTGTTTGAGGAAACGGTTTTATGTTTGACGGCAGTCTCTCAAATTCGTTTGCAATAATGAACAGTTTTTAGTCGAATATAAGTGAAACATTTACGAATAGTGTGACTGACTTTTTGCTAGATAGTATATGTAAAGAGATCTTTGCCATGACGAGTCAGCAGCGTAAATAACAAATAGAGGTACACCAGACAAAAAAGATACTTTATGCAAACACATTGTTGTACCGGGCAAAAAGAAATACGTCGGATAAAGAAGAGAGATACATTATGCAAAGAAAGATACACTGATTTACATATTTTTTATGTCCCCGAAGGGTGGCATATTAAAATCGCACTGTCCGTCTGTCCGTCCGTCCGTCCGTCCGTCTGTGCATCCCCACTTACACATTCGTGTCCGGACTGTAACTTTGTCATGCATTGAAGGATTTTAAAATAACTTGGCACAAATGTCAAGCACATCAAGACGACGTGTCGCGTGCAACACCCACGTCGCTACCTCAAAGGTTAAGGTCACACTTAGAGTTTTAAGGTCATGGAATCCTGTATATATGCATACATTCGTGTCCGGACTGTAACTCTGTCATGCACTGTAGAATTTTAAAAATAACTTGGCACAAATGTCTAGCACATCAAGACGATGTGTCGCTTGCAAGACCCATGTCCCTACCTCAAAGGTCAAGGTCACACTTAGAGTTTATAGGAAATGGAATCCTGTATATATGCATACAGTTGTGTCCGGATTGTAACTTTGTCATGCATTAATTGATTAAAAATAACTTGGCAAAAATGTTCAGCACATCAAGACAATGTGTTGTCTGAAAGAACCATGCCCCTACCTCAAAAGTCAAGGTCACACTCAGTGTTTAAAAGTAATGGCATACTGTATGCATGCATGGAAGGATTTTAAAATTACATAGCACATTTATTGAGCACATGGAGAGGACACAGACTGTGAGACACCTCTTTCGGGGGCATTCTTCACTTGTTAGGGGCAGCTCTTGTTTCAAATTAAACTGTTTCGCATAACCATTGATAAAATTGTACATTTGTATGTGTATGACGTATTAACGCTCGGGACTCGCTTTTTATACACATCATATTCAGTTTAATCAATATTGATTATATGTATAACTTTGCACATATTGTATATGTACACTCTCAGTACAAGCTCATGACATTTTCTCTATTTTATGATTATTTCCTTACTCGGAAGATTCCTTACAGAAATAACTCTCAATCCTAGACTCAGAACTAAACTGACCGCTTACTGGCTCAACTGGCCCATGACTCCCTCCCTTAAATATCAGCAATGAATTGATCACCAGACATGGCTATGCAAGATTCCTCTTATTTCTCCAGTCAACTAGTATTCCTGGATTTCATCCGAAATGATTTCGCAATCATAACTTACTTTATTTACATAAATTTACAAATAAGAGCCTTCGGTAATATTTTACAAATAAGACAGCTTTAGCAAGCACATTTCTTCCCATTTTTGGAAGAGACGAATTATTAAAATGTAAAGTCAAAAACATTGTTTTCCCTAATTACAATAAAGGTAAAGTAAAGTAAAGGTAAAGTGTTTGTTTATTATAGTGCCAGTCATTTCTGACTTATGAGACACCTTCTTTTTGAGCATATGTTCCTTTTTTAATGCCAGGCACCAGGCAGGTAGGCATACGGTAATCATTATTTAACTAGCTGGCGGCTCGCCAACCGGCCATATCAGAACGGACCCCTGCTGGGATTCAAACCTTCGACCTCCCGCTCCCAAGGCGGATGCCTAAAGCACTAGACCAAGGGAGACGGTACAATATTTATGTATTCTTTTTAAATGGGTGCACATATTTTGACACGTTAATATATTGCGGTATACAAGAAGTCAATATATTTTGAATTGAAATATTTTTGATAAGAAGTCAGAATATGTTGTCATAAATTCTTAGTGCATATCTTCAAGATTTTCTAGATTTGATGTACTATCAAACAGCTGTCGTCTTCGTGCTTTATATAATAAAAATAATTCTAGACTGATCAAAGCTGTTTTTTATATTTCACATCTGAAGATTTGACTTAATCAACATTCAGAGACAGTTAATCCATAATTATAGTTCTTATGTTGTAAAGTAGGTTGATTGAGCACTTTTGCAAATATGTTTATAGGTACGGGTAGGTGAAGATTTGTTAGAAGTGCATTTACCAAAGTAAATATATGATTATTATACATCACAGGAACTGATATAACTATGTGTTTTGTAATAATACGCAGTTACTTTGTATAAATGCATGGAACTATTACTTGAACAACTAAGAAATCAATCAATTATTTATAGCTATACCAGCAGTGCGTACACACTTACACATCATAAAATGAAGGAATGAAACTAAGTTTCTCCTAATTTTATGGCGGTGCATCTCTGTGTTGGCCGACTATTGTCACCAGACTTCTTCTATTATTCATCAGGCTTCAACGATTTACCATATCCAATAACCCAGAGCGTATTCACACTGGAATTACACAATATGTGACTGTACGTATCCTGCAAGATGTGTCCTTTCTTGTTTATCAAGAAACATTACTTTACTTTATTTGTATCTCCTGGCGTTTTCAGTACGACCTAATAAAAAGTCAAGTGTTCCTGTGCATCGTGATGCGCGGAATGCAATCGAGACTAATATAAAAATAGCTGCGCATGCCAGAGAAACGCTGTAATTTAGAGTGCAGTTGCAGGAAATGATGCAGCAGGTATAATATTAGATACATATATATTGATAGTAGGAAACAAAGGAGGGGTATTCTCAAAATTAAAGAAACAGCAGAAAAAACACTGGTTTTGTGTCTAAATTTATTACTCCTAGTTTTCTGCGTAAGGTAAGGAGGTAAAACTCTTAAGGATTGGATGTAGTATGTTTTTATTATTTACTCTAAGAAGGACTTGTAAAATAACCACAGCCAAAATCTGTTTAAACGAAATTAATGCCAATGTGTAACGAACAACGAAAAAGTCTGATTCCAGTGCGCGAACATTCATCTCTGGTAAATTGTATGTACTGATAACTCTGATATACAGTAAACTCTCTCTATATATACTCCCGATTGGAATTTAAATTCCGGATATAAAAGACAAATTTTCTCTGCCCGATTTTTTTCTTTATTTCTTTTTTAAATGAAAAATGTTATATGGATATAACACATTCCGGATGAAGTGAACACTTTCAATTGGTCCGAAGAAGTTCGTTATAAACAGAGTTTACTGTACAGTTTTGCGGTTTATTTCTTTCACGATAAGCTTTGAAGTGAGTAAGCTGACTCTTGGCATGATTTATTCCTATTTCTGTTTAGATTTATTGTCAAGTGGCAAGGCAATTATTCAAATGAAGGAAAGCGGGCTATATTTGGAACCATTTTTCTCCTTTGTTGTTTTAATATATGTTTTAATACAAAAAATCACCTGTCTTTAAAATAGGTTATCGAAAATATTCCAGACATGCTAGGTTTTTAGAAGAATGTGATTTTAAGATAAACTGACAGCAACAGATTTTGTAGCGATTTTTTTACCACAGTGTAAGAAGTCCTTGAGCACCAGCATTACAGTATTTGTTTAATCAAGTTTGCTCGCGACATATTCAAATACTCGCAAATCTAAGCTATCCCCAAAACAAGCCCAACACGCGGCAATGAATAACTGTTCGTAGGATTACGTAAGGCTTCATTTTTGACAGTATCAACAAGCACAGCCGCCCATTTATAGAGGGTATGATATGTGTAAAAGAAAAAGAAACAATCAGACATCTGATTTGCAAACCATTCCCTGAACACAAGATTATGTGATAGACTTCTCAGCATTGTTTCAGACGCCCAAATACTTATAGAAGAATATAACTCAGTAATGACATTAAATAAGCTATCTCGACAGACCCAATCAGATGTTATATTGACTTGGGAATAAATAAGTATACAAAAAATGTACAAACAAAGCAAAGAGAGTATTGTCTTTTAAAACGGAATAAAACATTATAGTTTTTTAAAGCAACAAATTCTTATTCATAAGTCAGTGAATTGTAGTATGAGGGCAAAGTTCCGTTACTCTAGTCGTAAGCAGTCTCGTCATTCAGAGCATTCATTATATAATTCCATGTCTGAAAGCTCGGCAAACCGCTGATGAATGAGAATCGTAGGAAGAAACCAATGTAAATCTTTCCTTAACATTAAAAGTACCGGTTTAAAATGGCTAGGAATAAACTAGTTCTCAAAATTTTGCAAGATGCTATATGTTACTGATCCCAGAGGAAATATAAATGTAGTGTAGATTGTGCAATGTGTCAAAGTAAATCTATGAAAAGAGGGATCAAGATTCATCTTTGAATGTTTTAATACTGCATTTAATACACAGTGGTAAGGAATAGAAAAAGCAAAGCAAACTAAAAAGTTCTTGATGTATGACTAGTTATTCTGTTCACTTAGATATTTGCACATAACAATGTAAAGTATTGGCAAAAACACAAAACGCTCTAAAAGTTCTCGCATGCAAGGTTTGTTTCATAAATAAATAAAAATAAACAAATAATGTTAACATGTACATGTCTATACGTTACAAGTAGTTAAGTAACTAGTTCTAACTACCAGCCATATTGTTACATATCTGATATTTTATACAATTGCTTATGTAGCATAGGAAATGAAAATAAAATACGAAATTAAAAAGATAGCTTAGTCCATTATTCGACCATTATTCGAGGAACCAATTCAAGTCTGTGACTTTTACCTTTGTTTCTCTTTGTATTTCATTCTGGAGACTTCCTCTTATTTTCTCCTTATTCTTACTCTGAAACGAAATTAACGTGAATGTCATGTCTGTGGTATTGATGTTTTGTTACTGTTTTTCAAAGTCTTTATGTAAATTAAGGGTATATGTAGTTATTTCACCAAACATTCATAAACAACATATAAATATTTTTTTAACAAATCACATGTAGAAAGTCATTTAAAAAGTGAAAATGGCGTTATTTTCTTTTGTGACACTTTACGCATCACTGGATATTTACCTTCTTAATTGCCCATTATTATAAATATACACTGAACAACTTTTCTAACGCTACCAGTACCCTTTCGCAATATATTCAAATAATTAGGTGAAATTTTAAGGGTAACTAAGAAATTGTCTTATTCAAAGTTGACAACAAAAATATTCTGCGAGTTTAAGATCTTATGAATTATTTGATGCACTCCCTATTTTTCAAATTTGCAGTTTTTTGCCAATAATTCAATTTTGTAACAACGCGAAAAAAATTGAGAATTTGGTAGGGGGAATATTGTCGACCACAAAAACTGCTGGTGTAAAAATTCAAGAACATCTTGATCCTCAAAGTTACGTGAAAGCATTTTTAATTGCATTTGCATTCCTCCTTTACGGAATAATAGGGACATGTGCTATGCGAAGCTGAATGTGGCACAACTGCCACTCTAGCTGCAAACACGGTGAACATTCTACCAAAATCATCCTGTTCACCCGACCTTAACCTAAAACGTTTTGTTAATTATTACTAAAACGAAGATAAAAATATACCTAATTTTTTTGTATTGGAAACTTTGAAATAAACCGGTGGACGGTATCGTTCATGCAGTTATCAATTGAATTAATTTGCTTACTTTGAGAATTTATAAAACATGGGGTGCATCAAATAAATTGCAACATTTTCAACTTGTAGAATGATTTTGTTTTATTTCTTGTATCTATTAATGTATTTTATATTACTTTGTTCTGAAAATTCAATTAATCATCTTGTGTAGTTTAAAAGTTATAGCCAACAGGCTACTTGTTGCGTTAGAAAAGTTGTTAAGTGTAATACAATGCTTTATAGAAGGTTTGTCTGTTGTTAATATGGCGGTCTTCTAGATAATTAGCTCATCCGGGGTGATCTTTTAGGATGATGATTGTCCCTCTTCTGTCGTCTGTCGTCCGTCAACATTTGATTCAAACGACATCTTCTCCAAAAACTTCTAAGCCAATGTTAAGGAAACTATGCAGAGATGTTCCTTGCATACAGCTCCACCAAAATTGTTCAGAGAATTCGATTCCATGAAGCACTCTGGTTGCTATGGCAATAATTAAAAATCTTCTTTTCTAAATTCACAAGGCCTAGAACTTAGATATTTTGTATGTAGTATTGTCTAGTGGCCCTCTCCAAGATTGTTCAAATTATGACCCCTTGGTCAAAATTGACCCCGCCCAGGGTCACTTAGTTTTACATAGGCTTATATAGGAAGAACTTTTTAAAATCTTCTTGTCTGTAACAGGGCCTAGATCTTAGATATTAAGCATGTACAATGTAGCATTGCCTAGTAGAATTCTTTATAGTTTGTTCAAATTATGTCCCTGGGGTCAATATTGGCCCCGCCCAGGGGTTCACTTGTTTTACAAAGACTTATATAGGCAAACCTATTTGGTATGTAACATTGTCTAGTGGTCTTCCACTACTTTGTTCAAATCATGCCTCTTGGCACGAAATTGACCACACCCACCAGGCAAATGGACTTGTAATCAAATTAGCGATATACGGCAATAATGGAAATTCTACACTTTATTTATTTTATTGGCGATTCAAGTATTCAATACTACACCGTCCGAAACTGATGCCACCGGGATATATTAATGTAACACATTCATGTTATAACTATGCTCAACCCAAACACACAGATCATTAACGAGTTCCTTCAATTACTTCTCTGGGCTCTTAATTACTCTCAATATTTTTTACCAAATTCGGGCTTCCAACGATGTTGTTTATTCAAGTTCTGTAAGTATCTAAACTGTCAAATGGGTTTGTATTTTATTTAGCTACCATGTCTTGAAAATGACTCATTTTTGAGTTGCTCTGATAAATTGGTTCCAAATTTAAGATGAAGAATTTAAATGTACTGCTCTCTAGTAACTGTAATAGTTAAACGATGCTCGAAATGTTACAACATGCCCCCATCACAAACATCTGTATCACGCAAGCCATAGAATGCCTAAAAATCCGTTTTCATTTTAATGGCTTTCTCTCAACAACCACTGCCGAATATCGCAATGTCAAAATGCTTTTTGATTAATGGGACAGGTCATACGACATCGAGTTATTAAGAGTGTTTGTACAAAACAGATTCTTCCTACATTCATCGCGTTTTATCCGTTTAGGTAGGGATTCCGAGAGAAGTCGATAACGAAAAAACAGGATTCCTCAAAGAGTATTTTACGCAGTGGAACAAAGTGACAGATTCACCAATTTGCTTAGAATTGAAATAAACAATTTTGAACAACAGAGGCAGTAAGTAATAAACTAATGAAAACATTATAGAAATTATTAATCAAACACAAAGTAATCTTTGAAATCAAGACATAAATATACATATATACTTCTTTGGATGGAATATAACTCAAACTCAAACTCAAACATTTGATTTGCTTTGAGGCCACCAGCCCATAACAATATATGCTACCATAAACTTTTTATACATTTGCATTGTGTGATGTATAGCCCTATCAAGAGACAATTTACAAATAAACTAAGTACAGTATTCTTATAATATTAACAATACCAATTATTTCCTAGCGACATTTATCATATCATTTCTAATTACAGTATTCTGATTACATTAACAATAGCAGCGTTTGAATACGGTAAAATTATAATGTTGATAATACCAGTAATTAATTTCAGTTTACTTGTAATATTACCAAATACGTCTGAAGAATTTTCCGAATGAGATTTAACTCACATAAAAGGTAACAAGTTGTTACTGACATTGAATCACCTGTTTTGTAAATGACAAAATTGAAAGTATGAACAAGATTGAATAATCATTATTGTAGTATAGCAGGTTATGTATAAGAGGCAACATTGGTATATATATATTAAACTTATTTTCCCTGTGAATATTGATATCACAATGGAAGCGGTTTGAACAAGTCCTTGGTAGATTTTTCAGCGAAAGTCCGATCGATCATATTGCGAAAACGCCTTACAACCTTTCATCCTAAACCGGAACAAACCAAGTGACACAAAAAGTCAGGGTTTAAAAACAATATTTACCATTTACAAAGTGCCCCCTCCCCCAGTAATTGTTTCCGATTTGCTAATAGTAAAATCATACGCTTGGACATACAGACGTAACTGAACGTTAAACACATTAATTTTAGTTTTAAGTTTCCAATATGAAGTTGTCAAATTAGATTGATGTTTCTTCCCTAAAGCCATCTGATCCAACCAACCGAATGTGAAGAAAGTTGTCCTTATCTGATCACATATATGGATTCATTCAATTTGTCAAACATCAAATACTTAAGCAGCATCTTCCTCCAGATCATTTACTTTATTAATATGAATTTTGAAATTCAGTGTGCAAACACTAAAAGTGAGAAACAGCACACGAGAGACAGGATGAGTGATACAGATAAACCTATTTAATTTCTGGCAGTTGCCTTAAATATCACGTTGAAAAATTACTATTAATGAATATATAAACATTTTAAAGGCAAGATGTGCATACCATCCAGCGCCATAGCCTCACTGTTTCAGTATCATTCCAGGGCATTGTTTCTTTATCGGTATTGCGTTTTCGGTAAAAGCAGCACGTACCACAGAAAGAAATTAAGAATAATTAAATGTACATGTAAATAATTTCATCATGTTCAAATTAATCTTTTATTTATTGACGTCAACATTTTATAACCTGACATAATCGTTTAACGACATACCATTTGCTGTCGTTCAAAATGTTTTGATTACTTCGATCAAAAGTATTCATTTATCGGTTTACTGATGTCTAACTTATAACTAATTTATTGTTTTTACTATTATTCCTACAACCTATACATTTATAAGCTAATTTTGCAATTAAAATGTTTTGTTAATTTGATTTTTGTAGCTTTCCCTGCGACACCGTTACGTGTAAGTATAAAAGCTGTATTGTTAATTATAGTGAACATTTACATATGCATATTATGAAGATTAGTGTCAGCTATTACTAAAGAAAGATTAAAAATTTGACTACAGAGATCGGGTACTTAGGAAACGCTTTTGTTCCTGAACAATTTCAATGTAGGACACAATTTTGAAGCATATTGTAGCCTTCTACAAAATGCGAGAGGGTGCACGTTATGCAAAGTTACAGACTAATATAAATGTTGATAGCACGTGTAAATTGCCCCCCCCCCCCGTTTCAATGAAGAAGGTTTCATCCTAGAAATGTCACTTTGTATGAATAATGTCGGCAGTTATTGTTAACTTTAAGTGCCAGTCTAATTTGAACGGAGTATTCAAATATTCACCTTTAGAAAGTCCATTCAATATGGTTTCAGTGCTACATTGCACAGAGACTGCAGTAATAAAATATTTTCAAATGTCAAGAAATGTCAAAGGTTGAGAATAAATTCCGGGGATATTTCACATGACTATTATCCCGTTGAAGCACGACCCTAGATCCTATGTTAGCATATATAGTGAAATATAGTGAAGCAATTTCAAAATATACATTAATATTATCGGTAATAATGATTAATTATATGTATTAATTGTGAAGGATCCATTAAAAAGGGCCAAACTTACAATTGAGTTTCAATCTATGGTGATTTCAGCAAAAACAACAAATAAAAAAGAAAACTATCTTCCTATTTCTTTTTTTTTTGAATTCTCTTTTTATCATATTACTGTATGATTTTCAATACAAGGTAAATAAAATGATGGAAAGACCATAGTTAGTAAAAACAGTCTTGCTTAATTTCTTGATCGAATAAATTTCGTTTATCAGTCATTCTGTATGTATGCTAAGTATCTATTGGCAATACTGAGACGGAAATTTTGATTTTCCAGATTTATACTAGTATATTACATATTTCTTTGTGCTAAAAGAAACGAAAACTGATATGATCGACATCAATGGTTAAAAATATATTCATACATATGTATATATATTCAACAAATGTATTAATCGGAATATTATTACTTCCGAGACTAGGCGATGGCAATGTGAAGAAACCGAATAGGGGTGGGTGTGGTATTTGTATAGAATATCATAAGTCGTCCTCCGTGTTACGACTTGATTACCACATTTGTACTCGCCCTTGAGAGCTAACGTTATAATCTTCATTGTAGGCATTCTTTCTGCAACGGAACAAGTTACTGGTCATCATATCACGCGAGACGTTTAAGTCTAACACTTAATATGTACAGACACAGCGCATATATAGAGTGTAAAATCTATGTAAAAGAAGAAGAAACAATCAGACATCTGATGTGCAAATCATTCCCTGAACATAAGATTATGTGGTAGACTTCTCAGCATTATTTCAGACGCCTAAATACTTATAGAATAATACAACCATGTAATAACATTAAATAAGCAATCGTGACGGACACTGTCTAGGGGAAATGCAAGTATACGGACGAAAGCGTAGCATGTTAGACATCTGCAAACCAATATACCCCTCTTTTCGAAGGGGAAATTACTATGGATGTGTCTATACATAGGTTAAATAACTAAATTAAAAAAAAACAGCCACATAATAAGTTTGTTGCATGTCCGATATTTTGTAAAACAGTTGAATGGGATTCGAAGCAAAACAATTCGGAAAATAAAAATGTCATTGTCAATGCATAGAAATGTTTGTTGTCCTGTCTTTACCTTTGTCTGCTGGTACAAAGTAATTTTGTCTTTGAGACCAATGTAGAACATGATCAGCGTACACATTTATTGAATTTGATCATGATCTGCCTTGTTCACTTAACAGTCTGCACTCTATGAACTATTAATTGTACTGTCGATATAGAATAATTGACTTTCTTTACACTTTCTTTCAATGAATGAATAAACTAGAGAACTCGCAACATCTTTTAAGTGGGACTGAAATATTTGCGTATTATATGCGTTTGTCAAAGTTTGTATGATTGGGACACATATCATACTTTCACAGCAAATATCACAGCCGACATAGGCATGCTTACTATTTTAATACATTTAAAGTCGTATAAAATCTTGTAATATTTAGTGGTGCAAAAAATCACACTCACATTGAACGTTTCCCGGCGGGAAATAAAAAATGAAACGTATCGTAATGTGTCATACTACAGGGTTGTCCTGATATTTGTTACAAAATCATGATCTTAGGAAAATGAATAAGTGCGTGTGCGTGTGCGTGTGCGTGTGTGTGAAAGCTTTGTTTGATAGAATATATTTTTATTTATCTAACACTTTGTTACTATCCAGTAAAGTTTCACACGTTTCAAAGTTTCATATCACGCGTTTCGTATGTCACCAGGACGTTGCCGGTACGTGTCATGGAGTTTGAGATGTCTGCTTCGCACGTGTCTCATGTGATCTTAAATGACAGCGGCAGTTCTTGATGATGCAGAAGGGTTGTAGACGGCATCTTTAAGTATTCATAGAGAGTAATATATTGTTTGCGTCTGTTTTGTAGGAAATGGAAGTGATTTCTTAATGTTGTTCGAGCCGTCGACAACCCCCTTAGAATTGTGTGTCGTTGTTCTTGTTGAATTGTCTTGTTGAAACCATAGTAATGTCGTCGTTAGACCTCAATGATAAGTCATGCCTGATAATGTGATACACATAATTATGTTGCGTCAACTTTGTACTGTCACCAAAAGCTGAACACACGGATCTTTAACCAGTCCCTCCAATTGCTTTGTTTTTTTTTCTCGCGAAATTCGAACATCGTGTTTTACAAATTTTATTTCAAATCTTTTAACTAACAAAAGGTTTTGTATTCTGCTCAGCTTCCTTTGTCAATGGTTCATTTTTTTTAAGCTCTTATGAATAAATTAAGAATCCAAGTGTAAGAATGTTTGTGCATTGCTCTGTAGAAAACGTTAAGATTAAAAATGACGTTCTTTGCGCTTCATACGTTTCTGAAATTAAAATTAAAGCTTTTTTCTTGCTATTATAATGCTATATAACATGTCAGTTAAATGTGAAAATCATATATAAGGTACAATGATTGTAACTGTAACACACATTATGATACACCGTGTCTAATTTGGATTTATAAAGGTTATTTCTGTCAAAACTAATGCATCGGTTTCGTGTTTCTTTGAAATAACTAAATATATGCACCAAACCATTTAGGGCGAAGTTAAGTTTCTATGGATTTTAATACAATGAAACCCATCTGTACGACACAAACCAAAGAATGGTCAAATATCCGTTTTCATTGGAATATAGCGCTGTTAGAATACCTCGACACGAAGAGTAGTTCCACTTATGCTCATAGGATAGAGATTCAGAGAGAAGACGATATCGAGAATTTTGAGCTGTGAAACAAAGCGGTAGATTCTTATATTTGCTTAAAATTGAAATAATATATTATGAGCAACTGAGTCAGTAGGTGATAAAGTAATTTAAACTAAATTCAATAGAAAGCAAAATTTGAAACCAATATTTCCTTGGAGGGATTAATAACAAGGGGCTAATAACAGTAAAACGAAACAATACTTAATTAAGAAATACTGAAAGTTTCTTTTTAAAAAAGAAGTTTCACGAATAAAGGATATACCGTAACTCATTTAAAATATAATGCATTCTACTTAAATTGAATCGCACGTTTTATTCATGATTAAAGTATGAGCAAGACTGAATAATCATCGTTTTAATATCGCAGTAAATGGATAGGTGATAACTTTGGCCATACATAATGCCTTTGCATATTGTTACCAGAATGGAATGTTTTCGAAAACATTCCTTGGTATTTTCAGTAGAAAACAGAAGAAAGATTTATGGACGAGGATAAATAGGTTGAGGTTGTTTTGAACAACAGTTCCTTGGTTGAGTTAGTGGAAGACGAAACGCATGGACCGTTCAGTCGGATGGACTAATAGACCGAACGGTCATTTTGCGAAATATTCTCCCAATTTTACCATAGAACAAAAAAAATCCAAGTTGCCCTAAAACTAGCCTTTCAATTAACAAAGAATCTAAGTTCCAATGTACCAAAGTTCCTTAGTTACATTAAATATGCATGCATATTTCGACATGCATATCATAACTGAAAGTGAAACTCATAACTTAAGACGCAATGTCTTTCAGGTTTCCTATACGAAATTGTCAAGTATAGATTGATGCTTTTTCTCTGATGTCACTCGCTTCAACAAGGAGGTAATAGTCGACTGAATGTGAACACAATGACATAGCAAAGAATTCATAAAATTCGTCAAACACCAAATAGTTTCCCCGTGAGATCACTTACTTTATTGATGTGAATTTTGAAATTTAGTGTGCAAACAAACACTAAATTTGAGAAACACTGCATGAAGCAGAGAAATATAGAGACAGAGAAATAATTTTACGACTTTTGTTGTCTTCTTTGACTGTGACTTAATTTTAACTTCTAAAATTGTATGTGACAGTTTTCGGAGATAATTTTTGCATTCATTGAGCGCCCTTGTCTCATCACTTCTTTTTTCGGGAACTTCACTTTTACATTAATAAAATATTTAAAAGAATTCTGTATCGGTTACTTCTTTCTAAGTTATATGTTATGTATTGTTCTAATATATACGAATGATTCTACTTGACCAGAACTTCAGCTTATACGTTAAATACTTTTTTGTAATTCAGAAATGTTTGGAACTTTTCAACGCCCAAAAGAACGTGTTATGGGAACACCCTTGGCGGGCAGGCGGCATCCACACTTGTTGTCCGCTCTCAAATTGTTTTCATCTGATCGTCACCAAACTTGCTGAACATGTTCGTTGGCATAATGTCTCTCATATATGTTCTATAACAAGCCAAATTGACACTGGCACTATTGGTTTATGGCCCTTGATTTATGCAAAATTGGCCAAATAGGCCCTGTCCGCTCTCTCAGTCAAATAGTTTTCATCCTTTCTTAACCAAACGTGATGAAAGTATTTGTGGAATTATATCTAGGCCAACTTCGATAACCAGTCAAACTGACAGATGCACTTTTGGATTATGGCCTTTTAATTATGCATAATTGGCAAAATTAGCCTTTTCTCTTCTCTAAGTCAAACAGTTTTCATCTGATCTTCACCAAACTTGATGAAAAGATTTGTTGGCATAATATCTAGGCCAGGTTCGATAACCAGCCAAATCACTCTAGGCATTTTTGTATTATGGCTCTTAAAATATCGAAACAAGAGCTGTCCCTCACAAGTGACGAATGCCCCCGAAAGAGGTGCCTCACAGTCTGTGTCCTCTCCATGTGCTCAATAAATGTGCTATGTAATTTTAAAATCCTTCCATGCATGACAGAGTAATCATGCATACAGTATTCCATTACTTTAAACACTAAGTGTGACCTTGACCTTTGAGGTAGGGACTTGGGTATTGCACACGACACATCCGCTTGATGTGCTAGACATTTGTGCCAAGTTATTTTAAAATCCTTCAAAGCATAATAAAGTTATAGTCCGGACACAAATGTATGCATATATACAGGATTCCATTACCTATAAACTCAAAGTGTGACCTTGACCTTTGTGGTAGGGATGTGGGTCTTGCACGCGACACGTCGTCTTGATGTGCTAGACATTTGTGCCAAATTATTTTAAAATCCTTCAAGGCATGACAAAGTTACAGTCCGGACACGAATGTGTGCATATATGCATATATAGAGGAATCCATTACCTTCAAACTCTAAGTGTGACCTTGACCTTTGAGCTAGGGACGTGGGTCTTGCACGCGACACGTCGTCTTGAAGTGCTAGACATTTGTGCCAAGTTATTTTAAAATCCTTCAATGCATGACAAAGTTACAGTCTGGACACGAATGTGTGCATATATGCATATATAGAGGAATCCATTACCTTCAAACTCTAAGTATGACCTTGACCTTTGAGCTAGGGACGTGGGTCTTGCACGCGACACGTCGTCTTGATGTGCTAGACATGTGTGTCTAGTTATTTGAAAATCCTTCAATGCATGACAAAGTTACAGTCCGGACACGAATGTGTGCATATATAGAGGATTCCATAACCTTCATACTCCAAGTGTGACCTTCACCTTTGAGGTAGGGATGTGGGTCTTGCACGCGACACGTCGTCTTGATGTGCTAGACATGTGTGCCAAGTTATTTTAAAATCCTTCAATGCATGACAAAGTTACAGTCCGGACACGAATTTGTAAGTGAGGACGCACGGACGGACGGACAGACGGACAGACGGTCAGACGGACAGACGGACAGACGGTGCGATTTTAATATGCCACCCTTCGGGGGCGTAAAAAGATGAAATTAGCCTTCTAGTTCTTTAGTTCAAGCAGGCAATAAAAACGTATGAAATGCCGGATACTGAGTTATTCCTCTCTGATGGGCGTTTTTTTGAGACAGTTTGTTTAATTTTTGTTCAATAGACTTTTTGAGTACTAATAGCTTTAGTTAAGTATTGAATTACTTATTGAATTCTGAAAGTAATCAACACAAGTATGATTGAAGTTGGACCCGTGCGTAAGCAGGTCAAAATTAGTTGTGACCTTCATAGGTTTTGTTGACTGAGAGCGATTACACGGATCATAAACGCTAAGTGTTTTTAATATGTCTTGTTATTACCGATTTTAAACATGTCAACTGACTGTCATGTAGGAATGTAATAAAAGTTTTTCTGCGCACTGCACTGGTTAGATACAAACTTCCGGGATTAACTTGTCGCAGTCAGTCATTTTCAAATTTCAAATCAAATGTTTTCAAAGCTCAGTTGTGCGTAAATAACACATGGTGTTTGACAATTAACCTAATTTTCTGTAGCATTAACAAAAAATGTATCGCAGCTTGTTATTCCAAATTATGTTGTGAAGTGTACGGGATACTCTAATGACTTCAAATATATGTACTAATAATTATCTGGCTTATCCTTTCCGCGGATCTATAGGCACAAGACCATTGAAACAAAGTCTTAGTATGTAAAGAAGGCGAATCATAAGCAAGTACATTTTGTTTCCTTATCGGACGAAAAGTAGTTTCAGAAGGGTAAATTTTCAGACTATCGGATGAAACGAAATATCGTATCTGTGAGTGTTTTTTAAAGAACCCTTAGTGTGAAATGTAGGAAAAGATAATGTTTTCCGGACGGTAATAATGCGAATAAAACTATTGATGTTAAATAATGTAAACTTGCCTCTAATGACTTGATTTGTCTGGGTTCTTGACTCTGTCTATCTGATTTTGTCTAGCATCAGAAAATAAATCTCCAAAATGTCACAAAAATCCTGCATTATCGCCAAATCAAGCACTGCTCTATAATTTACCAAGTACACCATCGTATCCCAGTATATTAACTATTATCAACAGGATATGAGTTTCTTCAATTAGATACGTACTCTACCATGCCACAAAAAATAATTCTATACTTCCGACAAATGTATGCTTACGAACATAAACACACAAAAATAATGATATTGAAATTTGTAAGTGGCGAAAACTTTTGCTGGGTTAAGACTGAAGAGCACACGGTCAAGAGCAGACATGTTTACTGACAATACGTAAGCAAACCTTTTAGTGCTTTAGTTTATTATCCTGCAAAGTGTTTCGGTAAGATTTACAAATTTATCTTTTCAAATTTGCCCTATTTTTGACATGGTGCAGTTATATAAGTGATTAATGCCTTCAATGGTTGCTAGTTCAGATCATTGGTTTAAAGGAAGTGACGACGATCACTACAAGGACAATTTCAGCCTCCACCATACATTTTATTGGTTTATAACATGTTTACATAAAGTCATACCGATTGTGATAATAAAGAGAGAAAACGACAACGTTAAACTGGCTATATTACAAACCTCTAGATTAAGTGAGAATAATTTAGGCTGTTGTATTTGACCAACATACCTCTTTCTGTTTTAAAAGAAGTGAAGGCAAACAATGTCAGCTGCTCAGCAGGAAGCTGGTTGTTTTGAATCCCACCGAATCACAATCGCACACCGCATAATGTACCATTATTTGCCACATTTTCTACAATCCTATACTTGTGTGAAGAGAAGTATTGTATAATTAAAAGGACTCGAGAGGCCCTGAACAAGATTGAACATTTGTTAAAATCAAATATGGAGATAAAAGTTATTTTGCATGTAAAAACCGTTAACATATGCAGTACGAGAAAAATAATAGTGTTTATTTTCCTGTTTATCTTTTTCGGAACAAATGTGCAATCGAACAAGTTTTGCAATTGAATTGTGACTTTTTGCATCTGTGAAACATTTATCATGAATGTCTATGGCATGTGTCACGCAATACAGATACAAAGTGGATATTGTCGAAATAAAAGAAAAGTTGGAGGCTTTTAAGTTAGGGAAAATATTGGAAGTTGCGCTACGCAACTATTGTCTGGCAATGAAGACATAAATTGTATACTGTATTCGTAAAAACAGGCAAATGTTATTTCTCGTAATGGCTCTTCGCAAATATTGATAGGGGTCCGTGTAACAGAATCAATAACTTCCAAGTCAATTGCTTGTTTCAGTTACATGATTGTAGTGATTTACCTCAAGAAACAAATTGAAAACGGGTGAAAGTAATTAAAACGTAACATGATGATCCGAGTTTCCTGTGCCTGTCGTTTACAGATAACAGAAGGCATTTAATCATTGTTGTATTTAAAGAAATGCATTAATAAAAGAAATAAAAACCTGTTACACATGCAAACAATTTTTATTATCAAGACACATACAAGTAATGTATGAAGTTCTTATGACATTCATCGGTAACTACACTCTATTTGCTTTTTTAAATAAATGTTTATTAACACTTAAACTACTGGTACAAGTTATACTGCCTTTGTTGCCAGAGCAAATCAAGAATATCTCGTGAAATTAGGTGATGATTTTCACTGCTTGCTATCTAGTTTGAAATTTTTAAGTAAGTAGCATTTTAACAAATAATGATTCTGACAAGATTAGAAGATTAATACGTCCATGTTCAGGAATTAATAACAGTCAAGGTTAAAGTCCATCGAGGAATGTATGGTAAATTAGCCTAAGAAAGACATAGAGGGGCAGAGGTAACTTAATTATTAGTGTGTAGTGACATTCCCCAGACAATTGCTATGTTAAAAGGAGACAACGAGTGTCAACCGATGCAAACTGTCTACAAAATATCATGTCTACGACAACTCGCGAAAGCTGATTCAGCATACACGTACACGTGCCACGGTTATGTGTAGATTTGATCATATTAGTATGGTAAGGCGGGCTTTAAAGAAACTTTAGAAGTTTCAAGCACGTTTTAGATACTCCTAACAACTCTTCGTTAAGTAAGCGGAATTATATGTATTCTTCAATTTGATTTTTCCGTATGCAACATTAGATCCCCTAGGTAACTGCAAGTGACAGGTCATGATTTGGTCACGTGAAAATAAATTAAAGTTTCTTTTAATAATAAAATTGTGTTGTTAATTTCTTTGAGGAATTGCTATTACCAATTACTGGCAGTCAATATTTTGTAATTACATGTACTTTATTGATTATAAACAGTTGAGATGTTTTTATTATTTATTTGTCTGGAGCGTTGTCTGTTTAAAAAATACTTTACGTTGTTATTGCTTTTAATTCGTAAATATTATTTTATTCTGTACGAATTGGAAAGCAAAGTTCAGCTTTTAACGACATAAGTAAATGAGCGCCTAACTTGTGTATAAACAGAAATTACAAATTGATTAGCAATACGATATGTAAATGTGTAGTGGAAGATTACATTTGCCTTTCTTAAGATGCAAACGGTATCATTGCGAACAACACTATTGATGTTATATAATGAAATCTTGCCTGTAACGACTTGACATGTCTGAAGTCTTGAAGCTATCTATCTGGTTGTGTCTAGCATCAGATAATACAACTTCAAAATATTAAATAGAAGTACTGCAAGAACAAGCAAGTGTCTTGTCGCTTTTTGTCCTTTCACAGTCATGAGCAAGAAATGAATCATTTAATTAAATTCGACCCTAACACGCATAAAACATATTCGAATATTGTATTTTTATAATCAACAAAATTGAATTCTTTAGATTTAGTTAGTAATTTATTGTACCCAAAGGGGATTGTTTATATACGATTAACGTATTGAAGTAAATTTCTTTTGTTACAATACATACTGAATCTTTCATTTGTCATCTGTGAGGCTTGAGAAAAGCAGTATCCATATGAAAAAATGTGCAGTCAATTTTGTTTTCCCATCAAAGTGTTCAATCTTTTTTCACTTAAATACGCAAATGTGCCTAATTTTGTTACTGTTATAAGTGTTTTTCAATTCTAATTAGAATGATGGAAAAAGATCAAATGTAAAATTTCCGGAATTGCAAAAATCCAAAACCTCACCAGCGGGCACCATTAAAATGGCATAAGAATATTGATTTGTTTCCTTTGCGCATTTGACTATTGCGTCTCTGTTGCAATTAGACTCAGTTCATTTTATTTACACAACCCATTAGCTATATGTAATTGTTTCTTCTCAAGATATTCAGTAGGGGATATATTATCCAGATTAATCTGGTCGCCGACGGCCTCGGCAAATAAGTAATCAATCACGCGTGTCGTATTAGGACCATATTACGACGGAGGAGGAAAGTCAATATGTCATAGAAGACTTATTTTGTGTCTTTAAAACTGTCAATGTTATGTCAAAAAGACCTTGTAAGAAACACGAATTTCTTCCATGACGTCACAGCTTTCTGTTCCTGAATATTTGTCATAAATTATATTACATATCTTTTCTGACTAACACAATTAAGGTTTTGAAATTTAAACCAGGAGACTTGTGTTTGAGGATGTGTGTTGTGACTGTGTTACATGCAATCATCACAAAACCCTTTTTATTGTGTTATCATTAACAAAAGTCTCCCTAAGAGTAATTGTTGCGAAATTTAATGTTAGAAATCTTACCCAAGTCACTGTCCGAAACTATATTGAATGATATACTTACAAAGATAAACGCTTTGGACCATGCAGTAGTCATTTAGAAATAATCTATGGCTTGGAGTTATTGAGGTGATGTGCCTGGCGAAATAGTTCACTTGGGCTTCGCCCTCGAGAAATATCATGATGGCACATTACCGACGGGAAATGATTCAATTTCGATAAAGAACCCCAAGCCAGAGATGTCTTTTTTATTCTTATAAGCCAAAGTTATGAAAACCATCATTACTACTACGGACCTTTTTCAGTTTGACGGTAATGTGTAAAATTGCATTATTTGTGGCTGTTTGACTGTGACGGTATGCAGAAGACGTCAGATTCAGAACCTAACAAAGCAGACAGTCGATTTAAATGCGTACTGCTAAACTTGTTCGAGTGCTTTTGTCATACAAAGAGATACATTTAAGGGAGATATCCTTGAACAGAAGCCCTCACTAACAAGATTGTGCAAAGATGTCCTGTGCGCTTAATACATGCATCCTAGACGTGCGTATTTTGTGACGGTTTGACACTCTTGTTGGTTAAATAATTTAGTTTTCTATTTGCATTGAACTTTTGTCGGTTTAGTTTAAAATTGATTGAGAAAACAAAACTGTTTATTTTCCTGTCTAGCTTTTAAGGGGCAATTGCGCAAAAGAAGCAGTTTTTTCTCCAGGAGAGTATTCATCTAGTATGTCTATGGCAAATGTCACGCAATACAGACATAGAATGGATATTGCCGAAATCAAAGAAACGTGGGAGGCTTTTACACTAGTGAAAATATTGGAAGTTGCACTACGCAACTATTATTTGTTAATAAAGACAGCAGTTGTATACTGTATTCGTAAAAACAGGTAAATGTTATTTCTCGTAATGGTTCTTTGCAAATATCTTTAGGGGTCCGTGTAACAGAATCAATATGTTTCTACTGAAATGCCTATTTCAGTGAAATATGATCGTTGCGATTGACACCAGACACAAAGGAATAATGTGACTAACAAGGTGATGTTGATTTAGTGTGAATGATGTAAGATAAAAAGAGCATTTAATCGTTTTGTGTTTACAACTTATACATTGATGAAAACTAAGTATTAGCAGTCACCTTTTTATACAAGACGTGTTGCATTATCAAAAGACATACAATAAATTGTAAGGCCAAATAACATCCTTCCTGCACTTTGTGTGTTCGTTAGTAAAGTCCCAAGATCTTTTTAAATTTACTGATATGGTATAATAAATATACTGATCGGATAATGATAGAACTATGTTCTAGTCACTCTAAAACAATGTTTACATATTCATTTGGTTTGTATTCAAGTCGCTTTTTCACGAAAAAGTGTTGCTAGTAAGCCTTTTTTATTTTTTGCAATATCATTGAAAAAATACAAACATATACATCAATTTAAAAAGTAAAGTAATGAATGTTTTTGGTACAGTTAAAGGTAATTTCCGCCGGCTAGACATCTGTCTTGGCAAAATAAGAGCTACTTGTCTTTTTGATCCTGGGACTTGAACCTGCAGGTTGAAACTGTTTTTGTCTTTTAAATGAGTGCAGGTCAAGATCCTGCACATCCACGAAATCTTGTCATGGCCATTCGCAATTCGGTCTATAAATATTATGTGAACACCCCTTTGCACACATAATTGTTATAATGAAATTAACAGAATGACATATCCATTTTCGAAATTTAGAACAGTTGGGTTTGACACCCGTTGAATGTATGGTGAATTAGCCTGAGACAAACATTTATGGAATGGGCGGTAGAGGTACATAATTTATTTAGCCTGCTATGACATTGCTCGGATACATGCAGCTGTGCAAAACATATAAAGAGTTTTGTCACCTTATGTTACATTTAGTCATAATGTTAACAAAAACTCAAGTCTTCTAAAAGCTAGCGTACCATATATGTACATGAATATTTGTAATGTAGTTATATTCTCTATCAAACCTATATATTATACCTTTACCATGAGTGTTGATAGTGACAAGTGCATATCAAGATCATCCTGCACATCCACGAAGTATGATCACGATCTGCACTGCTCGCTATTCAGTCAGAAAAATCCGTTGTTATCAAATAATGGCTCTGATGCAATTAAAAGTTCGTTTGAGAAATTCTTGACGAATTTGCATATGAGATATGGGGGGGGAATACATAATTTGAAGTCGACGATTTTTTGTGTCTTTATGTCTTTAAAATCTTGTGTTTACGCAAAGTCCTGAAATCTGGCTCAACATCCTTATGATGCCAATTTCAATTAACTTTCAAGTTATACTAACTATTGTATCATGGAGTTACATTGTATCTTGGAATATGATATTTCATATAGTGAAACAGCATAATGAATTTGCAACAAAACATAAGTTTCAGTACTGTATGATAGGTTATAAAGAGAAATGTAGTGTTAATTCCCATAATAAAACATTATAACAGTTGTTGTAACATATGTGTAAATGGATTACATTTATTAAATTTTCTAGGCACTAAAATATAACTGGTTTTAGTCTGTAATATTTCTTAGGATCAAGCAAGACCATCTCTTGCCTACTTTAATTAGTTCTGTCAAATCAGTCTTAAACATATTTTGTGAAAGAGGTTGAAAATTACCTTTACAACTCTTCGTCTAGTAAACGGAATTGCATGCCCCATGTACTGTGCTTATTCCGTTTTGAATTATAAGTCTTTCTAAGTAATTGTAATTGACAGATATCAGTGTTCGATAACAAAAAGTTAATTTTTGTTGTATAGTTTGGTAATTATTTAGAGGCGTTTTAATTATCAGACGATGGCTGTAGAATAGTTTCTTTAATTACATTTGTGACTATTGACAGTTGTTTTACGTGTTGAAATAATATTCCTCTGGAAATGACACTTGCCCTTCGAAGTACATCATCATTTCGCTTTTTTTAACGTAAACTGAAATATATCTATTGAACAATGATGAATTAAAAAAACTTTCACTTGGACTTGTTTGATTTTCAAACATTGGTACGGAAGCGTATAATGGTCGCCAGTGGCTAGATATCTATGTAGATTGGATTTGAAAATATCGCATCATGTTTGAAATCTTACAGGGAAAATGAAAGATAATAGAAGAAATAATTACATGATAACTGTAGCATTCGTTTCTTAAGAATAAGCGAGTAGTATCATTTTGAACGTTGCAGTTTTTGCATGCCAGATTTATCTTGCTGGTGTAAGATAATTTATTACTAAAGATTAGTTAATATTTAGCTCCGACATCGGTGAAACTAGAGTAGATGACTCATGAAAATGTTCTCTTTTGAGCCCACCCTAGCCTGCCTGCCTGTCTACACCTACCGTCTGAACATTCTATAAGTACAATCGTCATGGAAATTTAGTCAGAATATTTTTCTTGATGATCTCTCGACCAAAAATTGAAACAAGGTCACGCGGGGTCAAATCCTAGACACTGTCAAATAATAGAAAAGTATTCCAAACATTGTAGAAACCACATTTTGTACCCAATCATCCGTAAAACTGGTTAGAATGTTTGTTTTGATGACATATAGGATAAGATAGAAACTGTATTACGTGTGATCAAAACCTAGGGCACTAGGTCAAATAATAGAAAAATCATGTGATCATGAAGAAGCAAAATTTGCTACCAATCATCCTAGAAATGTCTTGATAACTGCTAGGTCAAGTTTGAAATATGGTCACATCACAAAATAACAAGGTGAACTCATAGAACATCTTCATTTTAGAATTCACAGTTTGAACCAAATCATTTTGAAAATTTATCAGAATGTTTGTTTTGATGAACTTTAGGTTTAGTTTGAAACTGGGTTTCGTGGGGTAAAACAGTTGGACTCAAATCATTAAAAAAACCTACGAACTCTAGAAGCCACATTTGACACACCGGCATAAGTCATTTTGAAAGAAAGTTTGTCAAGACCGAAACTGCGTATCATTTTGGTCAAAAGTTAGGTTTGTCAGCGGGTTGCTTTGGTCATGGCTTTAGACCTATTTTTTGTCTTTTGGGCAGCATAGCGATACATTGTATATGACCATCTTGGCCCTCTTGGTATTCATTATAGCCGAGGGCTGCATAGTAAATGATGGTGTTCGTTTTCAGCTTTGCGCGTGAAATATACGCCGGATAAGAACTTTATTTGCCAAACAATATGTGTCGGATTCAGGAAAAAGTTTCTTTAGTAAAAGTTTTAGCAAGATATGATATTGTGATTGCTTTTTGACGTCTAACGTGTTACGAAAAAACACTGCTCTGTTTTAGAACAATTATCTTATTTTTCATGGCATAACGCACAATTGCAAAATATTATCAAGCAAAGACAACATATTGCCAAACACATGTCTAGTTGACATAAACAGTAACTATCGACCATCATACGCTTCGGTACATTGGTTTATTCAATTAGCAAGATGCGATTATACGTAACGGATTGTATTAACGTCAGAATGTAAAGACATTATCAAGTGATTAGCAGTACATTAATATGCAAGAGTATATGATCAGTTTAACAAAACTTAAGATGTGAACATAATCGGTATGAACAGCTACATTGATAATATAAATTATCCAATGGTGCATGTAGATGCTTGACCTGTCTGAATTCCTGAGGGCTATTCAACTGGTTTTGTCTTGCATAAGAAAATACATATACAAATGACACTGAAATAACTGCAAGAGCACGTTCTGCCACCTTATTCATAAAGTGCCTTATCGTTTGTTGTATTTTACAGTCATCAACACAAAATGAATTAGTTTAATGAAATTTGAACTTAAGCATATACGGATGCTGTATTAACAATCTATCAACAGAACTGGACGTTTCCTGCTTTTATTCGTAATTCACTATACTTAAAGGGATAATATTTTCAACAATGTATTGAAGCAACGTTTTAAACATGATCCCGCTTTGCTAAACGTACTGTATCATAAATGGGATGTTGACAAACGAAGAAAATCTATTCGTCCGCTGACTTTATTTTTCCTCTGTCTTGCTTTAACCATACCTGCCAGGCTATTGCATCCTACAACAGATCTAGATCTGACGTCAAACAAAGACAAATAGCAAAAAGGAAAACCCCTGCTCAAGTAGTTTTTAGTTCTTTTGTCTTTCCATATTGTTTCCATGCTAATTTCTTCACCATAATGGAACATCAAATCAGAAAAAGGAATAGCTAGTGTGCATGGTATAGACTAGAACAGTGCTTCTTTTAACATACGTGTTTGAAAATATTATGCTTTTGAAATATTTTGATCATTGTCAATGCTACCCACACAGATTTGGACATAATAAGAGATGTCAACGAGGGAAAATCCTATCACGTCTGCTAGTATGCATGGCATGTCTCCCTTAGAACATTCCTCTATTTTGATTTAAGATTTCTGAATTATTTCAAACATAAAATTAAATTCATGAAACTCCTTTTTTCCTTAAACAATGAGAGTCAGTTATACCTTGAATATCGGTTGTAAGTTTGTAAGAGGCACTGTGACATTATAATTCACTCATTTGATGAAATAGGTGTAGTTTAATTGCATCCTCAGTGTCAATAAAAAGTCATATTAACTAATTGTTTCTTTATACAGTACATGATACAGAATTATCCAGTTTATAGTACTGGTACATGCACACATTTTTGGTATTTGAAATATTTGCCATGCCAAAGTATAGCTTTAATTGTGTATTTCTCAAATATTTTATCCCGTATTCTTCACGATTTTATCTAAAATATCAGTTTTTCAAATTGGCTCTCTTCTATGCAAATTTCAGTTAATTCATCATGAGGTGCAATGATCTACTCATTATGACTAAACGTACGACTGCAATACGCTGTTTTAGAAGGAAGTGGGTCGGAAGAAATACTACAGAGCCACTTCCTTACATCTTATTAGTAAGGTGTTATATTTCAGGAATATTTTACATGGACGTTCCTGCGCTTACAAGAAAATTGACGCTTCATTAAAGTTGAGAAATGTTTTTTTTATGATTTTTTTTTTCAAAAATATCAGACTGAAGTGCAAAGCTGTTTTAAATGCCGTTAGAAGATTGACTATAATACTGCGGCTCCCAAAGTGATATGTTCAAGAGCGGCGAAGCTATAAAGTAAATAATATCACATTGAAAAGTTTCTGATAAGGGAAGTAGGTATTTAAAATTTATACACGAAAATGTAGCAATACGTTAAGATGTTACAACAACCTACTGTAATCTCTGAAATGTCAATAGATAAATAACCTGCTAAGCATTATTACAAACAAATGAAAATACTTCCGGTAACAACTGTTATATATAGTGTTTCTTAACTATTCGAAAATGCAATAAATGCTCATTTGACCACCGCTCCGATGTTGCAAGAAAACTTATTTTATTTCTCATCACCTCAAAGCAATTCTCCTTTTAAAAATTTGAAACGAAAATTACTACTAAACAGGCAAAATTGTGGGAATTTTTTATCGCAGTTCTGCTGAATAAGCAGTTGTTCTTTGTTGACAAGCTCAGTAGCATATTTTTGTGTCTAAAACATACATTTACTTTTTAAAGTAATTGTTGCAACTCGGCATAACTCTTGACGCAAGAAGCTTACTTGAACTATTCTGCATAGCATATCTTTAAAAATATCGATGTATACTGTTCTGTACAAGTCAATATGTGTTTGTAAAATTATAATATTTGATAACTTAATGTATAAATTGTATGCGAATGAGCTGTTCAAGAACTTCGTCATAAATCATTCACATCATCGGCATAGGAAATGTATTATGTTGTGAATGACCTAAGACCAGAGCCCGAACTCCTAGATGTAACACCCGTGCTACTGTGACCAACTCTCTGTCTGTCCGTTCGTCCGACTGTCTGTACGTTTGACTGAAGATTAATGATCTTGTTACAGTATGTTCAGCTTTAATATTCATTTCAAATAACAATGCATTATTCTCTCAGCATCTTTTCTCATTGGATCAATAATGATTAACACTGATCAAATAGAAAACTTTAAGATGAATTCCAAAAAACGTTTTGATTCTCAAATGAGCTTATGCTACACATGCGGCATAACGCATTGGATATAATTATGTGATCAAAGTTATGAAAAGGAGAATGAATTGCGTTAATATATTTCTTATTATGACCGCCAAGGGTGGCATATAAAAATCGCACCGTCCGTCCGTCTGTCTGTATGTCCGTCCGTCCGGGCTGTGACTTTGTCATTCATTGAAGGATTTTAAAATAACTTGGCACAAACGTTCATCACAATAAGATGACGTGTTGTGTGAAATACCCATGTCACTACCTCAAAGGTCAAGTTCACACTTAGAGTTTAATAGTAATGGAATCCTGTATATATGCACACATTCGTGTCCGGGCTGAAAATTTGTCATGCATTGAAGGATTTAAAAAAAAAACTTGGCACATATGTTCATCACATGAAGACGAGGTGTCACGTGCAAGAGCCATACCTCAGAGGTCAAGGTCACACTAAGAGTTCGAAAGTAATAGAATCCTGTATATGCACACATTCGTGTCCGCACTGTAATTTAACCATGAACTGATTTATTTTAAAATATCTTGGCACAAATATTAAGCGTATCAAGACGACGTGTCATGAGAAAGGCAATTGTCCCTACCTTAAAGGTCAAGGTCACACTTAGTGCATAAAGGTAATGGAATACTGTATGCATGGTAACTCTGTCATGCATGGAAGGATTTAAAATTACATGGCACAATTGTTGAGCACATTGAGAGGACACAGATTGTGAGACACCTCTTTCATGGCATTCGTCACTTATGAGGGACAACTCTTGTTACTTTGTGTATTTATGTAAGTTTTTATCATAAATGTAAAGCATGCTAATATTTGAACTTCAAATATTTCGGATGTTTTTAATAACATTTTCTTAGTCCTCACTACTTCGATTTGAACTGAGTTAAAATCACCGATTTTCATTGAAGTATTTGATAGCTTAGAGAAATGTTGATTCATATATGACAGTGTAGTTAAATGAAGGCGGTCTTTCCATCTATCTGTTTAAGGACAAATGCGCAAAAGAACTGTTTTGCTCTAGGAGAGCATTCATTATTAACGTCTATGGAATGTGTCACGCAAATCAGATATAGAATTGATATTGGCGAAATCAAAGAAAAGTGGGAGGCTTTAAGTTAGTTAAAATATTGTAATTTTCGTTACGCAACCATTGTCTGGCTATGAGGACATAAATTGTATATTATATTCGTAAAAACAGGCAAATAATATTTCTCGAAAAGCTTCTTTGCTAACATTGACAGGGGTTCTTCTAACAGAATCGATATCTTCCTAATCAATTGTATTTTTGAGTTATATGATAGTAGTGATTTAGATCAAGAAGTAAAGGATGAAAATAAAGCATAACGTAACAAGCAGATCTTGGTTCTCCGTGCATAATGTTTTAAGATAAAAGAGGGCATAATTGTTGTCTGTTTGAAGATAATATATAAATAAAATGGTTAATAATATCATGTTTGTTTGACATACAATGTATCCTGTTTTCTCGTATTCTCAGGGGGCTAAGCATGTAAATTTGGTACATATAAAACAGTACACATTTTAGCAACATTATTTACATGTTATTTGATAGAAAAAAATACTCATCTTTCAGTTGATGTCTTTATAAGTTGCATGATTTTTCGTTATGGAAATTTTGCTACAGTATATCAGGTCAGCCTTATATTCAGAAATGAGAAGAAATTCATATTCTCAGGGTTTATGTTTGAGTTCAGGCATTGTCCATTGTCGATCCAAAAACTTATAATTGCCGAGGTGCATAAATTGGCATTATATGTTACAAATAGCATAAAATCAATAATGATGACAGTAGAATAAAACAATATGGGGTTTTACTAACCCCAGCACGAAATCTTAAGGAATTTCTGCATTTTCAGTAAAATGCCAATAGTGATTTAATTAAGTTTCAGTCAAGAATCAATTGAAATTTTTTTGTAACAAGTCAGTTTTGTATCGATATCTGTAATGATAACAAAGAGTTGCCAATTTGACACCTTTAATGTAAAAAACGAGAATAGTTAAAATACCCTGAGATTATGAGAAACAGGGATACATGCTAAAGGACTTGTTTAATCGAAATGCATTCATGTGGGAGTTCTAATGATAGTCGGAACTGCACTCCATGTTGTGTATTTTGGATAAATGTATGTTAAAATATTGATAATTAGTCTGTAGAAATCAATCAATATATATTGATGTATTCGTACCTTTTGATAAGCAATATAAAATAGTGTTTCGTGTATTCCCATTACAATATATTGCAGTAATTTCTCTTATAGATATGCACAAAAATATGGGTAATTACTGCTTTTAAGTTCTACAATAATACTCGCATAGCTTCAGTTAAGCGTTGTTTGGCATAGAATCGAAATGGTTTTAACAATGATTAGGTTTCAAAATCATTAAAGGAGTTTATACACTGCTTCTCAAAACGTAATGATAAAACTAGACAAAGTTTGTTACTTCTGTAACACGAAGACGGTATAAAAGGTAACATTGACTTGATTAAAGTCCTGAAGCTATCTTACTGGTAATGTTGATCCTCAGAAAATACAAGTTCAAAGCATCACAAACTACTGCTAGAGCAAGCATTGACCTCCTATTTCAAAGTGCTTTAGCGTATTTTCCCCTTTACAGTCACAAGAAAATGAATTCATTAAGTTAAATTCAAACTTAAAACATGAACATTTTAAAGTCGACGACATAATTTTGATTGGTTCAATTCATCCGTAACGTATCTAACAAAGACGGAAATATGAAACTAATTTGTAGAAAGTATTGTACTTTAATCAATACATCAGGTGTTTTCTGCGAAGGATACATTTTGGAGCTGGGGTGTGGGAATGCAAGGTCGCCTATCTGTGTTATTTTTTCACGCTTGCAGGATCACTGTAGACACAATAAACGTACCTCCTGCATCAATACACCTTTAGACTTATCACTGTTTGCATTTTCTGTTAATGCCATTGTCAATATTCACAACAGTGACTCAAACTTCTACATGTAATTGAAGCAGGGTACTGCAAATGAAAATGTCCTTAGGTATTCCCTTATTGACTTATATCCGTTTCAGTAAAACACTGATCGTTGTTACTGACAGTCCATCAAAGCTGGATATTTAGAGTACAGACTTCATTGAAATTCTACATGTAACAACTCTTCCAGCAAGCGAAACATGTCTCCTAAGAACATTCCTTACTTTGAGTTATATTGTACAATTATTAATGGTTAGTAACCATCAATAAAACACGAATCTGTTCGACTTACTTCTTACTTGAAACAATACGAAATGTTTTACGTAAAACTGAACTCCACAACACTCTAACAGGACCTATAACGTAACAGTATACTCATTGACTGAACTAGACTTCGTTTAGTTCCTCTTCTGGTGTCAATAAATTTGTTTATACAGCCATGGCACGAAAGTTCCCCGTATCTGTACATGTACACACATGTACACATATACACACATGTATGAAGCTTTGATAAAATAATTAATATTTGCCATGAGCGTAAATAAGCTGTCTGCAGCTTTAAGCGTCGTGTAGTTTTCGACCATTTCCCCCGTTCGATTTCATTAAGAATAGTCATTATTTTCTTTGAAATTGGCTTTCTACCAGCCTAATTTCAGGTAATTAAGTTATGAGGTGTGATAATTTTGACATTCATGACTGAACTAACGATTGTACAAGTTTAAATAGGAAGCGGGTTGGAGAACTACAGCGTCATTCCTTAAAAAGTGAGAGATATTTCCCGAATTGTATCTTTTTGATGTTATACGAATTTTACCTCTTGAAACGGATTAACGAATGTTTTATACGTTAAAATAATCATTACAAAATTTTGACTAAAGTGCACAGCTGTTTTGAAGTGATGTTATAACAATATGAAGGTTATCTGCTTGTTAGAATTTTACTGAATGAGCATTAGCAGTTGCGAAGCGTTCGAAGTAATGCAAATAACATTGAATTGTGGTTGATGGTATGAATATTAAACATTTTTATTTTATGTTTTCCAGTGAATCATAGAGTTTTCTTTGTGAAATAAAAGTGATAATCCACAGTTTTAAAACAGTGGATTACCTTTTTTTCACTGTTTTTGCGATCTTTTACCCGGATTTACGACAAAGAGTATACCGAGCGTAGTTAATGCTGGGAACCATGCGACGATGACGTCGTTAAAATGACGTCATTTGCGCTATGTTTTCTGAGGACGTTTCCCGCGATTTTCGATAGTATATAGAAACAAACTCAATACAGGTAGAGTTTTAACCATAAAATAAACAGAAAAAGTGTTGTTATCGGTGTAATATCACGCTAATTTCACTCGTGAACACTAAAATTTGTTATTTTCACTCGTGGCTGCGCCACTGGTGAAAATATTACTTTTGGTGCCCACTCGGTGAAATTATAACGTGATCTTACACTGAAACAAAAAATTATTCTCTATTTACACAAGTGTTTAGAAATCATTAAAGTTAATCATTAAATTAGACTTTAAAACTTCTTAATCTATGAAATTCCAGTAGGCAATTATAGATAAATAAAACATACATGTAATTATAAATAATTTGTATTGATGAAATTGTGCAGTACCATATTTCCTTTTTATTGCAATGCAGTGAAAAAATGTTAAACGACTACGTTTTTCCCAAACTGCTCACTCATTGTCGTTTCCCAGTTTCAACAAATTCAGTTTATTTTATGTACACTACCCATTAGTTATATGTAATTGTTTTTTTCTGAAGATATCAAGCAGGGGATATATTATATGGCCGCTGACGGCCTTGATAAATAAGTAATTAATCTCGCGTGTCATATTACGACTATATTACGACAGAGGAAAGTCAAAACGTTAAGGAAGACTTTTTTATGTCTTTAAGTCTGTCACTTTTATGGCAAAACACCTCATCAGCAACAGGAAGTTCATCTATGACTTCATCGTTTTTTCTTCCCGTATACCAGCAATACTTTGTATTACTTTTCTTTTCGGACCATCCTAAAGATTTTTTAATTAGAGAGGAAAGTTTGAGAGACAATGACAATGACCCCCGGGTCAAAATTGACCCCGCGCGGGTGGTCACTTAGTTGTACATCGGCTTATATAGGAAAAACTTTAAAAATCTTCATCTCTGAAACCACAAGGCCTAGATCTTAGATATTTGGCATGTAGCATTGCCTAGTAGACCTCTTCAAAGTTTGTTCAAATTATGCCACTGGGGTCAAAATTGGCCATTCCCTGGGGGTCATTTGTTTTACAAAGATGTATATAGGAAAACCTATTTGGTATATAACATTGTCTAGTGATCTTCCACCAGGCAAGTGGACTTGTACCAAGGTGAGCGATATAGGGCCATCTTGGCCCTCTTGTTAGTTTATCATTCTTTTTGTATGTTTTAATCATCAATGTAATATGCAATATTTTCATGCTGTTCTCCTTATTTAATTTTAGACACATTTTTACATTTTACCTGTGACAGTCAATATATATATGCTACTAGTATTCTCCTTAGTTTTACTACTATTGCTTTTAAATTACCGCCTGACAATTAAAGAGTCAAGATACGTTCACTATTATTTAATCGCTTAATGACGGACCATACAAAGTAAAGAACGAAATAGTGTATTGAACGTTTCAAATTGATAAAATGTATTTATAAAGTAAAATAAAAAAGGCGTGTTTTCGTAATATAGTGATTTATTGAAAACTATTACAATAACACACAATTTCGAAAGGTCACTTGTTCAGCAATGAGTAAACAGATCGTTTAAATAAAATATGTCCAGATTGACTGCAGTGTGCGGTTTAAAATCACAATACCATACTATTCTCTGATCCATCTGCATGTCCTATGTAAAATAAGCGTATCATTCCTCAGACACAGCAACAAAGAGATACTTACAGAGAACAGTACTAGTGATACCCTCAACTACATGCATGGAAAATAACACAAATCAGAAACTGTAGCTGTGGTAACTTGTGTTATTTAAAAATTTACAACAATACCGCAATTGAGATTGGTGTTTAGATCTAACTTGTCCCCGACAGCAACTTCTGAAAGGTTCCGAAAATGATTGTTAACGAAGGGGTTTTGAGAATTACTTAATAAACAGAATTGAAACGTTTTAGCCTATATCTAGTTGAACTGAATGGTCGCACGAAAGCGTTAAGCCCGTTCCTTAAAAGTTTGCATATTTAATAAAGGGGAAATGCTCCTTGATAGAAATTTAGTTAGATTCCACAAACTTCGGCGTGAGCTTTTGACATATAGTGTCCTGCACAATTCAAAATAAAAATAAAACTGGTACACGATTTAATATGACCACACAGTGGTCTGAAGAACCCATATAAAAACCTGTTTATCGAACCTACTCTTTTATTGGTAATTCAACTCTCAATTTTTTCGACGTAGCCGATGGACTCGTGGTATGGACGCGTTGCTAACCAACTCGTTTAAGTGACCAATCAGAACTGCAAATTGGCTAGCGTTTCGGTACCGGAGTAGCAGTGTACTGCCCGGGAGCCTTCTGAAACACAAAAGTGAATATTTTTTATATTATAGTTATTTATAATAAATCATGTTGCAAAAAAAGAAAAAACAGAACACGTTATGTCAAGGTTTCTGGACAGTACGAAGATCAATTTGTATTCAACGAGGTGTTGTCCGGGGCCGGCATCTAGCGTCATTGATTATTGGCTAGCGTTTCGGTACCGGAATAAGCAGTGTACTGCCCGGGAGCCTTCTGAAACACAAAATGTGTTTATTACGTCACCTACGTCGACCATCTTTTTTTTTTAAAGATATTACTTGTTTAAATTCAACTTGCTTGTTTGAAATGCTAAACTTTCATGCAGTTTTAACGTGTATGTTAAGAGCGTCGTGAGGAAACCGGTCTTAAGGACAATACCGGTATAAAAATTCTTTACAGAGGGGGGAGTCAAGGTGACTGTTCTTTTTTAATTCTACAATTTCTACAGACGCCGCTTAAACCTGCTTTTGCGGCATTGTCGCGTCTTCTTGTTTAAATTTTATATAGGTGGCATAAAATGGCCATATCTTGCAAGGCTCGAGATAATGTTATCAAAATATATGTTACACGTTGTAGTTTCTAAAATCAAAGGCAAGTCTATTTTGCAAATAGTGTCCTTAAAGATTATGTTTTGTGATGCTTCCCACAAATCTATCTTTACGGGGCAAATGTGCAAAAATAACAGTTTTTGAATCGCACTCTGCTTGTTTGCTTCGGAAGAGCATTTATCATGAATGTGTATTATATGTTACACGCAATTCAGACACAGAATGGATTTTGCCGAAATCAAAGTAGAAGGCTTTATGTAAGAGAAAATATTGGAAGATATTCCACACAGCTATTGTCTTGCAATGAAGACATCAAATGTATACCGTATTCGTAAAACAGGCAAATGTTATTTCTCGTAATGGTTCTTTGCAAATATTGATATAGGTCCCTGTAACAGAATCGATATCTTCCTAGTAAATTGCTTGTTTTTTTACATGATTGTAGTGATTTACATCAAGAGACAAAGGATGAAAGTAATGCTAACGTAACAAGCTTATCTGGGTATCCTGTGAGTGGTGTTTTTAACATAATACAGATCATAATTGTATTCATGTTAGTTTATACGTAATTATTGTCAATAATACATATGGCAAATGGTTAAGACTTCTTAAACTAGCCATAGTTGTAAGACAGTCAATTTAAGTATCTTTTAAATATGCAGTTTCAGACAAAAGGTGTGGGTGAAAAACTTTCTTTAAACCTTTCAGGCGATACAATATATACCAAAATGTCCTTACTGTTTTGTATCTGTATAGATAATTTGGTAAAATCTAGAGCGGAATGTATTGGGAATAAGCCAGAGAAAACAATCGGGCCGACAGTCCAAGACGCTCTATATTTCAATGACAATCCACAGACAATTTCGCTGTTTAAAGGAGACAATGAAAATTACCTTATGTAACTATTAATCATTATTTCTACAAAATTGATGTTGACAAAAATTCTAGGCTTAGCATAAATGTACATTAACATTCGTGACGCATGGAAAGCAATTTATTCGAATAATGCTCGAGCACTTTAAAGTCCTAGCTTTGCCAGGGGGCTTCTAATAAACATATGCGCTTACATTGAATGTTTGCACTACCATATATAGAATCACTGAGTATCAAATTCACTCTCACCGATTGAAATGCGTTGGTTTTTGTGCTCAGCTACCTACCTTGTTCTGTTTTAGCCAGTTTCCAAAGGAGGGTGTGAGTCTAGTATTCGGTCTTTCCATGGACGATTGGACGATACAATTGTTTGTTAAACTCATTGCGATGCTATTAAAATGAGTGTTAAATTCCTACAGAATATGCATAAGACTATGAATAATAAATGATTTTGTAGCACTGAATCTAGCTTGAAATATTGCTAAGCAAGTCCAATCCATATTTCATCCTTCGGTTTCGGTCGCTTAATCACGGAATGGTAGCTTTTAACCACGCTTGGATAATGTCAAAGCCCTAGCATAATCGTGCAATTTTTTAAATAGCTTTACACTAATCTATGCATCCCCAAATAAGCAGAATTTCAGGATATAATGTAATTGGTGTTATGACTAACAGACAGTAATTTATGCTGATCTCTGATCTCTAGCATATTTTAATTCGCTGAATCGTTATCTTTCGTAGAAATTGTTTTATCAATGATCACTTTTTAAAATATCTTATAATCTTTTATATTGCTAATTCTTTAACTGCTTTTTGGATGTCAGAAGTTTTTCAGCTGTGACAAAAACAGTTCACTTTTGCAATTGCTGAGCAAAAACAATATATGTATCTACATTGTATTGATGTAGAATAACTTAAGCCTGCATTTAACTACTTGACTTGTCTGAAGTCCTGAGAGTATCTATTATACTGTCTCTGCAACTAGAAGACCAAGCATTTCCCTCTTATTTTCATGAAGAGTGTCCATTGTTTCTTTATTTCAACAGTCAGCAGTTTGATACAATGTAGTTGAAATATTTCTACAGCGTTCCTTTTGCAGTCGTCGACCGTTTTTTCTACATTTGTCAGAATTTCCTTCTGCGTAATTATTTTTCGACGGGATTTTATTCAATGTAATTATGTTTTTTAGTTTTTTAATTGGTTTTCTTCCATACTAATTAAAGTTTATTCAAGCATCAGGTGTGATAATGTTAACATTCATGATTGAACTCGCGATTTTAATACACTTTAAGAAGGAAGCGGGTCAGAGGGGTACTACAACGACACTTCCTGAAATTAATCAGTTCGGGAACCGTATCATTGTAGCCGAATTAAGATCGCTTTTGATAAAAAGTTGGAGTAAATTGTTTTGTTTCAGAGAAAATTCGAAATATTTGAAGTTTGTTGAATGAGTTTTAGAAGTGACATTTTCATGATAGTATAACACTGAATTGTTCTTGATAATGAGATAAGTATTAAAAATGATAAGCAGACCTTAGGTAGTAAGTAAATCATAAAATTAAATCTCTGATCTCTGAAATACCAACATATAAGTGAAGTGTTCGGTAAAATTAACTAAGAATTGTTTCAAATAAGTTAATTTGAAGTAACAATCCTTCAATCAACTGGTATCTCTGAAATGTCAGTATATACATATATTATGATCTGTTCGGTAATAATGTCTTACCATCATTACAAATAAATATAGTACTAGGCTAAATAATGTCGTTTTTCTTTTGAGTTACGTCGAAAATGCAATAAAAGAAGGTTTGTGACATGAATTGTTCTTTTTTCCTACTGCTTATTGCATTGCCGCTTCCCTGTTGCGTAAAAAAACTCAGTTCATTTTATTTTACACAACCCATTAGCTATAGGTAATTGTTTCTTCTCTAGATATTCAGTAGGGGATATATTATCTGGATTAATCTGGCCGCCGACGGCATCGGTAAATAAGTAATCAATCACGCGTGTCGTATTAGGACCATATTACGACGTAGGAGGAAAGTCAATATGTCACAGAAGACTTATTTGATGTGTTCAAGGCCGAAAACACATCGTAAGCAGCAAGTAGTTTACACACATCGTCACAATTGTGTTAAAGCATACTAGTAAGTTTTAAATACTCAATCAAACTTGTGTTTGAAGATTCATCGAAGTTCTTTAACACACGAGTTTGCGGGACAAATGTACAACCGAACAAGTTTTGCAATTGAATTGTGACTTGAACATTCATCATGAATGTATATGGCATGTGTCACGCAATACAGATACAAAGTGGATATTGTCGAAATAAAAGAAAAGTGGGAGGCTTTTGAGTTGGAGAACATATTGCAAGTATTGTATAAACTGTATACGGTGTCAGTTAAACACAGGCAAATGTTATTTCTCGTAATGCCTCTTTGCAAATATAGATAGGGGCCCCAGCAACAAAATCAATAGTTTTCTAGTCGGTGACATATTTAAGTTAGATATAATTGAACAGTAAAACATAGTGAAATAACAGATGGAAGTGATTAAAACTAGCAAGCCGATCCGGGTCTCGCTAATTGGAATTTAACTTTTACTGAAGATATTTAGATACAGTATTTCTGTGTTTGAAAATTATACAAAAAGATTTTATGCTAGACAACCTCTCATACCTTGTTCTGGCAAATATTTCAACTATCAAAACATTTTACACGAACTCGAGTGCATTTGTTCTATTACTGTAAACTGTTTATTTTTGGTATCACGTGGTATATAAGCAAACATAACATGAACTTTTAATGATACCAACAGAGCAATGAAACCGAGAAATCTAATTTAGTATTCAATGTAACAGACCTTGTTAGAATTTTACAATATAATTTGAAGTCAAGTTCATTCTTCTTAAAGAAATAAACCAAACAAATTATGAACAAAGATAACAAAATTATGGTATCACGAAAAGAAGTGAGATTGCCTATGACATGCCTAGCTTTTTGTTCTATTGATATTAAAATATCGACACAGTTTGTCTATTGCGTGCTCAATTAAAAGGTATTCAAAAGAACAAACATACATTAGTGTTGTACTGTTAAATGGACAAACAAATTCATGGATATTTAGAAATGTTTTATACATATTTAATCTTATGTACTAGTACATGAACATAACTCATTATAAAGCATACACGTATACACATAGTATTCCACTGTCAGAGATAATCGTTATTACAAGTTCAAATAGGTTTAAATCCAACTAAACAACTCGACCTCAAGTAGGCGAAATTACATGCCAACTGCTGCTTGAGATTATGATGAAATGACTTATCTGTCAATCTTAATAAGTGAATTAAAAACTGATAAATTATCTTTTGAAGATTATTCTATGAAGTTACGTTATTCAGATCTACGATATAAACGGACGAAAGGACAAGAAAAAGGTCGTTCGCACAGAAGTCACTAGTTGAAATGCTCTTGGACGAGTTCATTAAGCATATGCTACTTATTTCTGTTCAGGTCAAACTTCTTCAGTTACATTGTTACAATACCGACCGACTCTGGGATTTCTTCCCGGGTAAAGTTACAAATACTTCAGACAGGCGACGATTGAAGTGACAGATGCAGATACAAGGGAATCCGGGTACCAGACCCTCTCTCTTTGTGGCTCTTCTACGTGCCCAGTGTATAGCAACGGTACACGTGGGACATCCAGTAGGTGTCTAACCAGTTCATTTCTAGATGGGTGGGAAACACTGAAAAGCGTTTCTGAATGTCCAGTGCCCCGGCCGCGATTCGAATCGGGGACCTCTAGATGGTAGTCCAGAGCGTTAACCACTCGCCATCCAAATGAATGTCAAAACTATAACATTACATCGTTCCTCTATCAAGTTATCTAGGTTTTTCACGTCTTACAAGACTGAACATAAGCGTAAAAGAACTAGACACACTTTTACACAAGAAAGCAATGGTCACATCTGAAGGACATGAAACCTTATGCACGATATTCCTACGCTAGACATAAAACAGAATACGGAAGTAAAAAATTGTATCCTCCATATAACAATACTTCATGTAATTCTTAGCAACCCGCAATTATTTTTTCCATAAGCTAAACATCAAATGAGTTATATTTAGGAAACGACGTAATATATATATAATTCTATAATTAACAACTTGACGGGTATTTTGCCGTAACTGGAAGTGTTATATAGAAAATTCAAGAACACCATGGTGTTTGCCCTAATATGGTTTTATTTAACAATTTTATTAAATACCATATTCGCAAAGAAAATAAGTTTGACTACTTCAAATTACGATAAAAATAATAAGTTTAACGTTATTTCGACAAAATTCGATTGTCTATATAAAAATTCTATTTGTTTTATTTTTGCGGTTCAAACGGGATAGTTTATTTATGCTACAACAACAACAACTTTACAACGGTTATTGGACGTTTTACGGTACTGCAGCTTATTTTAAATCGATAATGCCTGGATTGTAATAATACTTGCTAATATCATGTTGTTTATGTCTTGTAAGTTGTTTAATGCGACACAAGTTTTTATGGAATGTCTCTTTAAAATTATTTTTATCTATTTGATGCAAGTAACATATTGTCGGGAATGATGATATTGCTTGTTGAAAAAGAGTGTATGCATTTCACGTGGGGATTGGTACTATTACTCCTACCGTTTAAATATATTATTATCAAAAATATAGTAATTGTTACAATTTAATTCAGAGACCACTGTCGTTAATACTCGTTAACAATTGTTTCCAACTTGCGGCACAAACAAAATCGAATTCATTTATAGAAAGTTCCCAGCTTATGAACAAGTTAGTAATTACCCCCGTTGGTTACTGGAAGTGTATACTTACCTGCTAGAAAAGGCGTATATTGAATGTATGTGCCTAGATTTCTGCTATAGGATTCAATTATCGTCCAGAATGCCAAAACATGTGAAGGTTTAGTTTTTGCATTTTTATCCACCCTATTCATGTAACCAGTGAAAATGAATGTCTGTTTAATCAGTATGTACTATGTAATATAAAATACATTGGTTTTCGTCTAGCTAAACGGGCAAATCTATTTAATGGAAGCGACAATTAATTCGAAGAAGTACGCATTAATGTGTGAATGCTGACTAATCTTGTACTTGATAATTTTCTCAGTGGGTATCTTGTATGTATTTTTACACAGGAATCTTGGTCTATTGGTGTACAAAAAGATATAAAATTAAAGAAGATTCATGCAATACCTCGACAGAGTAGTATAGGAAGTAATTCCTTCACACAGAGCATTTAAACATGTTTTAGTATTGCCAAGAATACATTGAAGGGGTAAATAAAACGGTCTCTGGGTTCTTGCATAACGTATTTTGGCCTACTCAGAGCACTTAAGATACAACCAGAATCTAGTATGTGTATGCCCTGGACATATGAAATGATTATCCAAAGTTTAAATCCAAGCCTAAGCACACCCTTACTGACCATCTGCCTAAGCTTAATACCTTCTTCTGCAGAACTGCAGAAGATATAACTGCAACTTTTTTAACTTTCTTGCGTTTGGACTATGGGGCGTTTCGACATTACAGCTTAGTGCCATTTTGCTCATTTCTCAATATTGTTTGACGCCAACCCGTCCGCCTGACATATGACATTGCTATTCTATACAACCAGGTTTCGGTAAAATACATTGGTCAACAATTGCTACAAAGTTTATGCATTTCAGTTTTGTCCATAATGTTCACTGACTTATCTCCATGGTCTCTACTGTCTTACTCCTTCATATTTTTGTTGCAGAACATATCTACAATTAAGCTTTAGATGTTCCTTTTAAAGTTTGAAATACAAATGATACAATATATGGTCAAAGCTTTAAGGGACATATATTACATCTAGCCGATTATACTCTCGAAACATATATTGTGTTCAATGAACGTAAACTGATAAATAATTACATTTTCAAAGAACAACCTTGGCTAAAATGCCTCATTTACCACAATTGATCAATATAGTTGCCTTCTGTCAATAAATAGCATCCACCAATTAATTGTACAACAACAACTCTACATAGATTTATCGAATAGTTTACGTTGCTGCAGCATATTTTAAACCGCTGATTTATCGATAATGAGTGAATGTGTAGCTGAAACTTTTAGGCTAAGTTATGATACTTCTAAAGAATCTATTTTTTTATGTTTTGGGGGTTCTTTAGTTCGACATCAGAAATAGGGTTTGTCCCTTTAAATCAAGGATACAACAGTGATGTTTTAATATTTAAAATCAGTGAAAATGAATAGTATCGACTTGTCGAATTAAATACTTCAGACAGCATTTATCAATTCATTACTTGTACGGTGATCAACAGTAAAAAGCTGCTTTTCGAATGTTTACAGCAACCAGTACAAGTATGTAGTATTTTATAAAAGACTGAAACTGTCCGTTGACACTTAACAGTGATAATCATGATGTTTTATGGTTTAAAGATAAACAGGCGAGCAGCGGTCGGTAGGTTTACAAACAGCACACGCCCGTGTCTGTTAAACGGTTTCCCGGTCTAAACGAGTTTGCAAGCTACGGATGTGTTAATCTCATAGATGCAATATCAGATAAAAAAATATAAATAAAAAGCCAAACAGTTCGTGAACTGCATGCTTCCTTATTTTAATGATTACTACAAAAACTTTTCCCGTAATTGCTGCAAGGGTATTAGAGAAATCTGTACAACTATTATGTTGTTTACTAGAAAAAAATCCAAATATTTGACAAACACGCAGCCGTCGTTGTTAAATCGCTTTTACGGAAGTATGTTTAGCTAGTTTCTTCTTGCCAATAGGTTTTGGCACGAACGATTGGCATCATTGCGTTACAAGTTCTTGAGGCATATCGAATCACTATTCACTGAGTAAATGCCATGTCAGAACCCCAATGCACACTTCATAAGTGATATAACATGCAACTTGCCATTCTGCATATCACTTGTAAGACAAAGCATCTACCAGACAGTTTTAAAACAGAGAAAAGAGAACACTCTCTACGATGTTTTATTAAATTAATACATTGAAAACGAGAATGTTTGAAAACACCCACATGCAGTCTTAATAATAAAGTAATTTTGTACTGCATTTGGATTTAAATGTCTTACAAAAGAAAATATTCTGAGGAAAAGAAATGCCGACGGTAAGATATATGAACCTTTTCATTAAGTTATTAATTCCATAACATTAAGGGCGTATCCGCGTCTCTAAGAAACACACAAGTTCTAACTTATAAACTGACAGAATACAAAAACAAAAATAATATCAAACAGGGAATGCCACGTACCAAAAACGCAGCCTCCCCAAAACGAGCCCCACAGCACCCAGAAGTGCACACCACCAACACACACACACACACACACACACACACACACACACACACACACACACACACACACACACACACACACACACACACACACACACACACACACATATACACTACACACACTAGCATACAAAGCAAACACACGAGGACAAAACGAACAATTAAAAAGGGAACACAGGGGACGGCCTTGGAACGGTCAGTGGCAAAAACACCACTGGGGAGCTTAAACCGGTTTATGGTGCGCACCCAACCTCACTCTTACCCCCACCATGTTCCAAAGTCACAGGACAGTGTAAATAAAAGTAATCCCTGCTAGGTGAATCTCTAACACACGCAATGGAAACAAAAGGCATGGTATGTAAAACACAAAAATGCTCGTGTATAAATATATAAAAAGCAAACCTTGAGAACCAAAAAACGTAAAGTCAAGATGGGTTTATTGATCATTTGTGAGGAGCCTGGAACCGCTTTCTTAATTAATAGAACATACTTAACTTAATTTGTATGCATAAAGGCCCGGAAGGCGAGATCACTAGACATATAAGACATGCAAGTCTGCTTAGATGCGCACAGAAGAGAATAGTTACGATACCAAACAGTATTCAATCATTTGCAAAATGAATCTGTTGTAAGTATTAAATTTGTTTAGGTGAGGTAGCTAGGCGCCAAACAATGTCTATCGGACGTTGAGAGAAATCTAGCTAAATATTGTTTTGATGGATGTAACCTGGATTTTCATCCGCCCTTTGTCGTTCCTTGTTCCATTTTTCGTTCTTCTTTTGATTTCAACATTGTCGTCGATGCCCCTTGACACAAGCACAAAAACGTTTAGCCACAAATTAGAAATAGTTCTGCTTTCTGAGGCGACGTGCAGCTTTGCAATTTGCCTGTTTTTCTACTTCGATGCCTGTTATCCAAGCGGCTTGTCAAAATAAGACAGATACAAATGACTAGTACGTATGACAAATGTATTGTATTCCTGGGATGTTATTAAAGATGGATTGCAGGAACACTTGTTTTTAAATGAACTTTGGAATCTTTTTTTTTCAATAGTGTAGCCTGCACTCATAGAAAAGTTCATGTTTTGTTTAGGCATCTCATTTTATTCACTCCGATGTGCTGCATGAGAAAATAGTTACATAAATGATTCTGCCTTTGCGATGATTGTAGATCAGGTTCACATTGCACTTCTGAGAAGTTTGGTCATAATCTGCATTATTCGCTATGCAATCAGTAAATGTTCATTCATCACCCCCTTTTGACAATTGATGATACTGTCCAAATTAAAAGTTGGACAGGGGTCTAATTAGTAAAAAGGTTAACAGATTAAAGGTTAAATTTAACAAACGGTATCAAACAATACAACCAACCACGTGATAGTGCTTTACAAAACAAAGTGACTTGATACAAACGTAACACATAGCTCATCAACAGGAAAGCAGATTAGTTAAACATTACATATCACTTAACGGTTACTTTTTTCGTTAGAAATGAAACTGTTTGATCGTGTATAGGAATGTAGTCTACCATTTCTCAGTTTAGAAATTATGTCGGTGGTATCATACTAGCTTAAGCGACCTGTGCGTTCTTTTGGTGATATTTTGCATGGTTATGTGGCAATGGCATTCTATTTTTTCGGTATTTCTTTGAATAAAATAGATTTGCGTTAATAGAATATTCATGTTCTTAGGAGTTTCGCTTAAAATATTGAGTTAATGCAATTATACACATTTTCGATCATTTTTTTAATTTGAACAGTTAATTGTTCAAACGGGTGCTCATTGAAAATGCACTGACTGAATAGCCAACATTGCGGCTACATGCAGTCTGGTCATAATCTACGCTAGTCACGAAGGCAGAATCAACTTACACCAGCTATGTTTAGTAACATGAAGTAAAGGAACAGTACCAAAGAGACGTCAGAATATAAAGTTATAAATATCTATTATACTCTAGTCATAATATGCACTAGTCACAAAGGCAGAATCATCTGCCACCAGCTGGGTTTAGTTACATTTAATAAAAGAACAGTACCTTAGAGACGTAATATTATACAGTTATAAATTATAAAAATTGCTTGTAAATTATTTTGCTGAAATGGCATGACTGCAACTCTCCGAACAGTTTGTCAGAATGCTTGATACTACAATTATTATGCATTTATCATGTAACAAATCATATACCAATTGTTTCTTCTAGAACCTTGTTAAACATTGGCAATAATTCAAAACATTTGGTACCATTTGAATAAAAGTATCAATTATAAGTTGCTTTTTCAAATATATATTTTTTTCTGGACGCCCGTCTTGAACATCTCAATTAGTATGATAGTATTTTAATGGAAAAAAGGAAAGTACCTAGATTCTATAAGATGTAATATTTTGTATAATGAAGGTCTGGTAGAAGATGTAGGGCAGATTAAACTAAAGCTGGTAAATAAAGCATCTTTAGTTTACCATTTTCATCCTACGGTGTAACTCCGATAATCTAAGATGAAAACGTAAAGAAATATCTGCCTAATGTAATATTATATGTATGAGTTATAAAACAATAAGTAATAAAGTAACAGTTGACGAGTTGTACATTGAAAAAAGTGTATGCGTAAAATGTTACATATACACTTTTTTCAATTTTTCGCCGCTAACAGAGAGGTAGTATATCTCTATCCGAGCCGCCTTAGTAATTCTGTAATAAGATGATCTAAATTCTCTTGGGAAGCTGTATGTTTCTTATACCGGTAAAGGTAACCAACGAGTGACACCTTCGAAAAACAATTTTAATTCATTGATTGTCTATTCATAACTGTTACTTTATTCAAGACGGCCATCTTAAGCCTACACCATCTGCATTATACGATGTTATCATCATCGGCAGATTTTAAGCTGTACAAAGTCTGCCATCCGTTTGAAGTACTTTTTGCTAGCAATATTACGAAGTGTGAACAACTCGCTAGTGCATTATTTTGGCCATTGTTCAAACACTACAATTTTACAAGCTTGATATTAATTAAAATTGTATCGCAATAATTATGTAGTAAGTGCTTTATAATAAAAGATGCCCTGTATTACAATCGCTTGCATATTACAATATGAATATTTACTATTCACTATAAAAAATATTTAGTGCATTTTTGCCCAAAGGGGGGCAATAGGTGCACTTGTCCGTCCGTCCGTCCGTCCGTGAGTCCGTGAGTCCGTCAGTCGTCCGTCCGTCCCGAAATCTGTGAACGCAACTCCTCTTAAACCGGATGGCAGATTTTGCTTAAACTTCCAGGGATGAACAACCTAAGTGTAGAGGTAGTAAGGAAGGAATTTTGCGGCGACCAAATTTAACAGAATAGGCCCTTTGTGATTTTTTCACTATATACTTGTGAACGCAACTCCTCTTAAACCGGATGGCAGATTTTGCTTAAACTTCCAGGGATGAACAACCTTAATGTGTAGATGGTAGTAAAGAAAGGAATTTTGCTGCGACCAAATTTAACAGAATTATGGCCCTTTGTTGATTTTTCACTATATACTATGTAGAAATTTTGTGAACGCAACTCCTCTTAAACCGGATGGCAGATTTTGCTTAAACTTCCAGGGATGAACAACCTTAATGTGTAGATGGCAGTAAAGGAAGGAATTTTTGCTGCGGCCAAATTTAACAGAATTATGGCCCTTTGTTGATTTTTCACTATATACCATATAGAAATTTTGTGAACGCAACTCCTCTTAAACTGGTTGGCAGATTTTGCTTAAACTTCCAGGGATGAACAACCTTAAGTGTAGATGGTAGTAAAGGAAGGAATTTTGTTGCGACCAAATTTAACAGAATTATGGCCCTTTGTTAAGTTTTTCACTATATACCATATAGAAATATTGTGAACGCAACTCCTCTAAACCGGATGGCAGATTTTGCTTAAACTTCCAGGGATGAACAGCTTTAAGTGTGATGGTAGTAAAGGAAGAAATTTTGTTGCGACCAAATTTAACAGAATTATGGCCCTTTGTTGATTTTTTCACTATATACCATATAAATTTGTTGCGACCAAATTTAACAGAATTATGGCCCTTTGTTGATTTTTTCACTATAACCATATAAAAATGAACATATAAATTTACATTTGTAATTTAATTTAACAGTACATAAGGTTACCTGTAGATCATTTTAGGTATATGTACAGAAATGAAACAGTGGAATGAAAAAGTTCCACATAAAATCTTACATACAGATATGCTTGCTCTTGTTTATGAGCACATCTGCACAGTGGGGGCATCGGTGTCCTTTGGACACAATTCTAGTTTTTTAATTAGTCGAGGATGGCAATTGGGCCTTGATTTTGAAAGCAACGTAATTCATTTCTTAGTTAGCAGATTCAAATAATGATGCATATCTTGAGATAATCATGATAATTAAGTGGGATAATTCATTATTCGAGATTATTTATATTTCAGTATATGATTTAAAAAAGTTTTATTATAAAAACTGTCAAGACATTTTTGGTCAATTGCGTTTGAGAACGTTAGGCGTCAAATACGGTGAAAGACAGAAAGTGTTGGAACATAACATTGACCATAAGTTTGTCGTGACATATCAAATTGCATTTCTGATTTTATCAGTAGATTACTTGTTTTAATGCTGTTTAGTTGGTACTACACTAGAACTTCACTAGAGACTAAGAGTTGTTACCATTGTGTTTCATGTGAACAGCGTGTCTGCACCACGTGTAAAATGCTCGTGTTATTGCTATCAAAAGGATAGTCAACAATATACATGCAGTATGTTTAAAAGAGAAAACAGTCAAATTGCCTTATTCAAAGGTTAATATTCATTCTTATAATATGTCTATGGTAGTTCTTTATAGTAAATTGGAAACCTTAAATATGATTAAGGCATTCGGGAAATAGACGAAGGCCTCGATATGTAAGTAGCTCATTCCGGCTTTTAAAATTTACTCCCACGCAAACTGTACATGTACAATGTAAATAGAAGTAGATTTAATATCCGTATCTGTCACGTGTGGCAGTTGTTAACGTTTTTGAACGAAATTCTTCTTCAAAACGTCAAGAAACTTCAGGACTAACTGTTGTTTTAATTCCCGGAGTTAAAACAATGCACGAGTTATCCCACTGACATCATTAATTGTATGTTAATCATTTAAATTGCTTGCCTATCTACGTTGTTAGATCCTGGGTCTGACGTCTTCTGCATACTATCACATGTCTTAAACAGATAAACTGGATAACGTACCATATTGTTTTAATTCATAATGACGTTAACCTTCAAATAACACATTAAAAGACATTTCTGGACCAGATAGTTTTATTCATAAAAAATGACCATCTGCAATACCAGTTTAACTAACTGTACCTAATATCCGCGGTACCAAAAGTAACATTTTCATGGTTTTCCATTATGTTTTGCCTAAATGCATCAACTATATTCCAGCTGTAAAAATTCACATAGGTGATTAACGCCAGATGATAATTGCAATATCTAAAGGAACTTTTGTTCAATGAGTTCACTGAACAATTACTAAACTTATTGCTAGTAATTACATGTAACCGCTGATGTGGAAGTTGTACTTCTTACATTCCTTTGTGGAAATTGAAAATACATAATATCAAGGGTCTGAAGCAGTAAATCTGATAATAAAAAGGCAAACTTTCATTCCGCACAAAGGATTAATATTGAGCTATATGATATTTTCACAGTGGATGTGGTTTTACCTCCAATTAACTCTGTAACCGAAAAGATAAATTATGAAACAACGCGAGATTGTTTCATGATGGGCTGAAGGTGCTTCATATTTCTTTTCAATAATTTGTATGTCATATTCTTACCATCCTTACTGAAGTAGATCCCGTTTTAATTAATAACGACTCCGGTTATGATTTTGTAGAACAAGTGTTATACATGCGATACATTTACAGGAGCGAAAATGCATTAGGCATATTTGTAGACCTCGATCAATTTAGAAACATTACTTTAATCATCTCTTCTTCAATGATAATACTGCCATGTCTGAACTATAGCACACTATAATTTACATAGGAAGTGGTGCATAAATATAAACTACAGTAATTACTCATAAAAAACAGTAGAACAGCTTTTTCTTTTCAAAAATATATTTTATTGCTTCGAACAAACTCATTAACATTATCGCATTCATAGTAGCTTTTGCATAAACTATAATGCGTTAGTTACTACGCTGTTTATTCCATTTATTTTCAGTCCTGTAGTGATGAAAGCTTTATGTTAGTACCACTTGTCTAGCACGGACCAATTTTTCATGATTTATACATTCCAGCCCAGATCTTTTGTGTAATATTTGATAAATAAGTAATTAAGAAGAACAATTGTAACAAGAATAAATGGATATTTAATAGGTTCCCAACATTTCAACTGCAACATTTTATTGTTATGTATTGTTTTGTGCCAAAACAATCATTTAAGACATAGCTATTTTACTATTTGCCGAAAGCACCAGTAAAGTTAATTTCCTCGGGGTATTCTGTTTCTATACACACGTCGTAAATATATCCTTTATTTAGCAAAAAATATCAGTATCCTGAATGTTCAGAATATCTGAAATAGTCAAAACAGCTGATACCTATTAACGCAATGTAAAAGAATGTAACTAAGAACTTCATGTAAAAGAATAGCATATAAAAGAACGAACTTTGCACTGACAGCATATATCAAAGTAAAATTAGCTCACTTTGAGCTATGAGGGTCAATGACTGCTGGCGGCTCAGCATAAGAGTGTGCTGGCGGCAGAGAGATGATAATAAGTGGAAATGCAACAAGTGAATTGTATTTTATTATAAATTATGTATATTTTGCATTTGCACGTTAATAGTGTCGCTTGCTGCTTAATTAATTGTAAGGCAACTTCTTTGTCAAGATTTCCGGTTAGTTTTTATGTGGAGTAATTTCTTTTTTCTTTTCTTCCACATTGGTCTTTAAAGCTGCTCGATCACAGTTACCGTTGAACAACTTAAAATTTTCAACAATGATATACTTACACATGCAATATAAAACTAATGGCCATAATCACCATTATCAGTAAAATATCTGGGTAGAAATTTGGAATAATCCATTGAAAATGTTGGTGAACTTGAGTTTTACGGTGACGCTACACTATATGTTTTATATTGGAGCTTCAAAAGCGTTTGTAACGCTTTTTAATTTGGAAGCGTATAATTTTAATTCTAGAAGGACTCACGAGTTTGTCTCTATATACAAAGAGTAGAAAAATTATGTTATATTAAACCATAAACAACGCGGGAACCGATATGCTGTAAACATGACGTCATATTGCGCCGCATGACGTTAAATGAGCGTTCGCGTAGAAAATAAAGCTTTGCATTTATTCACCTTTTGTAATATCTGGTCATGTTAGAATCGAAATAACATCCTTTTCAGCGTTGTTATCGTCTAATAAACAATAATTTGTCGTACTGATGCGCAGTTATAAACCACTCAGGCCTTCGGCCTTCGTGGCTAATCACTGCGTAATAGTACTCCAAATCATTCTTTATTATACGACTAACACCGCTGGAAAGGATGTTATTTCATAATTCTTACACGACCAGCAAATAATCTAGATGCATGTAGAACAAATCTATTTGGGTTATTCTGCAATAAACCGACCTTGAACGACGCTGCATGCGTATCGTGTTTTGGCTGTTCAATATACCGGACGTACAGAAGATCTTACATAGCATACTGTTGATGACTTGGGGCAAAGCGGGGGGAACCGATAGATGACACACGTCCAGTTAACTTAATTAATGTTACGATATCAGTTACACTGACTTTATTTACTGTTTTGTTGTTACTGTTTTTGTTTACAAAGTGACGTCATTAATCAAGAGAAACTGTGACGTCATTATCTAAACTCGTTACCAATATTTTTCGTAATTTGAACCGTATTTGCGTCCCCTGAGAATTCGAACCATTTCTGAAAATGAAATTCCTGTTGCATTTACTTGAAAATTATAAATGTTTTTTCTTTCTTATGAGACTGTAGTTTACGTTGATGAAAAATCTGAAACATAGCGTATACATCTTTCATGAATAAAAGTCACATTGAAATAGCGTCTTTACAGTGTTCGCGGGAGGAAGCTTCAACGGCAAAATCTAAGTGCGTAGCACGCAAGTGTAAATTACGTTCGATGAAAATAGTTCTCTCATTTTCTTCAAATGTTGTTTCAAATAAGTCGTGTTAGAATCGAAATAATAAGTATCCAAGTTTGGTTTATGGTAGGATAACCCTCGTTTGTCGTTCTCATGCGTAAACATATATCACTCGGGCCTTCGGCCTTCGTGATATATTCTTGCGCATAAAAACTCCAAACTCGGATTATTCTACGATACAAACATGGATACATATTATTTCTTAAATATACAGCTATACTCTACAGAAATTTATAATTGAATCTTTTTATTTGACTATATGTTCTAAAATATATTTTTTTCATAAACTTTAAAGAACTTTTTTTCCACCAAGACTTGAGAGCGAGCAGCTTTAACATGAGTTTGGGTTGATTTAATATAGGTTTAACATTACTTTTTGAGAATAAATTTGTAATAAAGAAAAAAAACCCAGATGAATTAAGAAGTTTGTAAATTGCTTCAGTTTAACGCTATTGATACACAATCACTCTGAAATATTTCTGTAATACACATGGGCTTGTAAGCCTAAATCGAACGAAATAAACAAGTTGTCTGTCCGTCCGTCTGTCTGTCATCTATATAACTTTTTAAAATGTAATGCTGTATTTAGCTCTGAGTATGTTACAAGGAAATACCACGTATTTCTACATGCAAATAAGTTGGCGATGCATTCTCCTTTTGACAAGCCCCAGTTAGAAATGCTCTCATTTTTGATTAAAATGTCGACCTTGTTAATTTTAATATTCCTGTCCAGACAAAAATATAATAATATACAACAAACTATTCCGTATCGCTTTGGAATATACGTATATAACATGGCCGGCTTCGAGGTCTTGGTTTCTCGGCAAGATGGCAGTTTTATTGTGATTTAAATTTGTATATGGTCTTTCTGAAAATCGACGTGAATATACAACGACTGATCGCGCTAAAAGGATTAATTTTCCTACTAAAAGTCCAACACTTAAATAGATACCTTGATAGAATGAAACCGTTTACACCCCATGCTTCAGGCGAATTGCAACGCAGCATTTTCTATGTGAAAACATATCTTCTCTTTCGACTTCATGATTGTTCATTGATATATGTATTCTTTTCATGCATGTTAATATTTGCACATGCCTTTTGAAATGCTGTAACAATGATAGTTTTGTGCAATCAGCATTTTTCACTGTTTTTTTGTAACTGACAACTGCGTGCCCGTCACCATTAGAATAGCTTAAAAACGAGATTCGTATATGAAAACGGAAAATAACAATAATTTTCTTCAAATACGTGAATCATATATATGTAACAATTGAATTACCATATAGACATTAAACATGAAGTCAGTCCATGAACATGGTTTGGTTGAGGTAATTCCTTTTGGAAAAAGGCAAAAACTACACATCACCTTCCAATAGAATAGTAAATTAAAAAAAGGAGACCTTATTCATATATGAATGGATTGAACGTGCTAGGGTGGGGTTGCACAGAAAGCCAGAATTGTACAAGATTCCATAGTGACACTTTTCATTTTTCAAAATAGTTGGTTTAATTTGTTCCAATTTGATCAATTAATCTTACAAGTGATAAGATATTTTCAAAGACATACTAACGTCTATTTTTTTAGTATTAAATGGGCATAATTTCTCTAACAAATTGTATGAGAGACTCGGTTAATTTATTCTATTTTTAATTATCATATATCTTTAACTAAACCAGAGAACTGAAAGTACCGTGTTTTATGACATTACCTGCAGGTTTATTTCCTAAGATATCATTAAAGCGTTAAATAAAATAATCGGTGCTACTGTTTCAGCTTCATTCAAATGTACTTGTTTTGTTCCTTTTGATACGAATGCTGTGTCAGTATTGCTTCCTTCAGAAAAACAATTTACGGTCTTCTACAAATGCCTTCAAGTTGCCCCAGAGCTTGCGCACAGTCTTATTCAGCAACCAGTTCCAAGAACTAAAAAGTGCAATAAAAACATACACAAAGGCTAGGGCTGTGCTGATATTCGAACCACCTCGAAAACAGCAAGTGCTTACAGCTAATGTGCAACAGGTTGAAGAAACCACCTCTCCATCTGTAGATGGAGTCAAGATACTGTTTATGTATTGTTTGCATGATGGGCACAAGGGAAGGACTGTGACACCTTTAATAAATGGTATAACTAGGAGTGTTTACCTGGACATGAGAAGGTTGATGTTGACTTGATAATTGTGACAGCTGGAACATGGTCCTGTCGTTTTATGAAAAATAAACTGGCATACTATCGACGACGTGAGTAATTTGTTTATTTAAAATCTTGTTAAGGTTCAAAGTTGATTTTTTATAAGTTGTGAAACATCGATTTTAGAGTTTTTCCTACCATTCTTCGTTGCAGTGCTAATAAAAGAAAAAAATACACAGGTATTACCATTTTCGTAATTAAAAAAACCCATAATAATGAATAACTTTTGGAATAACTATTTAATTTTGAGATAATAACATAACTATTTAAGATTTTTTTACTGTAAAAGTACCAGACAGAGCATTTGACGCGTTTGTCGAATTTAGTAGTTTCTTACTGGTCATGTACCGCGTCCGTTTTATCTACCGAAATAATTTTCACTCGAGCGCTTTGTTTTATGAAATTGTTTTCAAACACATATATACGAAGAAACAGTATTTTTTACTTTTTAAATCGCTGGAAGAAATAAAGCACATGTAAGAAAACCATGCATTGGTAGTCTGACTCACATCTAAGGCAAGCACGTAAAACCTTGTTATCCTACAAGTAAACACAACACGTTTTAAACTCATTTATATTTTCTATCATCCTTCAGCTAATTTTGATTATTAACATGTTAGACAATAAGCCTTTATCTGCTTGATCTTATACTTGAAGAAAATCCATCGTGTCTGGTTCATTAATCTTCATTGATTGACAGATAATTACAAAAAAGTTTCATGATAACAGAATATGCGTAGTAAATTTACTAAACTAAGGGAGCGTGGCAATAATCTGAAATCCTGCTCTTGTACTTCAATTAAATTACGGAAGTTTTAACTTGAGATCTAACATGATGAAACATTTCCTCAAGATTAAAATCTAAAAAAGTGAGTAAACAAATTTCATAATGTCGTCATCCCCTAACACCGCAGCTGTATTTCAGATTAACCGAAAAATAACAAGACGAAGCTAGAGTAGGATCAGATAGAAATGATCCAGTTTGTAGAAAATAAGGAGAAATGAACTAAACATAAGAATGCTTAAATGAAAGACCACAGGTCGTCATATCGGTAATAGAACATTGTATAAGGATGTCACACGTTAGTTTTCCCGAAAAAAGAGAGAAAGAAATCGGCCAAAAGGAGGAGCCAAGCTTTACCGAAGTTCTTCCTTTATCCGACTTTTCAGCATGTAAGTAATAAGTACAAGTTATTTCGAACAATCACTTTTGCTGCTTAAAACTGACCACTTCTGAAATTAGAAATTCTCTGTCAACCTCACCACCTTTTATATTCATGCAAAAAGGTTCACTATGAATAAAAGATTTTTCAAAGAACTTTTCATTGATCAGCTCAATGCACGTTCAACAGAGTACAAGGTTTGCTTAGCAAAGGGTTCTACAACTTCTGTACTTCCATCAGTGTTCTGAAGCATTATCAATAGCCGCCGTAATATGTGTACATTCGCATGTTCTTTAATGAGTTATAGTATTACGTCTTAGAATGAACTAAGTGAGTGATTGGTGTAAATCGTTCTCATTTTGTTACCACTGATTGCACTCTATAGAAAACAGCTAGGAGTAAAAAAGAGTCCATGTAATCTAATAGTTACTCCCAGAGGACGTGTGTGGCCTGCATTTTGATTTAGGACCATGCAATTCGGTAGAATTGTTAGCTTTTATCTTACACATGATTGGTTCTATCTTCAGAGCAATTAATATGATTTAAAATGTGAATTCAAGTTAAGATAGGTAAACATAAAGTAAAATTCATCTCTAATTTATGATCTTGAACAGTCTTTAAAAGCTACAGCTTAATATTAATTTATTACCATCAGTATATTCTGAAGTGTTATTTTAATCTGTTATTTAAACAGTTTTAATTAAAAAGACAAAATATACTATTAGCAACTGTTTGGGTAAACAATAACATCTCAAGTAAATTTGAAAGTTTATATCAACCGAAAGTAAAATTCAGATAATAACAAGAGACTTCTTAAATAATTTTGCCCAAGTGGGACACACATATCGTTCATTCTGTTCTGTCAAATAAATTGTAAAATTCTACAATATACAACTGTTCAAAAAGAAGAAGTTCGCCTGTTCCATTCATAAAGTCCCAACTAACTGCTCGTTTACAGGCATAATTTATCGATTCCACTTACAAACCTGTTCCAGACAAACATTTCTTTTTCTTCATATGTGTGCCATTAGCTTTCTCGACATCATAAGGCGTGTAATTTATTCAATTTGAAGTAAACGTCATATTTCAGAAGTTTCTTTACTGTTTTTATTAAACTCCCATTAACCGATTTGAAATGAGCTTATTCTTGAATAGATGAATGCAGACAAAACTGTTTTTATGATACATCACTGACAAAAGTAGTCCAGCTTTTAAATTCTCTACATTGTAGACGTCTATTACAACTTGATCCTTTTAAAACTTTTTGCAAGTTTAGAAACTGTTGCAATGAGTATATATTTCTTCTTTTTGTGTTTTCGCAACTTTTTGTTTCAAGTAGTTCCGAAACATTAATCTTCTCCTTTTAGGTATAAGACTGATGACACAACAAATAGACATACTTCACAACATCGAAGTCAGGATTTACATCTGTAAAACATTTCTAGAATGTGATGATAACCATAAGTCAAAAACAAAATTTCACGATAAGGCTAAAAGCATGGTAATTTTGCCGAATAAATATTGTTGTTGATTACGCATTAAAAGTACGTGCTTACTTCTTTAATAATGTTCTGTATCATGTTTGTCTCGTGAAAACGTAGACTGATTGTAGGAGTAAACAATTACAATCCAAAAACACACTTTCAATGTTAGACAATAATCACGCCTAAAACTATAGTCACTTGATTGATTCTGCTGTCTGATAATTTACTTGACGAACAGATGATTAGCATGAGTAAGAACGTGAATCAAATGAAAGTGAAAGTAAAATCGTTCTGTAGAAATGGTATATTACATTGAGTCGTAAGCAGTTCTAAAAAAAACTTATTTCTTTAAAATTAATGTAAGCTGTTGCGAACAAAACTAAACTTTTTCATTTTAAAATGTAAAAGGCTGAACAAATGAATAAGCCTGACAACGATGATGATGATTAGGTGTCGTTGCTACCAACTTAAAATAATATTGCAGAACAGACTGTGACGTATCAAAACAAATCTCGGTACATGTATGCGGAAGAACGTGGATTCTATTAATTTAGCTTCGACGAAAATATAAAAACAAACTACGCAAGTGTTGTGTAAACAGCAAAGTTTTTACAAAGAATCTTGAGGTCTACTTTTTCATCGACGTAAGATTTGTCAAAAAATCTTTCTTTTATAGCTGAACTTGTCAAAGTGACGGAGGAGGGAAAAACAAAAGCAATTCTGTCAGAAAGTTTATTCGAATTTGTGGCAAAAAAGGCAAATCATTCAATATATGATGATCATATAACTTGACTTCGGGTTTCAGAGTTGATTCTACATGGGAAGCTTTCATGCATATCAGCTATTCCGGACGGCTTGTTTTTTGACTGACCCTATTGTTATGAAGGACTTTGCGAATAAGAAAATGAGATGAAAGCTTTTCTTATTCAGTCACAATGATAAATAACATACAATAATAGATAATTATAACAACATTAGAATCATGTATATTTAACAGTTTCCTGTATGAAATATAGCAACATACACTGATAGTTAGAATAAAGGCTACAAGGTTAATATATACTGTATTTAGTTATTTTGAATAACTGCTGTTCTTCTTAAATTCCGTATCTCAAGTTTAAGTAGCTTAACAGGATATCCATTTCACGTATCAAAATTAAAATGATAAAACTAAATATTTCGAAAAGGCTATGCCACTATTGCTCTTCATTTGAGTTTACGGATATTAATAAGTGTTAGAAAATAGACGTTTATTAAGAAATTACTCCTAATTGAAATATGATACAGCTAGTTTACCCGTTCTTTTTCAAATTAAGAGCTTGGGAAGGTGGAAAAAGTGGGAAGACCTGTGGTACCTTCGCAGGGAGTGCTGGAATAAACGTTTGTGTGGGGGTTTATGGATCCTTATCTTTTCTTTAGATATAACTTTAGGATGAAAAATTAGAAGGATTTCTATCATCATCTGAATAAAATTACCCTTATTATACCCCACCCACTTTACAAAATAATTTCAATTTTGATAAATGAAAATTCATGTAAGGAGTAACAAGCTTTTCGATTTTGTCTGCAGTTTGATTAAACCTTTTTTTAGAATGCAAAAATAAAAATGGGCAATGCTATTAGAAAAAATAAAAAACTGACAAAAAGTTTTTATTTCGGCGAGCTTTGATTACATTTGTAACAAAGAACGAAAATAAACTAGAAAAGAATTACCTAACAACTTCTTTATACAGTTGGAATCAAAGGTTTGAAAAGCTATTTTTACCCCACCCCATTTTTGGCTTGAAAAAGCAATTTAGTCACCAAATGTGAGTCAAAAATTTTCTCAAAAGTTCATTTGTTTACCTAATATTCCTTTGTGCCTAATTCCTCTCCTATTCTTTTAGTTTACTCCATTTTTGAAATACAACAAATGTAAATTGAAGCACAAACAAAACCTCCCTACCCCCCTTAAAAATAACGTAGCGAGAAATCATTCGCGACAAAATTGAAATACGGGAATTTAGAGGAACATCAACGATAAAATAGGTGTTTGTATCAGAAATTTGTTCTGTGGTTATAGCTAAGATGGCATTTGTATTTGTTTCTTAGATACCATGTTAAGTACTGGCATCGTGAACGTTGATATTTAGAATTTGTTTCGCGTTAATTTGTAAAATCTAATAGTTTTAAATTAGACCGCGGTTCCTGTATCTGCTGCGAGCAAATGAGGGATAATTACAGCGTTTGTCTTGTTAGACTGCCAGCTCAGGCTGAGATGTAATAGTAATGGTTCTTCATCTCTCTGTCGTATCGTGTAGCAAGTATCTTCCAGTGTCGCAGATGTAGTTAAGGTACCAGTATCACTATAAATACCCATACAGTAAACTCCGTTTTATATAAAAAAGGAAGGAAATACTTTACTCCCTTATATCCGGATTTTCAGTATACCCAGTGTCGTTATATACGCAGTTTACTGTATATGGAATTTAAAGTTACTGTCATAATAATGATAGAAGTGTGTTCTATTTTCTATAAACAATGATGACATATATTTTTCTTCCATATATTTGTTGCTTCTTTACAGGAAATAATTGTCAGAGAGCGTTTCTTATGTTTTTGCAACATCATTGAAAAAATACCGTGCTATACATATACCACGTACTTTCGATTTAAAAATCAACCTAAAGAATGTTTTTCATACTGATATCTTCGGAAATACATCTTTCTTGGTAAAAAAGAGCTGCAGGTAATTCTACATCCAAAGTGCTCTTGGGACTTTAAGAATAAACTGAGACTGTATCGTTGTAGTTACTGTTTAAACATGTTAAAGCATAGCAGTAATTTTACCACTGCTAGGAAATATTCTATAGTTTAGACTTTTACTTAGTTTTAATCGATTGTCAAAACATGCATGATCTACGTTAGAGTCTTTTAGATATATACTATGTTTTTCGAAACAACTAAACTTTATATAATACTTTATAACCGTTTTTCTCCCACACAAAGTAGATCTCTTCAACTATTTCCACAGTAATATATTTAATCTAAAGAATTTATTATGACTCTCCGCTCTATCGAACTAAATGGGGAGATCTATTTTTTATTTGATATCTTTTTGTTTTGTTAAATAAGTTGTTAAACAAAATCTCGTTAACTTTGTTTAAATATTTACTTTTTCATGATGTTTACCTTTTTTCATTGAGCCTCTGTAAATATTGTTACAAACTAACCCTCATTTTTTCATGTAATCATGCAATGAGAAAATAAATGTATTTGACTTGACTTGACTCTACGTTAGGTAAGGCGTTTGTAGACTGTGTGTCTGATCCATACTCGCGCAAAAAGAAAAGGAATTTGAGGTCCCGGTCTAATCATGCTAATGAAACTCAAACCTAATTGTCTTGAGGTCTGACATTTTACCACAATGACACTGTAATGCAATACAGTGTTAAAACTAGTAATAAATTGATTGCAAACTGACTATGAAAGCCGAATACATATAACTCTAACCAATTTCTGAAATATCCCATAACCTGTCAAGGAAATATATATGAAACGTATGCGAAGTTAACATTCTTCTGTTTATTTCATTCACACATCGTACTAAGTAGCCCATTGTTAATTTCTGAGAGAGAAAAAAAATGCCGCGGAAACAATTACACGAAGAATATGGCTTCCCTTGACGTTAAAAACTTTAGCAGAACAACTAATTCCTGAATTCTTTTCATCTATTGTTTCTAACATTTTTTCGCTAACACACATCAACACGCAAGTGCATTCCTGTTCTGTTAGAAATCAACCGTGCCGAAACGAATGCTATATTTTTCTCACACAGCGTACGTTTTGAATTCTGTATTTTAAACAATATGTAAACAGAAAAAAAACAATAGAATACATAAAATAAATTAACATGCAGTATCAAAATGATTAAACAATACTTGATATACGGTGGTCAATGAGCATTTAGATTGTTATGGTATGTTTAGTTGTAGCAAATGGAGTTTAGTCCTCTCAATATCTCCAGGGAGTTAATTGTTAATACATCACCAGTTTGGCTGCCTCTGTTGTTTTAAGCCTTTCTGAATTATGTTAGTTGTCTGCTTCCTGAGAGAAAACAAGCTGTGACCTGGATTGTGGTAAAACGTCACTTTAAAATACATGTATTCTACTCTTCCAAGTGTCCATTTATCTGTAAAGAAAGTGGATCTTAACCTGTTTTATACTGAATGTTGTGTAAAACTATTACACAATTATTTTAGACTTGGAAATTTTGAAAATTCACACTTTGGTTAAAAGGTCATTTTCATCTGTGAATCAGATAAGTTACTCTGTATGACTGATATCTGGCATGTTAACAAACGAACCATTACTAGTGTTTTAATCAACTTTCTAAGGTATGACCATATCGATATAACACTATGTTAGGTGATTCCATTGTGTATTTTCGTACATATATTTGTCAATTGATCAGAGACGTCTGTCGGCTTATATCAACAAGAAATAGTTTCCGAATACCATTATATACAGACAATACAGACAATAATTCTTCTGTACCTAATCGCATGAAAGCATGAAGTTAAATATAAGCAACAGAAATGACAACAACACAAATATCTGTAACCGCTTTTATCATTTAAAACCTTGGTACTTTACCAAAATATTAAGAGAAAACAATATAAGGTTGTCAAACTTAGATCCATTTTGTGCTTTTATCTTTTACATATGGTAATCGTATTAAAATACCAGAAACTATCGATTTATACAAGATAAGCTGCTATTTTGACAAGAGGCACGCAAAAACAATAATTTAAAACAACACATATAATCATTGCTCTTCTCCAAAAAACGAAGAACATCAATTACTGTTTGAAGGAAGAGGTAATTGGCGCAGGATCATTGATAACTCTGAAATTTGTCATTTATGAAGCATAGTTTCTTACTTGTAGTGTTTTAAAGTCGACACTGAATCAATAATATTTGCTGATGTCAGTACCATATTTGGATAGATTATAATGATGTAAACGGTACAGAAACAGGTAATTGGTTCAATAAAAGAACAAATCAATAAAAGCTTAAAAGCTTACAAAATGCGTTTGAAGTACGAATTTGTCTAAACCTTTTGGACTACTTATTTCTTTGAAAGTAATGCGCGTCATGTAATGTCAGTGAAATAGAATTGTACAGCATCAGTTCGGTTTTTACCTGGTACGATTACTTCTATGATATCTGTTTTAAATGATTATCGTGCATTTTGTTCGTGTAAGGTGGAAACATGTGTTAAATATCTGATACAATACTACAACTTGAAATGAATCTTAAAACAAAATAGGTGGTGATCATTTTAACAGGACCGTCGAAAGAGATTTTGATTCAAATCAATAGATAGATTCACTTATTTCGTTTAAGCTTTGATAATATCCCTTTTTATAGGAGTATAATCCACTGCTTAATGTTTTTCTTAATTATGAAAGTCAATTTGAAAGGCAAAACGTTAAAATCGTTTAATATGACTGTGCTATATTTTGTCGAACATTCATCGGGGAGAACTATGTATCCAATTTAAGTTAACTTTGCGTTTGTTCGTGTTCAATCGGAAAGTACACAATCATAATGTATATCATAAGTATTGGATAGAATATTAACTTTCCTCAGAGTTCGGAATATGAAGTACCAACATTGATCACTGTAAAATGTCCTGGACATCCAAACGGTTTCACATTTGTGACTTCATATAGCTGTGTTTAGTAAGACTTTTTTCGCTTCTCAGTAATCACTGCTGTCGTCAAAATCTTGTAACTAGCCATTGAATTCTGTTTTTAAATCCTATATCTTATACGAAATATAGAATATATGCCATGGCAAATTCGAGACAGAATTCATGTACGCATGTTCACAACTCCTGTCCACCTGAACCTAGCCTGTATTAATACATAATACTGAGTGGTATCATTTGTTTATTTGCACCTTTGTTATACCAGTGTTTGCTACTAGTTCAGGTTTAGAATAAAATTTGTTTCGCAATACTTTGGGAGGAAATAGTTTTCAAGTAAGGTTGTAATAAATTCAGGATAATGTTTTTGGTAATGAGAATAGAAAACACATTTGGCACATACTGGTACCTGCTTTATTTAAACGAATACACGTTTTGTAATTGCTTTTACAAATTACTTGAAGATGTGTAATTTTGTGATTAAAACGCTGATAGTGTTGATATTTTAACTTCAGATTTAAACAATTCAGCCTCGTTTATTTTAAGCCAAAATACGTAATAGTCGAATACAAGTAGATTCTTTTTATTTTCAATTTTCTTTAATAGAAATTGTCCGATATCCACATACTACACGTACCAAATGTCTTTCTTACAGATGGTACCATAATCAACGGTATAATTGCTAGTCTTACAACCTTGTGCGTGCTCATTTCTCGAAGGACGAGTATCTGTCAGTTATACGTGTTTGACGTTATTGTGTGAAACCAGACGGTGTCATCTGGTAGACAAAACAGTTCAATATTACATATTTTCGGAGACAATACTGCATGACTGCATAACACAAGATCAATTTAAAAAGTATTAACAAGTCTAGCACACAAGTGGCATCTATTCAGCACGCTTATACATCATATTATTCTTTAAACTTATGCAGCATGTTACACTTTAGAATATAGTAATTTACACGAATTTGTATGTTTACTATATTTGCAATGATAGTTAATGGTTTCTACCTAATAATTTACAAATTAAAGCAAAACACATATGATTGTTTAGTGCAATTACTGTATTATTTAAGGAACAAGATCTACAAAAGTAGCACTGGCAATCAGACATACTTACTTAACTCTACTGCGTTTATAAGGTATGCACCTTGTAATCCTAAAGGGGTCAGCATTTCTGCCATAATGCTGTTAAACTTGAACTTATTGTGTAAAGGAGATTTTTTGGTATGAGCTGCCACCCTCCTTATTTCCAAATGATTTTAATTTAGCGTGCCAAATGAAGTGTACAGCTTTAACAAAATCTGCCTGTATAGTTCTTCTCATTAAATGGATGAATAGATGTGGACCATGTGTACAATGTCGTGCGAAACAAAAGTGAAATGCAATATTTATCTCCATTTTTGGCAAGAATAAGAAGTTACTGAACATAAAATAATGAAGTAAATGGGGAACATAACGACCGTATTTAAGAAAAGTCTTTCTTTTGGTTTAACGACACTTTTTAACAATATTTCAGTTATTCGCAGACAGGCAGTTTTACCGAACCGCCATTCCAGGGAAGGGCCCACGGTGCATTCCTCCGTATTAAACTGCCAACAAATTTGCCTTCTAACCTCTACCTAGTAATAAAATAGTAATAAAAAGGTGCTCTTGAAAGCTGAAAGGTCGTCACATCGCACCACAAGAATTCTGTATTATTTCCATGCTGTCTATCAACCATTTTAATTGTATGTTATGTCGAACTTTGGTCCCGAAAGTATTTATATTTGCAATAGTATTAATATGTTATTACAAATAGAAGAAATGAATGTACTACAAAGAATAATATTTTTTGTCCTTTGAGGTCTTTTTGATGCCATAAGATAACATAGTAACAGGCAATTAACTCAAATGTCTGGGATAAAAAACATCAGATGGGGAGATAATTGCCAGATAAAAACTAGTGTTTATAATGTAATAAATGTCTAATATGCATGACTTTTATACATAAGGATTATGTAAACTCTACCGAAGCAATGCCAAGCTTTCAACCAAGAATAGCTTCAGTGTCAGTCAATGTGCTTACGTCTATTGGACTAGATATATTAAAGTAAGATGCTCCCGATTTCATTTAAGAGAAATATTGCCTGTTCGTTTGACAAAACATATGTTTTATTCGCTTGTATTTGTCATACATTTCTTATGTTAATATTCAGTTTTGATATGTGGCATATACACATGTACGAGTATGTCATTAGTACTATTTAATAAATAATCTAGATGCCTGGGTATAAATTAAAACATTTAGATTTGAATGATCTGGTTCAACGAAACAATTTCTGATAAAAAACCTAATACATTCTATAGTCTTTCACAACTTCATTCAATAGTCCATACAATTATTTTACATTTAGCGCCATACACTCTACACGTCAAGTTTTAATGTTCGTATACAAATCCATTCCGTTTGCTAGCGAATCTCTGTAACAAATCTGATATGAAATATCAGCGGAAACTGCATAATGCATGTCATTCCTTTTCAGGTTAGGATAATGCTGAAAAAGACAAAATGTATTGATATTGATTATAGTATCGCGGGTCTTTTCAAATTCAAAGTAGCCGAGAAGAGAACCCGCTTTGTATTTTATATTCAATCGCATTTAATCTATGAATTTTCGTTTTTCTACTAGTAATATAGTTAATTGCAAAAGAAAAAAAACTCAGACTATAAGTTTGCAAATATCTAAACCTAAACATTTTAACAGAACTTTCAATGAATTAAAACTAACCCCACCGGTTCAAAGAATTATATGAAGTAGTTCAGTAAGTTCTTTCAAAACGCTCTGCTGTAGAGTCAGATAGTTTGTTCCCTCAATGCGATACTGTTTCATTGCTTGCTTAAGTGCAAGAAAGCCCATGCTTTGTCTTGATTAATTATAATAAAACCTTTCTTGAACTACTGTTGAAAACCCATACATTGTCTATAATGAGAACGGTTTAATTTTGTTTGACTTCTAAAGCAAAATATGCATTTGATATACGTGTTTATACTAAATCATAGGTTTTCCTTCACCTTCAAATGCAAATGTGCATTAAAATTCATTTGATCCCATTTGCGCTTTCTGTTGTAACTTAATTTACACGAACAATATTCATGCTTTGAATCGTGGATTTTCTTACTTTTTACAATCTTTATAAAACTATAGAAACGAATTCAATTACCTTTTACAGTTATAAAATTAAGGAATTTCTGCCGGATAAAATTGCGTAGAGCAGGAACATACTTCATACAATTTTTGTTGTAAATCGAATCGTGTAATTGATTTGAAAAATCTCTCAGGCTGATTAATGACGGATTTCCGGTCGTAACTTGTCTAGAACTTGACGTCTTTCAGAGCTCGGTCTTTGTAACTTAAAGTACCATGAAAATGAGTTAACAAAGGAAACAAATCAAATTAAAAAGAGGTAAGAATGGGTGGATGGATGGATGGATGGGTGGGTGAGTGGTTGGGTATGTGGGTGGATGGATGGATGCACATCATTAAGAAAACCTACATTGCTTATTCTGAATGTTTAAGAATGGAAATACTACTGTTTTGGAATCATAAAACCATATCTGTCCAAAAGCAAATTGACATGTCTATATCCTAACTAGTAGCTCTCATCTTTAGATGACGTATCGTTCTTTGCTGCTGTCATGGGCGCAGAATGGGACTATTGGACAAATAGACACTGTAACCATTCGTAATTTAGTGACTCACTTGATGTTATTTTATTACCACCACAGACAAAACAGTTTGCCAATGTCAGAAGAGAAAACATTGTACATGTAAAACTCGTGATGCGGAATGACCTAGAAGTTCTTAAAATGACTAAAATAATACTAGACATGTGTTGACAGATACCTGATGTGAGGTTGGACATCGGAGGACGGAACAAACGCAGGGGTGTTCTCAAAAAGATTCATTATATCAATTAAGGCCAATAAACAAAATCATAATTTCTTTCTGCAATTTATTTCAACTCTTTTTGTAATTATAGAAATAAACAACACAAGAGATTCGTGTGCGACGTAAAGAAATTAAATTGTTCCAACTTCAGTTTCTGTAGTATAGTCTGTCTAATGGTCACATTTAGTGACACCAGCTAGAACATTCAAACAGATGACAGCATTCATTCGAATAGGTGATGTCATGTATTTCCTTTGAATATGTGATATCACCTGTTCGAATGGATAATATCACATTAACTATTCGAATGGATGATATCACCTGAAAATGTGATATCATCTTTTCAGATAGGTGATAATACAAATAAGTGAGATCACCATTTCGAAAAGGTGATATGACAAATTCGGATAGATGAAATCCCGCAGTCTCTTTGAATAGGTGATATCATTTATTCGAATGGGTGATACAAATAGGTGCTATCATAAAATTACATTGAATAGTAAAACGGTACCCTATAGCTATCAGCTATTGGAAAAGGTGATCTTATATATCAGCTTATACAATTTCTTATTCGAAAATCATGTTTAAGTTTTATATGACAAGTTGTGAATTGTCACCTCACTAGTTTTAGCTAAATTATTCGATCATTGCATTCGCACCGATGGCGGCGTTTGCGTGGACGTATGTGTTGGTAAAAGTTTTTTTTTATGAATGTTTTTAAATTAATGTTTTATACCATCAAACATGTTTACTTCAAACTTGGCAAACTTGTTTCTGATGACAATATAGACACCTGCAGGAAGTCACATAATTATGTCAACCATAGTTGCATAGTTATACCTCTTCATTGCCTAGATTTTGTCACAAAAACTTAACTTTACCTATTATTTTTCCATTTCTCAATATTTCTCCGTCAAACTTTGAAATGAAATTATATTGCTTATGACAACATGGTTGTAATGCAGCCAGACTATTTGTGTCAGGGACACTTTTGACAAAGTTTGTCCCTTTTGGTACTAAGATTTTGTCAAGATAACTTGAATTTGGCTTTAATTTTGCCATTTTTTAATATTCATTCATCAAACGTTTATACTATATATTTCTTATAACAACAAGGTCATGATGTATCCCCTCTACCTCTCCTACCCCTACCTCTAACCCCCACCCCCATCTGACCAACTCCGAAAAAAATTCTCGATTCTTTTACACAATAAATAGTTAAAAAATATCCCCTCGACCCCATCCCCCCCAACCCTCCCCCACAAAAAAAGAAGTTTTTTTCTCGAATTTTTGTTAACACGTTTGGCCTTAATTCAATTACACAATATACTTATTACCCCACCCTTCCCATCACGAAAATCATTTCTCAATTTTTGTTTGATAAGTTTCACCTTGATTCTTACACAATAACACAATATCCTAAACTTTCAATCAGTAACAACATTTTGTGCAAAAATGATGAAAGTGAAATTTTCAAAAATGAACTCAGTAGACAGCATATAGTCTTTTATTTACAAACAAAAGTTAAGCCACCAGTTTAAAAACATAATTGTAATGAATTACAGAAACATTTAATTTTGTTTATTGGCTGACAATGGATAATTTTGAGAACACCCCTACGTTTTGTCCGTTTTCCGATGTCCAACCTCACATCAGGTATCCGCAAACACATGTCTACTAGTAGAGCCTTGTTGTTAACAGCAGAAAAGCTTGTGACATTTTGTGAGATGGTGGGGTTTACATAACATCTTGACTCATGACAAGACACTTCCTAATTTAATAATTTGATATGAAAATACACATTCATTCGAGCCGTTCCGTTACAAAATGAATATTTGAACACGTAACAAAACATCTACTCCATACTCTTTAATAGTGTTTAAAATAATTTGAGAATATTTAAAATTGGCTTTGTCGTGGTTTTCTAACTCTTAAATATATTCTCATTCAAATACGTCTTGAGTTTTCACCATTACAATATATTTCAATTTCTTTGCATTCTTTCACCATATTAGTGATTCTTAATTTACCCCAGGAATGCGTCTCCATTTTCCCGTTTCTCTGCAATTTATAAATTAATCACCTTTTTCATTGAAATGTTTTTAAAATTTTCGAAATCTTCCTCCAGGGCTAGACTGATTGTCTTTTAGTCTAGGAGAAACTATAACTCAACGCCTCTGCGATTGCTAAAATATTTGCTAATGAAAGTTTATTTCTTTTATGAATATATGCCGCAAGTTTCTGCTATATCCTGGAATTTTCGACAAGGTACTTTATATTGATCAATATTGTGCATGTACAAATAAACAAATCTCGTTCACTAACAAAATCTTAGTACAATGTATGTACATAGTATAAATTGTTTTCGTTTCGTTTTGCCATATCAAAGACTAACACAAGTTTTGCGTGATCCGTCTTTCTTCGAAGATAATGTATTTCATTGTATAAATACTAGACTTTGTGTAAAACCTTTCCATTTACTAAGATTTCACATTTAAAACAATTTTGTCATAGACACATGCAGAACTGCGCTAAGTCGCTAGACTAATCGCAGATTATTTGCGATAAAACATCATTCTCATAAACGAATGTAACTGAATTTCGGTAAAAATGATGCTCGCTTTGTAATATGGATTGGGGGTAACAAATTTGTTATACCATATGTTACAACATGTACAGTGGTTATGACTTAAAAATACATTAGTGGTAATTCACAGATGATTGACATATCAAAGTGTTTGAGCTGGTACTGGAATCCATGATTTAATCTATTTTCTAGGATAAGTCTTACGTTATTACAGTAATTTTCGGGTTTATTGCTTTGTTAATCCCTCTGATACAAAGAAACAGGCGTAATCTGTTCATATTTTAACTGCCAATTATACTGATGAGGTGCTTTCTTCCATAAATAAATGCTGTAAACAAAGAAGTTCTTGTACTTAAGGCTGTGATTGCTTATACATATACACTTTTTGATAAAGTACAGGAAAGGAAATAGTTCGTGTTTAGTCGAAGGTTTAATGTTCAAAGACGTTGCAAGTTGTAAAACCGTTGTCTAAGTTAATCAAAATGTCTCTGGCCGTACGATGTCTCTTCATACAAGCCATGCTACCGGTCAACATGCGCCAGTGCAAGCCCGATGACATTTTACAAGTCGAACTGTCTGTGCATGTGAACACATTTTTAAACTGTCTACGACGGGTTATCCAGAATTAATTTATCTAAAGAAGCACGCGTATTTACCAAATTATACTACTAACTTGGTGAGAAAAATACCTGAACGTTAGAGATATAAGGGCATATCCGTTATGAGTTGGTCGGACACAACGTTGCTTTAAGCTGCTGACAATAGCGAAAGGCGTGCCACTATGCGAGAGATTTGCGAAACTAGGTACATTTTGAATAGTTATTTGACAGTATATTGAACATACAAGTATAGCTTAACATAGAGAAATTCTGAACCAGGTGGAATTCTTGCTGCTTTTGTATGTATCTTGAATGTCTTGTGTACAAATTTAAGGGATGGTCAAATCAATCAATACAAAATAAAATCATTTCCCCGAGTCCTTTGAAGTAATGTGATATTGTTTTCTAAAAATACGCTTTTAATTGCACATATAGTAAGCACTATATATTATGTTGATTATGTAGTACTACATTGATAACCTGTCCAGGCGAGTAATACAATATTTTGTTGAAAACCATTAACTAAATTTTCATGCACCGTATATAACTATTCAACAATATCATATAAAGATCTAGAAATATTTCAGTAAAGGCGTGGTCACCTTAAGCTACAAAGAGAGATCAGAGACATCCCATTGCTCCCGTCCCATTGCTCCGTGGGCGGAAGTAATCTGAAGGATTTGAGCGACTGCTGAGAAAGAAATATTGTAAATTATAACACTAAATTATGTAAATTACCTCCTCAACTATGTTTCGTTAAATTTTTTTTTATAAAGTAACTGCTGTTCCGAGAGGTTTTCCGCACAATTCTTTTCAAGACACTTCTGACACTTATGAAAATGTATCACCTTAAGGAATATGTTTTTGTACTCTTGCTTATCTAAAGATCGAACGCTTCTCTTGTGGGTGTACAAATTGAATTAAAATGCTCACATCTGCGACTCTCTCTAATAATAAAATTATTATTAATCTACGTTAGTGAAACAGAAGAAATAAAAAAAATTGCTGCTTTTATTTATAATTGCATATAGTTTTATACTTTAAACATTATAATAATATACCATCGCGTCACGTTGGTAAAAAATGAACGTTCTTGCATTCTTTTCTGAGAGTATGAATCATTCCGTAATGTTTTTCTTTAAAGTTTGATGGTCACTTTATATGGTAAAATCTCTAAAACTGTTATCGGTTGGTAATATCGCAGTAAAATCTACCAACAATCAAACTTGCACCGTGAAGAACAAGTCTTAACAACCGAGCATGGCTTTAACTATGAAACTTACATTTTAAATTTGATTTAGAGCATTTGCAACATAGGTTTTGGAATTTATGAAGATTGCAACACATTTTTATGTTAAGTGTTATTCTAGATAACTTATTTGATAGCATGAAACTTTAATATATTATTCACCTATGATTTCGCTGGTCAATTATTTAATATTATGTGAGTGAAAAAAAACCCTATACAATCTAGATATTGGGTATAATATTATAGTGAAAGAGTAGGATAATCACTGTCCTATGTAATTTGGAAACAAGAGTGCCGTGATGGTCGCTCACCTGAGTGAACACAGATAGATACATGATCAGATATGTACAATTCCGGATAATAAAGGTACTAATTGTACTCTGGAGCAGAACAGTGTGAGCAATAGTGGACCATAAAAGCAACAGTCCCGTGAAGTTTGGTTGAAAATGATGCAGTGGTCAAAAAGAAAATGAGAAAGAAATGCTTCTACTGATTGGATAAGGCCAAGGAACACCACAAAAGTAAGTGGTATGTAGCCTTAGAAATTATTGCAAACAGTTTTCTCCATATCAATCGTGATAAATCATCATTTACTGCTGTAATTTTATTGGATTAGCATCATATTTTATGACACTTAGAAGAGGAATATATGTGCTAAATACACTAGGACTGGCGAACAGTTTAGTACATTGATAATTAGAAATCAATATATCGTGCAGATGTGACTAGATGGCTAAAACACTTCGTGGAGAGATCTGCACAAACCGATGTATACTGTTCTTTGTTACACATTTGAAATAGCCTGCCTTGGATCTGCTGTCTTTCTGAGCTTATATCATTGGAAATGAATGTACAATTTGTTATACTGTCTGCTCAAATAGCAATGCCGTCAGCGACAACATACCATTGCACTGAAATCAAGACGAAGCCACCTGCCGGAAGAGTATTCTCACCTTTATTTGCAGCTGCAATTAATTTTAAGATAACTACCTCGTTGAGTAACGCTATTTGAAAAATGAAATATAAACGAACAATATAATGTCAGATATCCATAAAAACATTTTACCTATAAACTCTTCAAGTAGCATTTTTTTTGTAATTTGTTTTTGTAGTCTTACATTTCCTAGAAAGATATCTTACCGACGCGACTGACTTTTATTTGTTCAAAAACCATTTCTAACGTTGCGTGTTCAAAAGTACTAGCCTCGCCACCAGGCTAGATGATAATTTATTTTATTCAAACTCCGGGCAAAATACTGTCAGCCTTTTATTCTGACAGGGCTCGATCATCTACTTACATTTTTGGCAGCAAAGGGAGTTAATTGAGTAAGAAGTAATAAATGTAAGGACTGAATGCCAGTCTACAAAAATACATGCTATAAATGAAGCGCAGGAGCCTTTTCAATGATATTGCAAAAATAGAAAACAATGTATGATTACATGTTTTCGTGAAGAATCGAAATATGAAAGAAATGTATATTGTAACATTGCTTATATCATATTAAACCAATGATAAATTTCACCTGAACGTTATTTCTTTTCAGCAAAAGTATCTATTTTCATTAAAATCCTCTTGAATTTCTTATTAGAAAATCAGCAATTTGTAAACTTTTACATTTATTGTTTTTATTGCGTATTCTGACATTCTTGTTTTAAAACAAAAACAGTATGAATGACCTTTAAACTGAAACCAAAATCTAATTGTACGCGTATTTATACAATATAGGGACATGAGAAAGTTGGAACTTATACAATCAGGATACATGTAACTGGCAATCGTTATATAGTATATATATATATATATATAATATATATATATATATATATATATATATAACTACAATTTTTTGTAATTGCAATACAAGAATAAAACCAGTAGAAACAAAACAACAAACGAATTTAATTCAAATTATATTATGATAAAGATCAACGTAAGAAATGCTGCTTCATAGGAAACAAGCCATTTTTCAAAGCATAAAACAAAGCTAATAAATGTAACAGTAACATTATTATTCTGATAAAATAGAAATAACGTAAGTTAGAGCACACATTTTTTTTGCAACCTGTCAAATCCTCTCGAATTTGAAACAGTGTAATATCTTCACTACCGGTTGATTAGCATTTGTTGCATTTAAATGGCACCAGGTTAATGCCTGAGGCGTCGTTATCTAAATGATTAGTCTGACAGTTTCAAAATTTATCTTTCGGTTGTCAGTTAGAAATCAGTTTAAGTCACAGATATGTGGAGCATGAAAATACGAGTTCGTCAAGTTGCATGAAGGTCAACTGCCTCCGAAAACGCGTCCATGTGCGTATTGTTCAGTTATATCTAAATACGCGCAAGGTTATATAATACTACAAAACAGTAACTTCATCCCATGGAATTCTTATCATTTTTATTCCCCTCAAACACAAAGTGTTAGGGTGTTGTATGTGCGCGTGTGTGTGTGTGTGGGGGGGTGTATACTGGATTCAGCTTATTTGTCAGTTCGTAAGCTATCTGTCCTTGAGTCTGTAGACGGAATCTTGTGGACACTAAATCTCCAAAAGCCCTTGTCAGAATTTAATGATACTTCACAGAAGTGATAAGTACAACGCCTTGTTGTGCATCATCTATGTTTCGGATCTCTAGGTCAAAGGTCAAGGTCAAATGGGCTCGACATAGAAAATTCTTGTGGACGCTAAATCTTCAAAATCCCAGGTCAGAATTTAATGACACTTCACAGAAGTGATAAGTACAATGCCTTGTTGTGCATGGTCTATGTTTCGAATCAATTGGTCAAAGGTCAAGGTTACAGGGGCTCGGGATAGAAAAATCCTGTGGACGCTAAATCTCCAAAACCCTTGGTCAGAATTTAACGATACTAAACAGAAGTACCATGCCTAGTTGTGCATTGCTCATGTTTCGGGTCACTAGGTCAAAGGTCATTGTCACAGGGTTTCGAGATAGTAAAATCTTGTGGAAGCTAAATCTCCAAAATCCCTGGCCAGAATTTAATGATACTTCACAGAAGTTATAAGCACCATGCTTGGTTGTGCATGATCCATGTTTCGGGTTTATATGTCAAAAGTCACAGGGGCTCGAGATAGTAAAATCTTGTGCGCTTTTAACCTCTAAAACCCCTGGCCAGAATTTGATTATACTTCACAGAAACCTTAAGTTGTGTAGGTCAAATAATTAAAGCATCAAATATTTCATACATCTTATATACTGTGTCCGTTGGGTATACGGGGGTAATCATCACCATTAGTGATAGATCTAGTCAAACAACCGTCAACGTTGCATCGATATCTATATTTACTGAAATATATTTTTGAGTTTTAAACTTTACGATGAAGATTTTAGAGATTTAAGACTGCGTTCATGACTTCCTATTTCCGCTAAAGCCGCTCAATTCACAGATAATTTACATACTCTGGCAGTATTACAATACTTTTGAAATAAACATCGAGGAATGATGTGAATACTAACAATACATCAAAACTGGCTCGAACTTGGTATCAATCGTTAACAATAATTATGACCCCAAGTTATATTAGCTAAAACATGTTCGTATTCTTCTAAATTACATTTGTCATTACATATCAAGGGAAATTGTCTTTGCATCGTAACCGTAATATCTAGAGATGATAAGAGAAAAAGCAAATCAATGAACAAGGCGAGAGACCATTGCCATTACATCTGCAACTTATTTACATATCAGAAACTTATTTACCAACTCCCGGGATACCATTCACAGGTCTGAAGACGTTAGCTACAACGTTAAGGTTGCTCTAAATCATGAACACATGTTACAGTTTTCAGAGCATAAAAACCTTTTTTCAAGTTACCGTTTGACAAAATACGAGACGATATTGTCCTTTATAATATATAGAAAATATAGAAAAAATAAAGTGCCCTGACTTACATGAAGGTGGACATACTCAGTATATATCCTGTATATGTTTACAAGGTTGTTACTCTGTCTTTAACAAATTAGAATATCGATTTAGCAATTTCCTTGTCATAAAAACGTAATTTACATAATCGATGAATAATATTGTTTTAGACGCACTGGACCTTTTTTTATCCAAAAAGAGCTATACCAGGACTAATTTCAGGGTAAATAAAACTAAATCCCATTTGATAACGTCAAACAATGTATTTTCTATTTCTATTATAATATTCCACAAACTTATTTACTTACAGTGAACGGAATCATAGTAAATTAACCTGGAAAAAAGTCATATTCCCGCAGTATGCACTTGATATACCGTTACAATCACAGTGGCGGCTTGAAAAATGTAAATTTACCCAGTTTGTTCGGTGTTAGAGATGTAACCGTAACACCTTTGCGTTCTAAGAAATCAGTTAGGTGTTCTATGTTAAGCTGAAGAAAATTGTTCTGTCAGTTTTGTAATTTTGTCTGTTTAGATTTTGCTTCTCATCAGCTGATTATTGGTAACGATTGTGGACTGGAAATAAAGCATGTAATATCGTTTACGAAGTGGGAGATTTGCTTTTGTCATGAATGTATGGTAGAGAAGCGTAATATGTTATGCTTCAGCAGGTTGTTTAAGAACACTGCCAAGCTTTGATGCCAAAATCCATTGGCATTGTATAGACGTTGTTCGTAACTATAGCCTTAATATATTTTAACAAACCATTTCCTATAGAATGACATACGGGCATCATTGTTGCAGAATTTGGTACATGGACAAAACATACGTCAGATAGGTATTAGCGAAATATGAGACAAAACGTGTCGGGTGAATTTCTTTGTTTTGTGTTTTGGGAAAAATATTTTGAGCGTCGTTACCGCTATATTCAACTTGTTTATGATAATATTTGAGGTTAAAGTACTATTACGACAATCATAGTATTAAGACAGATATTTATCAACGGTTTGTACTCGTAATAAATGAAAGTTAAAAAAACTTATCACAAGCTTTATGATTTCAAATAGTATGTTTTCTTCCATTCAATACAGTTAAAATCTAAAAATAAATAATTGTTTTCTATCCTAGTCAAACATGCAATTTCTCCCTTTCTGTCAAATATATTTTCATTTTAATCCGGTATGATCATCGAATCATACATTGTACTTAAAGAACCTGTCTTGGCTATAACGCAATGTTTCCATTTTAGTGGTAGTACAACTTAAATTATTACTAGTTTTCAGGAGTTCCAAATCAACGTGCTGTTAGGGAATTATTGAAAAATATAATGCATCATCCGCTCATGAGCGCATTGTCTGTAACAGTTTCATTTTGTATCGTGTCCTTGCAAACACAAACATTATACCAATATTTCATGTGAGAAAATGACCTTCACTTAATATCATTTACAGAGACGATAGTCTTAGAAAATTTCGATTCTGTAATATTACAGCTACTATTTTCGGCAAAGTTAAGTGTCCTTGTTTAGTTTCTGTCTGTCTATTTCATAACAAAAGGCAATAAATCATCCTCTGCAGCCTTTTTATATTATCAGATGGCGGTAGCTTTGTACTGAAAAGCAGAAAATACTGTATCCTAAAATGCGAACTTTATCAAATATGTTTTATAAATGTAAGTGACTTATGACATGAGATATAATTATTAAGTTAACAGTCTGACAAGTGTTATAAAAACGGTTCAAATAAGCCAATCTTCTTCGACAACACATTTATGAGGTCAGTTTGTGTTGTTGCGTGGCTGTTCAGTAATCTTTGCTTAAAAATAAATGCCGTTTCTAAATTTTCTTGCAGTATCTTCTAATGTTATCTTTTGATCAGACTGTTAAAGTTTGCTCATCACTGCTTTTCTTTATTTGTTAGCAGCATTAAGAGCACACATTCTTCATCTCTTAAAACAAAAACTATCACCTTATTTCAAAGGACTTAAAAACAACAACAATCGAACAGACTTCAAAAAAGTATGTTAAATGTGTGCTTCTTAATGATTGAAATACATGTTCAATGTGTTTTTATTAGTTTGACATTATCTGTTGTCTAATGCTTCTTGAATCGATATATGCAAAACAAATGCAAACAACTCCTTACAGATAGCTTCCTCTGTTAGCAAACAATCCTCTAAGATTTGATTCTCTTAAAAGAGTTTATTTCAAGCCTTCTCAAGAGCTATCAGTTCTTTAGGAGTTTATAAGCACACTCTAAAAACAATTAATTTCAATAACTCTTTGCATATCAATTTTATCAGACTAGTATGCACAACCGTGTCTGAAAATTTCTATATCAGTGCAAACAATACCGCCTATGTTTCAGGCCAATTTTGTTTTGTTTCTTTTGTAACACCATACTCAGTGGTTTCCTTTAATTACATTAGCTTAAAAACTGTTTTCGTAGCGTTGCGTTACTTTACCTTGTTTAACATTTTAGAATTAACAATAGTTGCTGCTGTCTAATTAACCTTCGATTTGTATATTTGATATTTTTTAAAGTGCAAGTTTTTGACATTATTCTTTAGCTAATTCTCTTACTAGGTCGAAAAGAATGACCTATAAGATTTCTTAAAATTTTTTGTCCGTAAACAAGAGAATTGGAATAATTAAGCGGTTAGTGAATCACTGTCATCGCCTGATATGCATTATAACTATAGGCATGTTTATAACATAACACACTGGAAAAAGCTGTTCATCAACAATTAAATTTATACAAGGGTACATTGCATACAGAAAAAGTCTTTATTATTATTTATAGCTTGGTTGGCATTATTATCTTCAATGTTTTCATTGATACTGATGTTCTTCATTTAGGAACAAAAATGCTCAGGCATCTTCTGCAAGAGGAAATAGATTTGATACGTCGAACAATGAAATAGTTGAACATTCAAATGTTTTCCTTGCCTTAGAAAGAGTAGTATACTGTATACCAATGTGCTTAGTTTAGTTAAGCATGCAACTAATTTGATGTTTTCCAGTCTCAAATACAAGGAAAATTATCAAAAATGAAATGTTTTTATTAAAATATTTTGTGTCGGGCGAAAACAATGTGTTTGTGGTAGTGCAAAAACGTATCAGGTTTCCTTGAATGTGAAAGCAAAAATTGAATGTTTACTGTAAAATCTCATAGATAACCAACCATGGAGATTGGCAGGAAAACAATTTAGCACCAATTTGTTTGAATACCTGACAGTAAACATTTCACATTCGCATTCAACTGATTATTTAAATATGAGATGACATCCCTGTTGATAGATTTACAAAACTGTGTAGCAGATGTAAACATCATTAGCACTGATGTTGACCGCTATAAAGACTAGCTAATTTCAATGCTTATTGATGGTGTAACACGTAAAAATGAACAAATATATTAGTCTGTTTTGGATGCTTTTTAAAACTGTGTATTCAAAAACGATTTGTGTACACATACGGAGAGACAAAATGCGTTGATAAGGACAAGGAACACTCTAAAAGTAATGGTCTGTATCTTTTGAATTTATTTCCAGCAGTTGTCTTGACGTCAATCGTGATAAATCATCAATTACGTCTGTGACTATAATTGATTAGCATCATAATTTATGACACATAGAAGAGGAATATCTTAGCTAAATGTGCTCAGTCTGACAAGCAGTTTTGTATATTACTAATTAGAAATCAATATTTCGTGCAAATACTGCAGATGTGACTAAATGGCTAAAACACTACATGGAGAGATTGGCACTGAAGCGCTGTATCTTGTTTCTTGTAACACGTTTACGTAAAATATGATTCGTTGCCTGTGCTGCCCTAGAGCGTACAATTTCTGTTCCGTGTCATAGTAAAAACTGTCTGGTAAAGCCGTCAGCGGAAAATACCACTGCATTTAAACCCAAACGAAGCCATCTGTGACAAAGAGATGTTTTCTTTTTTGTGTTTGATTAATTTTGTGTGCAGGGACACCCTCGTTGAAAGAGATTAATTTGAGAAATTACATCAAAGCAGGCCATATTATATCTGAATGTTTTGTAATAGTTCCATCTGTTTAATTTCCTTTTGAAATCCCTTTAAAATGTATTTATCGTTCGGCTTTTAACTTCATAATATTTTTATTCCTAGTTATAGTGAGGGATGTCATAAGTATATTTCTTGATACCGAAGTATCTGTTCAACTATGAAAAGTTAACAAAATGTATTTATATCGAATTATCCTGAAATTAGGTTTACAATATAACATACAGAGAAAGCATAATTTAAAGTAGCTCTAAACTATTTATAGATTTATATTATTTCTATAAAGTATGAAAATTTACCAGTTAAAATTCTTTTCTGATAAATGGGAGAGAATAGAAGCAAGATAAGCCTGTTTTTGTCAAAGTCCGCGAATTAGAAACACATCAATGTCTCCACTAATAGTTTGTTCGCATTTTCTTGCATTTAAATGGTATTACATTAATGTCTGAAGCGCCGTTTACGAGATGGCTGGTATGAAAGTTTCGAAAGATATTTTCCTGTTGTCAGACTTTTCCAAAACTCATAAATTTATATGATATCATGTGGTACAGTTTTGCAAACATGTACGTGACAAATTTATATTTAAAGCAAGTTTGGGTCAATTGCCTCCCTTAATTATTTTTATACTATTGAGTTATATTTACGTTGTCCATGTCATAATATACTTATGCCAGTTTACATCGTCTTGAATATGGATTCTATGTCTCATGTTGGTCCAGGCCTGTTTAAGAATTTAAAGTGGTAACCAGTTGAAAAACGCCTTAACCAAATTATTTTGGGTCATGTTTTCAAAGTTAAGTCAGGCATGGCTCCAGATTACCTGGGAGAACATTTTGATCCTGTACACTCATTAAACAATCATTGTATAAGGTTTAGTGTAACTTCTTGTCCCAATCCTGATGATTGTTAAGTCAGGGTCACATTGACTCGGAATAGTAAAACCGTTTCCGGATGATAACTTGAAAATGTTTAGACCCAGCATCTTTAAACTTGATGTCGAGGTTTGTCAGGACCAGCATATGACCCCTATCGATTTTGAGGTCAGTAGGTCAAACTTTAAGGTCACAATGACCCGTAATTGTAAAACAGTTTCCGAACGATAACTCGAGAACGCTTGGATCTAACATATTCAAACTTGATGTAGAGGTTGGTCATAAGCGGTAGAGGACCCCTAAAGGTTTTGAGATTAGAAGGTCAAAGGTCAAGGTCACAGTGACCCGGAATTATAGAATGGTTTCCGCTCAATAACTTAAGTTAGTAGTGACCAATTGCAATGAAATTTGGTTTATAGGTAGTTTGTGGAGAGAGGAAGCTTGGGTTGCATTTGATGTCAACAGGATCAAGGTCAAGGTCACTGTTTCTAAAAAAAGAAAAAATGGTTTCTGCTAAATAATATGAGTTAGGATTGACCAATTGCAATGGAACTTGGAAGAGCAAAAAATTTTTTAGGGTAAAGGTCACAACTAAACATGTTAAAATTTTAAGTTCTAAATTGTTTTCAGCAAAAACATTTGTTAGGGGTCAAAGTCAATGTCACAGTTACTAAAATATTTATTTCTCAATTACTTTTTTTAGTTTTAATTGTTTTTTAGCAAAATATAATTTTTTTGAGGTCAAGGTCACTTCGTAAAAATATTTTTTTTTTCGAATGTTTTATTTTCTTTTATATATTTTATTTTTATTCTACAATTTCTACAGATGCCTTTTTTAAGAATTTTACACTGAATTTTATTTTAAATAATGTTCCTTTCATTGTACAACTTTTGCATCAAGGGGGGAATACGTGTTTTACAAACAGCTCTTGTTTTAACATTGTGTCTTATCATTCTTAACGATCTCTTTGCAGTTTCGTTTTCCGTGTCTTATCATTCTTTTTGCGATCTCTTTGCATTTTTAGTGTAATGCTTGGATAGATATACTTGGTATATTACTTTTTAATCTAGTCAGTGCTCTTATTGTCATAAGACTGATTGATGCTCATATAACTGAACTTGTTAGTCATACAGTACTTTGATCTCATGCATACAATAATGTTGTAATAACCTAGGTATGTACTACTATACAAATGTGATACCTTTGATTCATTTGAAGTTAATAATGTTCATGCCTTTCCGTGTTGTGCCATCAATGTCATGAAAGGGAGAATCATTTTTCCTTTTTTGTGTTATCCTTGGTATTGATGTGCATATCATGGATTATTAACTTGTGTATACATCTAGGTATCTGTATATGCATGCATCAATTTTGTTTTAACCATGTCTGTACATCTGTGATATACTGAAATAAATATATCTATCTATCTACTTAATATTTGAAAAGAATACATATATCCAACAGTGTTATGTGCACTATTTTATAAGAGTGTATGCATCCATAGTCAAACACTCTATGAATTCTATGTATCTATGTAAACTGTCATGGCTCCTTCTAATTTCACCAAGGGAACATTTTCAAAACATTTTACATACTCGTTTACTGGCAATATTACAATATTTCTGAAATACCAGCGAGGAATGATGTGAATACTAACAATACATCAAAACGTGTTCGACCTTGGTATCAATCGTTAACAATAATTATGACCCCAAGTTATTTTAGCTAAAACATGTTCGTTTTCTTCTAAATTACATTTGTCATTACATATCAAGGGAAATTTTCTTTGAATCGTATTCGTAATATCTTGGGATGTTAAGAGAGAAAGCAAATCAATGAACAAGGCGAGAGACCATTGCCATTACATCTGCGACTGATTCACATATCAGAAACTTATTAACTCACTCCTGGGATCTTAATGTCATTACACGAAATGTTCACAGGTCTGAAGATGTTAACGATAAGGTAAAGGTCACGAGAAACGAGTAACTCTTTTATCTTTTGTTTTGCATATATATTCATATTTTATTATCTCATTATTGAAGCAAAATATATTCTTCTTTGTAAAAAAAGATCTTTACCTTGTTCGCTCCGCTCTTAGCATATATCTGGTACATGTATACAATGTACTTATTTATAGAGTCGTACTATGTTAATATAAGGCTACTTTTCACAAACTGCAAAGTGATTTATTACACCCTATCTTATTACTTTGTTCAAGGATATCGATTAAGCAATTTCCTTATGATAAAAACCTAGCTTAAGAAAAAATATATAAATATTATTTTACAAAACTAGCATATAATACTTTCTAGACGCCGTTTGGAGTAGATCTTTTTCGTATGAAAGGAGCTATATAGGGATAATTTCAGCATTTATTTTCAATAAAATCTAATCAAACTATGAGGATTCCTTTGATAACGCCAAACACTATAATGTCCATTCATATTATAATGTTCTATAAACTACAAAAATAAAATGATTTACTTGATAGTAAAATACACGTAAACAGTAAGAAACCCGCGGTATACGAGTATGATTTACCATTATGATCTCATCACCTGCTTATGTGGTAGAGATGTAACCTAAACACCTTTGAATTATAAGAAATCAGTTTGCTGTTGTATGTTACGCTGAAGGTAATTGTTCTGTCAATTATGTAATTTTGTCTGTTTAGATTTTACTTCTCACCAGCTGATTATTTGTTGCGATTTTGGAATAGAAATATAGTATGTAAAATCGTTTACGAAGTGGGAGATTTGCTTTTGTCATGGATGTACGGTAGAGAAATTTCAGCAGGTTGTGTTTAAAAATATCGCCAAACTCTGATGCCAAATTCCATTGGCAACGTATAGACGTACTCTGCAGCAATAGCCTTAATAAAATATTCGCCTATGTTGAGGCACAAATTTGTATGGAGTTAATTGCATTTTTGTGGTTTTCGGGAAAATGTTTGAAAATAACTTAAACGCCGGCCATGCATGATATGATTTTCAATAGATGTAGTTGATATAAGGGCTTATAGTGATACTATTCATTTCTAAAAATCCTCCCTTTTCGTCAGGTACATTTTTATTTAAATCTGTAAATATCTTAATTATTTCGTATGACACAATTTATGCACATAGAGAAAATAAGAGGACCTTCACTTAATAATCACAGACGTTTGTCTTAGACTATTTCGATTTTGTAATTTTAAATATACCATTTGCGACAAAGTTAAGTGTCATTGTTTAGATTTGCGTCTGTTCTTTTGATAACAAAAGGTAATGACTCATTCCCAGCAGCCTTGTGTCTTTATAAGTTTTTCTCATGAATAGCGTTAGATATATACATCTGTCTGAAAAGACTAAAATATGCTGTATGATCCTAGAATGCATATTGTGCAAAATACTTGTTTCTACCAATTTCGAATGAATTATGATGTGAAATATAATTACTGAATACAGATAACATTCAAATGAGTGTCATAAATTGTTTCTTTACACTCAGTCAAATTCGAAACAATAGGCAATCAAGCAAGTATCATAAATGTTTCACATTAGGCACTCTTCTGAGTCAACAAATTTAAATGACCCACTGTTTTGTTAATGCGATTGCGGCTTTTCAATAGCCTGTGTTGAAAGGCAAATATCAACGAAATTTTCTACTAGTAGTTTCAGACGTTCTTTGTATTGTTCAAATGGTTAAGATTTGCCCACCAGAGCGATGTTGTGCCTGCATCACCTTTTTTTCTTCATGTTAGCTTACCAGAAGCACACAGGGCAACGCAATGCCTGTTGTAAAACTGACAATGGAATAGAGTAATATTTGTTATTTAGTCTTATTATACAGAGACATCAACCACAACAAATCATTATACCAGTATTTCATGGCTTCATTCAGAAACCTTCCACCATGGAAGGGCCCCGTTACTTGCTGTCCATTGGTCAACAGATTATTAAAATTCAGTATATTGCTTTAATTATTCACCGACGAATCAGATTTGCGTAACGGTGCCTTCCTTAGTTGAGGTTGAGTCGAGCAACTTTTCTGAATATAGCCATAAGTCTCGCTTATAAATATTCGAAAGATAATATCTTAAACACGATACATATCACATTAATGCAAAGGAATTTTGATAAATAATCAAACAGACTTATCAAGTATGTTTAATGTGTGTTTCTTACGGTACCCGTGAAGTGACATGTGAAACTTTTTTTTTATATTGTAAAAGCCGAAATAACGTTTCGAAATTACGAACTGTTATTTCGTTTTTTCGAAATTTTATTTCGTTTTTACGAAATCTTATTTCGTTTTTCGAAATGTATTTCGTTAAATACGAAATAAAAAAATGTATCACATGTCACTTCACCGGCACCGTAGTTTCTTAATGATCAACATACACTTTATAATTTTATACACGAGTTTAATTATACTTATATAAATGAGTTCAATTTTTACGTTATGTATTTTTGAATCGATATAATGTGAAATAGATACGCAACAACTCAGACAGCCCCTTCAGTAAACAAAACTTTACTATTGTTTCTCTTTAAATGTTTATTTCAAACCTTTTCGCGACCTATTAGTTTCTGAGAAGGGGATTTTAAACAATATTATAATTCCAGATACAATAAAAGTACTATTTCACAAATCAAATGTATGAGAATAATAGGCACAACCGAGTCTTTACGCAAAAAATACCGCCTAGATTTTCACCGTAAACAGCTGTACTGTAAATGTCTGTAAACAAGTGTATCTTTCATACAGAAAAACTCTGTATTAATATTCATAGATTGATTCACATTATCATGTTCAATGTATTTCGTAGATACTGATACTTTTCCAATTAGGAACAAAATTGCTAGGGCATCTTCTGCAAAGGAAAATAGATTTGGTACGGAGAACACTGTGATTAAATCTGCCAGAATAGTTGATATCTCGGGCTTTTTTTTCTTTGCTTTAGAAAGTATGCCGTGCATAAGCAGTTAGAGCTTCATATGAACCTCTATAAACCTTAGATATATCTTAAAATGTTACAGCAATTTGAATAAGATTTTGCAGTACACTGAATCACCTTTACCATCTCTGTGTATTAATTTGAAAAGTTTTTGATTGACTCGTTATTTTATTTTACAATGTTTAAATTTACGGATTTCAAGCTAGCAAAACATTGTAAGACATGCCTGATGTGTTTATAAACATACTGATTGGATATGTACTGTTAACGTTGACCTGTTCTTGTTTTAACTGCAAATGATACACACTGGAGGCCAATCATTTGATTGCAACTCGAAGATATATGATATATCTTATATATAGCGTCCTTTTTCGCAGAACACTGTCCGTTTTGTTTGAGTTTAATCTTTGCTTGTTTTCCTATACATGTACTATCATGTTAAAAGTGTATGCACAATTGAATTTGTGCATGTAGGACTATGCTTTACTTGATTGTCTAAAACTTGAAGACATATGTGGTAAAACCTTGGATAAATGCACAGTTTTATAACTCCCGCCGTCTAGCAAGAGACTAACAGTTTGCAAAGTTTGTAATTCTACAGAAATATTTAAGTAAAAATGATATGTGTAAACAAAAGGTATTATTCAAATAACATGCACAAATGATGACGATGTCTGGGCATGGTGCAATGTGATTGCAATTGCTAATTGAGTAGTGGATGTTCAAAAAGCAATATACACACATTTTTGTTCATTATGTTTTAGGTACATCTCTATAAATTCCGCTTTACAAATTAATACACACAAAACTATTTATTTTGTGCTGTGTTCGAAATGTGTTTTCATTTATATTTGCTTTTATTGTTTGATCCATTGATAAATACAAATTAAACATCGCTGGAAGAAAAGTTAACTGGAATAACTTTTTATAATTGTTATTGAAATACAGTGATAGAAATTTTAACTAATTAAGACTGTAATAAAGGATACATCTTAAGTTTTCATTAAGAATATTGCTTCATATAAAAATGTTTTCATTCTTGGAGTTTGACCAGCTAGTTAACGGAGGGTTGATGGCTTTACTCAACAACAAAGCTATGTCTTTAGGAAAGGCCTTCATATGTTGGATGGTCAAAGCATTTTGAGACGAATGCGCTTCCCTTGACATATTTACAGGTTCCATGAACTTGTAGTTGTTTCAATAGTCATGTACAGTACAACCTAGGATGTTGCTCTATGGAGGTTAATGTGTGCAGATCTAACTGCTTTGGGAAATCAAACACCTGTCTTTGTAGAGGTTTTTGCTCTTTGGAGGTATTGGTTGGACTGTACTGAGAAAACTTCAACACAATGTGTTTCCTATTTAAAGATTATAAGCGTTTAAACAAAACACACTCGCTTACACTGTCACTATTTTTGTTTGAAACCTGCAGAAAATAATGAAATTAGGTCTTGTATGAAGACGCATAGTGCTTTGCATAAACCAGATTCTGCAAGAAGTTGAAAATGTTTATAGTGATGTGATTTTTAGACTTCCAAAGCCACTGTTGAAAGGTGGGTAAACGTATGTAATAAGGGAAATAACGAGTGAACGTCCTACCTCGTGTTAAGCGCCGCAAAACTTCAGTTCTATATGGAAGCCATTTTAGCAGAAGACTCGCGACAAACAAATTATCAGCTTCATCAGGTATTTCATTTGGAAGTGCACACGAAATTCTGACAAAGAGCTTACAATTATCAAAGTATGTGCACCTTCTGACTAAAAAGCGAAGATCACAACGGGTAATTTGTAAACAGTGGCTTAGGAGAAGACAAGAATGACCGATTATCTAAAAACGAACTTAAGTTCTACATGGGACTTATACACGATTTTCTTTAGTTTCAAAGGTGTGTAAATACTCCGAATATACATGAAAGAACTTTAATGAAACGTTTTACAGAGACAGGGTACTGACCTCAGTGAGGAAACATTACTTATACTTCGCCCAATAACTGGTATGAGGGGTGTCTGTCTTATCAATGATAATCCATATGCACACAAGTGTAATATTTTGCATCAGTCTACGGGACCAACATGCCATTACGGCATGCTCCAAATTCGTTAAACCGGAGAGCCCGTGACTTATTTCTCTTTCCTGTACTAGAAACGATGCTTTATGGGCGTCGCTACACCTCAAGAAGCGCCCTTCGTGTCCAAGTATAGTTCTGGCAGTGAATATTTTCCCGCTGCCCTTAAACTTCGTCTTCAGGTGAATATTCGAGCTTTCTAGCATATAAAATGTATAAACATAGTCATTACTGACGATAGCCGGCTGAAAGAATGGCTGATAACTCAGCCTCTTGACAATGTAACAAGTAAATGAGAACAAACACAATACATGTAGTCCAGAGTGGTAAGTTTTTGATGTATAATTATGCACAAACAATTTTTATACGCATACAAAAAGACACAAAAAAATGCTTTGACAAGGACGAGGAACACTCAACACTATTTTAAAAAAACTATATATACATTTCGAAAACATTTCCATTAAATATCTTGACTTCTATCGTGATAACTCATCAATTAATTGTGTTACATTCGCGAATTACCATCATAATTTAAGACGCATAGAAGAGGAATATATTTGCTTAATATGCTCCGCCTGGCAAACCAGTTGGTACATTGCTAAATTAGAAATCAATATTTCGTGCAGATGTGACTAGATGGCGAAACCGCTTCGTGGATAAATTGGAACAAAACCGGTACATATTTTGTTCCTTGTTACACGTTTTAAAATAGAATGCATTGTCTGTGCTGCCTCAAAGCTTAATTTTTCTTTGCTTGTACCCTTTGTTAGGTTAAAGAAAAGCAATGTCGCCAGCACATCATGCCACTGCACTAAAACCTAGCTGAAGTTCAGATGAAGTCCTATGCCGCGATGATGTGATTTTATATCTGTTTTCAGTGTTTTTTGTCTTCAACAGTCTCACCTGAATACATTAATGTGAGAGATAACACTAAAGCAGGCCATCATATGTTTGGTGTATTTATGTAATAGTGCCATATGTCTCCTTGTTACCGGCCTTAACCTTTATATCTTACAATATACTTCTTATAGTAAGAACCGTAAAAACTCTTTTTCTAAAACTTGATGTACATATATTTGTTCATCTGTAAGAAGTAAACAAATGTGTGTCAACATCGATTTTTACTGCAGTTGGTTTTCATTGGGACATATTTATGAACATGTATATATTTTTGGGTCGATTGCTAAAATCGAGCCAAAGTTAACAGAGTATATATCGGCCTTACGGCCGAATGCACAACATACAAACAAGTAGTTCCATATAAACAGTTGTTAGACATTATAGCGATTTCTGTTTTCAAAATTATATAGTAATAAATCTATGTGGGCTCTGGTGTTTTACCGCACAGGTTTGTACGTACTCAAGGTCCTAGATCACGCAACCGTGTCACTGGGACGATTGTCTTTCGGTGTGTGACTAAATAGGTACCAAACTCTCATTTTAAATACCCCGCTAAACCTTCTCTATTGTGTTACTATTTATAACCTAGCTGCCAGCAGTTGGGTTTTTTCCGTTTTTGCGCATGCGCTGAGATAAAAGCAGGGTTCGTTTGTAAAGGTACACTGAATATCGATATTGCAGACAAGTGAACGAAACTATGTCAGATATATAATGTGTAAAAGAAGTATATTCAAGAAATACAATTTAAACATAAAAAGACCGTGTAACGGATGAGGCGTAATATAAAACGATATGACATAAGTGTTAATACAGTCTATAAAGAAGTACCAGAAAGGTCGGTGGTTACGCTTACAGATGCCACACACGGGACAGAGTTCAAGGCCCACCACGCTAAAATCTTTTGCTTCCCTTTTTTCTTTTTTAAGGATCAGCATGAGCAAGAAACATTATACTGTTCATATTTTATCCTTTGAACATGTAAACTATAAAGTAAAAATGCGAGTTAAATGATGTGTATCTGATGGATCTTTTTGTTTTCTTTTCGTACATGCATTTAGAATAGTAAAACAAGCCCTAAACACTTTGTTGCGATAGTGCTTTGCACAAAGTTGAGTGCCCGATAATTGGTTGCCCGATATGGATTTAAAGAGGGTAATGACCCTTTTCTGGCCTTATTTATAAACAAGCTCTGGTCGCAATCGATAAACTGACAAGTTTATAATGTCATCAGAGAACCTAAGTTTATCTTGTGAAAAATTTATGGGTTTACTAGTTACACAAAATACAAAAATGTTAATTTTCCGCCCGAGAACTGGTAGAAATCCAGTAAATAATTTAAAAACATTTCAGAATAGAATAATATTATTTCGTTATTGTTCTTTAAATGTGTAATTAATCGTAAATACTATTAATGCGCGAACGAACGACTTGGACATACAAATTTATAAGAACTCGTTTTTTACCTATGACTTTATATTCGTCGGACATAGAGCAGTTTGTAGAGATGCTGGAAATTGAAGTTGCGCTGACTTACTGCGGCGGTCGCGAGTTCGAAACCCATCTAATACAGTTTTGTTTTTACATTTTTCTTCTGTTTTACTTATAATTTTAAGACTTTAAACCATTTTAAATGTTTTACAGCAAATAATCATAGAAAACTTCATTCATGTCAAACTTATAAGGATAATGTTAATAAGACATACTGTATACATATTATTCGATAACAGTAAAGTTCAGTCAGTAGTCGTGTCAGGTTTTGCTTGTACAACCAGAATTGGTTTCCTTGGGTTCTTTTGGGGCCATGCCTCAACATCAATCATCACCAATTTCTAGAATATTTACATGTCAGTTTTGTTTGTGGGCCCGCTGTGATACTTTGTATCACTGTTTTTCTTGCTCAGTTATTAATTTACTCTGTGTCTTCTTTGATCTTGCTCATTGTTTATTTTTTGCGTACAATTTAGGATAGGAATTTATTTTGTATTATTGACACAATACACTCAACCCTATGGGCAAATCCCATAACTTTTGAATGACATTAAAAGTTGTGCAAACTTTGAATTTTTTGTTTAGGTTTGTAAAAATCCACTTCTCAGTTACCATTCACAGCTATAATAATTTATAGGGTAGTTGAACATACATGTAGTCACTGATTGCAAAAGGTAAGCACATGGGTTCCTATCAAAAGTGAAGTTTACACATATGGTTAAAGGTCAAACTCTGTGGACATTTGTGTCTCCAGTTTGTTGATAACTTTACTCATGTATGGGTTGCCCTGATATTTACACATGTATGTGTACAGTCTGTGTTGTTCAGAGACAATCGACCCTCCAGCACTTTCAGTCCTTTGATTTATAAAGTTTGATAAAAGTTATATGGATGATTTATGAGTTTTCTACTAGAACATGTATAGACTGATTTAACTGTACAGTTTTTACTGTGCGTTTTATCAGAATATCAATTCAGGATGAGATTCGCTAAAACAGCGAGAAGTGGTTTTTTTTCAGCAAAATATCTATTTTCATTTAAGAGCTCTTGACTTCTTTTTAAAATCTATACAAGCGGTAACCTTGTTTTATTTGCATACCTTATTGTATCTTTCACGCTATTTCCTGCTCGACAAATCGTGTCAAGGGCCTTTCTTAAACTAATGGTATGTTTATGCTGGCCATCATATATTAATTTCGAATACAAACAAATAAAGAGTTAGAAAAAGAGATGTTTGTAAAACACATGTGTTCCTAGCCCAAGCCACTTGTTGATTATCCGAAATTCAACATAGGTCAATAGGGGTCATTAACATTAACACAAGCAATAATCTTAGCAAGTTTGAAAACACTTGGTCCATGGGTTGTTGAGTAATTAAATTGCAACGTTTTTTTAAAGCACATCACTGCTAATGTTCCCTTTGACCATGTGACCGGAAAACCCGAAGGAATATTTTACTCCTCAATAACTAGAGCTCAAGCAAGTTTGATGAAACTCAGTCTAGCACTGCAATGCTATTATTTGTTTGTTGAATAGTTTTGTATATGTAAGACCACTATGAACTTCGAACTAGTAATACAAAATCACAATCTTCTTTAACTTTACTCCTAGCAACTTTTAAGACTGTAGATCAAGGCATTTAAGGTGTTCACTACTGGTTTATTTTCATGTTTGCATTTAAATGGTACTAGGTTAATGCCTGAGGCGTCGTTTTCTAAATGATTAGTCTTGGCAGCTTAAAACACAGAACCATATAGAGGACATTCATCCAGTTTTGTTTTTACAGGGACATTTGTCTTTAAAAAGTTCGATTCAGTAATATTACATCTACTATTTTGGGAAAAGTTAAGTGTCTTTGATTTGATTTTTGACTGTCTATTTCACAACAACAGGCAATGAATCAACCTCAGTATCCTCGTCTCTTTATTTGATTTCGCCCTGTATGGTGGTGGTCATATACATTGTCTGAAAAACATGAAATACGTTCTATCCTGTAATACAATTTATACAGATATTAATTTATTATTATAAATTTCGAATTAATTATGGCGTGAGATATAATTACGAAGTAGAGCTGACATTCAAATAAGTTAACTCAATTGTGTTCATAGCCAAACTCCATGGCAACATAGTTCACCGTTCTATATTATTTTAGAACACATGATATTCAAATAAGTGTCATAGAATGTTTCCAGTGAGCCACACTATTGTAACAACAAATTTCATATGTCAACTGACGGTTTAGTTCAAATTGTCTTAAGGGCTGCCCAGTAGTCTTAATCAAAAGTTAAATTTCTGTTCTATATTTCCCAGTAGTATTTGGAGATATTTTGTATTCTTCAAATGGTTCAATTTTTTCCAAACCTACTCGCTTACGAGAAGCACAAAGAGCAAGGCACGCCTGTTGTGAAACTTAATTTTATTAATCCGTTTTCCCCCTGACAGGGAAGCAAGTTCTTACAGCTTACAATAATCACTTTCTCGAGACTATCTCCGGATTGGATCAACTCGGTGAAAATCAGTTTGGAGTTATGTGCCTTGCATAGAGTACCTTGGAACTGCTGGGGATTGATCCCCCGATCCTGAGTTGTGTTACTGAGATGGATATAGAACAGAACCTTCAAGTGTCTCCTATATATTGAAACAAAACTTCAACCAAAACAACAATATACCAGTAATTAGGACAGTTAATGAATCTTTTTGGCCACTTTCCACAAATATTACAATTACACATAATATAGTAAGCCGATATACAGCCTTTTTAAACAAATATAAATTTCGAAGCTGTTACATCTATGTTTATGATGTTTGTTCGCTTATCTTAATTGCTATGTTACTCAAGTAAACGCCCATTTACTTATTTTCACAATCGCTACAGACATATTGCGTAAAGTTCTTATCTCTTAAAACGAAACAATCACATTATTTTAAAGGAATTTCAATAAACAATCGAACAGACTTAAATTAAGTCTGTTAAATGTGTGCTTCTTAATGATTAACAAATATGCAACAACTCCTGTCAGATATAGCCTCTTCTGTGAGCAAACAATCCTCTAAGATATTTTTTTTCTCTTTAAACGTTTATTTCGAGCCTTTTCAAGAGCTTAAGGTTCTTGAGCAGGAGTTTATAACAATCTATAAATTCCATATACAATTACAGTACCTTTTTACATATCATTATTTCACAAATTTATATACCGTCTAGCTTTTATACCGATTTGCATGTGTACTTTTCCTTCGGTATAAAAAGCTTAACAATTGTATCGTTCGACTCTGCTTCGTTTTATCATGGCTTTCCAATTTAGAATTAAAAAAAGATGTAGCTGAATGTCTTTTTTGTGTGCAAGTTATGTACGTTCTTGGGAGAATTCTCCCACTCAGTGGGAAAGAATGACATAAAAGATTTCTTAATTGGTTTATCGTAGACGCTAGAACTGGAATAATAAAGGCGTAAGTGACCGCTTTCATCGCCTTATGTAAGCATAGATAATATCCAGTTAACAGCCGTGGGTTCATAAGTAATTATTAAACCGACAGTCCGTACAGTGGTCTTATATTAATATATATAGCTTGAAAACCTTCATGGCATGTATTATTGAGACTTGTTCGTCTGTCTGCTCGAATGTCCGAATATCAGTACAGTTTTCGTCAGCTACATTTAAAAAAAAATATTTGTGTAGATTTTTCGGACTAGCTTTCATATATATATGTAATAGGTTTAAACAAGAATGAAGATTTAAAAAATGTGTGTCCTTCTAGGACACATTAGCAGGAACAGTGATACTTTGAGAATGATGGTTTTTTATCAATATGTAAATGTATTATCCAGGTAATAGCTTAAGAATTGTATAATATGTCAGATAATGTAATAATCAGGTATTCTACTCATCCCTTCAAACGAGTTACAGAAACTTTGCCGTCTAGTGAGTCATCAATTAACATTATTAACTTCGCCCATAAGTTGTTGACAGTGTTTGTGTAACACATAATCCGTTTAAATTTTTCATGCTTGCATTTATTTGTACCTGACAACTTCAAGTACAGCTTAAATGGATATCATTTGATTGAAATATTGCGTCATGTTTAAGTAGTTCCATCCACCTGCTTAAAGGGACACTCCCTAAAACTAGTGTCAAATTAAATAACTCTAAAAGTATAAATAATATTGTTACATACCCTAAACGTTTAAACTATACATTCAAGTTATTATCATAAGCGTTTTAAAATATATTGCAGTACCGTAAACCATTCAATAATCTATGTAATGTTGTTTTTGTACAATTAGTGGGCGGATAGTGATCTCTATGTTGTAGGGTTAACGCACGTATTTTTATGTTATAACATCTGCAGAATCCCGAGGGTTTCTGCAGGTGTTATCAAACGAAAAAACGTTCGTTAGCGCTATTCTAGCATTAAAAAATCATAAACATAAAAATAACACCAGTACTGGTTTTTCCAGGAAGCGGATTCAAGAGTGACTCGAAAAGCTAAAAGCTTTCTTCACAATCAAGCTAAAATAAATTAGTATCAACTAAAATAAAAATGAAACGCTCTTACTGGTACGCAGTCTCTTACACTATCGGCTATCATTACATTCATTAAAAAAACGACACATATCGACCAATGCCCCAGTTTAGAAAAAATAATCATTCTAGCATAAAATATGCTGTTTTTGTCCGTTTTGACGGTGTTTTAGCAGGAGAAAAAACGTGTGTTGACGGAGAGATTCACGCGCCGCTATAACCCGTTTTCATTTATGCGAAGGACAAGGCCATTGTTAACAATTCACCTGTCTTCCAAGTCTTACATTATGTACGGCGTCAACAGTGCCGGGCTTAAAAACCGCTGGTGACGTCATAAATATGACGTAAACAACCTGGACTTTGTCTCACGCATTATTGAACGTCATTCCAGTCAACCTCCTTTGCAGAATTACCGTTCATTACACTCACTATCATTATATGTCGTTTTTTAAATTGATTTTATTTATCATTTTATGTTTTGTGAACACGTAATTAAATTTATAACTGATGACTATAATCTGCTAGATATAGGGAGTGCCCCTTCTGCATTTCGTTCTCACCAACACTAGTGCCATTACATCAACCATACTTATCTAAGTTTGATGACAACGTCAACTGTGAAGAGGATTTTTTCCAGTTAAACTATTGTCTATCAGACCAAGTGATGCTTATGTTGTCTCAACATTGTCTGTTAAATCAGACTATTTAATGCTCATGGGTACTTTCTTTTATCATTATTTTTTCTGTCGTTTCCTCTTTATTATTCTTTCTCTCTTTCTTTCTACATCGTTTTGATAGCTATTTATCTCGTTTCATGGTAGCTTTCTATGTATTTCATCATACACTGCATAAAGTAGTTTCAGAGTAAGTATGACAGTGTGCACAGAGAACCTGCAATCAGTGAAGTTCAGCTATCTCATAAATCATGATATTGTTAGGTTAGTAAAGCATCTCTTACAAATTAGCACAGTGAATGTTTATAGCAGCTTCTAGAACTAATTAACCTGATTATATAATTGAAGAAAGTGTTGTTTGTTGTTTCTAAGATTGCTGTGAGACGTTGCGTAAAAGCTTTACAATCGTCAAACTGTCGGTTTTTGTTTATCATATATCTGTAACAGCATTTTCATCAATATAATTACAACATTCTTACCATGCTTGTTTTATTGTATTGTCTTTGCAGTGCAATCATATATATGCAAGGAGCAGGGTTCTGATAATTGGACAGATGCAGCTTCTTGTAACAAGGAGAACTGCAGTTGATTTTCAATTACAGAGGCTTTTGTAGACAGGCGAAATATGCATCCGTAATTGTTTATTCGAAATATCCTTCCGCAATTATTTACAAAACTTGCACTTTAAATTTTATATGATGGTAAAGAGTGTTGAGAGAATTTGCTGAACAATGTATGGTATACATATAAAGTTTATAATTGACAATAATTGCGGGGGTGTTGTTTTTTTTCAAAAATAGTAAAATCAAGTTAAATGAAATATGTTATTTTGGTGTTTTAACTGAGCCAAACTGTAAAATGCCCTGTAAGACACGAAAGCAATCATATTTATAAGGAAGATTAGGTAGGTTTTTAATTTCTTGTTACATCGAGAATATGTAAACGATTTCATGTGACATTACGTAAATAGATTTCTTGAATAATTTTCAAATCTCACCACAGACGAAGACAAAGTGAAATCGATATACTATAAGTGACCAGTGTCATCCACTCTAGACATCTGATATACATAATTGGTTTCCATGTAAATACCTCAGGGATCTTAATTGATTCACAAGGAACGTTGTTTGACAACAGAATCAGCCCGACTTAAGCTACATCATACGAAAATATGCTGAGAAAAAAAACCGAATAATCTAAAATTTAGGATTGTTTTTCGTATATAAACGTTTTAAAAGACTTCATGTATAAGAGTTTAGGATTTAAGGGCGTTAGGTGAGTTGTAATGATTTGTCCGTCTTAATTTCATCTAACTTTTGTGATTTTTTTTATATATTTCGGCGCCTTTAATGTGCATCGACTATTGATCACTTTTAAAGTCCCAGTTACTGATATAGAAAAATAGATTTACTGATTTGATAATGATAGAATAATATCTTATTAACTCTAAAACAATGTTGACATATGCCTTCTTTCGTATTCAAGTCATTAAATCATGAAAAAAGTTGCCAGAAAGCCTTTCTTATTGTTTGCAGTACAATTGAAAATAGTACTGCACTATATTTCTAACACGTACATCGATTTAAAAAGCATAGTAAGGAAGGATTTGGGTACAAATGAAGATCATTTCCGCCAGTAAGACGTCTTTCTTGGTAAAATTAGAGCTACTTGTAAATGTGATCTTGGGGCACTTTAAATATCCCATGACTTCTACTTTGTTATTTGACAGGTACTTCTGTTAATGAAAGAGTGGGAAAACTCGTTGGAATTCAGCCACTGCTGAGATAAAAAAAACTTATTCAATGAAAATCAACAAACATTTTGGTAAACGACTTAATCATATTAAATTCAAAGAATGAATTGTCAGTCTTTATTCATTTATTTACCCAGATTTACATTATATATACATAATCTTATCAACATTGGATGATTAATAATCTCTTACGTTTCTGAAATGATTTTGCGCAATTCAAACAGCCCGCTCCAGTTTAACTAGTGTCGATTAATTGCATGAATTGTTTTCACAATTCAAAAATCAAGCTAAAAGGTAAAAGAGTGGTTACACCTGAAAACAATATCACTTAAGGTTTTGCGTAAATTGCAGTTGTTCCTGAATGTATCTCAATGCTGGTAAAAATAGTTCTTAAATATTAGCTCCTCGAAAGGTCGAATTGTTTATTTGAATTACATCTATCTTTATCTTATGTTACCATTTTTGTGACATGCAAGTTCAGTACACAAAGTTTACTATTCGACGACAATACGGATTCCTTCACACTTCTATGACATGCAAGGGTTAAACGTTAACTCTACAACGACCATGCTAGTTTCTTTATACTTTTTTAATTCGTGCAAGTACAGAGCACAACAGGTGGACGTTTACTCTGCAACGGTATGACGGGGTATATAATTGGACGGTGTATTCTATAACTGGCTCGAACTTCGCAATGGGATAATTTAAAAGCTACCAGTAATAGGTATACACATTGTGTATTTGCAATATGTGCTTTTTCTGGTTTCTGTTTTCTTTTTGAAACACGGTAACGGACCTTTATGTTAAGCTACAGAAAAAAATAAGTGGTATAAATGCACTAGAGGAAGTTATATAGAACAAACAGCTGTTGAATTCAATAGTTGGATGATTTATTTCCAGACATTGTTGTATTTTGTCAGATATTATTCATAGAGATATTATAAATTCATTTAGTATCAGCGATTAATCTCGAAGAAGGTACACGTTAGTACAAGTAAAAATAAACTCTTAATAAGTTTTATTTTGAGTTTTGATATTCTATTTCATGCCGATACGGCTGATTTCTTTCCTCAAAATGTAAAAACCGGCTAAGGAACAACACCTGAACTGTGTTATGTTAGAAGCAGATCAATATTAATCTTTGAAAACAAACTGTATAGGAAATAATTAAATAAGTAAATATCCAAAATACTTTACGGATTTGCAAACCTTCTATTTCTATTATTTTCTACAGTGTTTGGGTAAATTTCTCCAGAAAAATTTAATGAAAATGGATGGATTCTTAAATATTACTTTCCCTTTTCAGCTTGTCCCTTGTGACCTACAGGAGCGCATTTAGCCACAGTTTTCTATTGCGCTAAAGAAACTAAAGTTGCCCGAGAATATGTCAAAGAGCTGTTTCAATTTTATGAAATTTGAAATTTATTGAATGGAATCAGATATCAAGAATGAAGAAAGAAACGGCTTGTAAATTCTGTATTCTCCGACAGGCAGAGCTAATTATTTCAGACATGTATAAATATATGGTTTCTTTTCTCTCGTTACCGACCCACAAATGTTACTTTTGTTACACGAACATTATCGTCATTTTAATTGCGTTATTATAAGAGCGAGTGGCTCTTTATACTGAATTTTGAGAATCTGGTGCTTGGAGCCCATTTGAAAATAATTGAACGATGAAAGCATGATCTGTGACTCTTAACTGTGGTCTTGATCGTAAGTAGTCGCTTTTGGAATATTTGTTTGTCACAATATTAATCAAATGAACATCTGATAAAATGTTCTTGAAAATCCTTTAATGTAAGAAGATGTGGTGTCGTTTTTTTTAACCTTTAATGTTACCTTGACCAAGTGATGCTTGGACAAAAGTTCTTTAAATTGTTACGATTTGATGCGCATTTGAACCAAGTTCAAGAGGTTAAGTAGATATGAAACGGACAAACAGAACAATGCACGGTCGTAATTAAGTAACTAGCATAGTGAAATTAAGTAAACAGAAGATGCACAAAAGCAAGGTTCGAATAAATGACCTTAAGCTGAGATATAGGCATTAGGGTATTAAAGTTGTGACTTGAGTCATGCACGTTGTATTAATGGGGGTGAAACTATGATCATTTTTAGATAAAAAACTTCAACGTTTTGACGGACTGGCGAACGGACAAGTGCTATTTCTACATCGCTTTTCCACTTTGCGCCGAGGGATTATCATTCCCAGTGTTCGGTAGTGGCACAATTCTTTTACGTTTAGCTCCAGTGTACACTGCCTCATTTTTGGTCTCATTTTTTGCCTAAGCAGGTATTAAAAAAAGAAGGGTATTTTCCGAAATGTAATAACATAATGATGAATGTGTTCTGAGGTAATTTTGACATTTAAGTAAAATTTGTAAGATTATTCTTATTATGATTTTGATACATTTTTCGGATTCCTATAAAGTTAACATCTTCAATTTTTCAGTCAGCCAATAAATCCTTTAAGCAATGAGCAGCTGATGAATGACACGCCTTTGAGGAAAAGTGGGATAAACTAAAACATAGAAACGCCTGAACAATTTGGATGTAGAGCTCTTAGTACTAAATTGGTCTCAAAAGCAATGCTTGTAGAAAATAGATTGATTTTAAATTTCATCAGTATTGCTTATATAGTTACTGCATTTTCACCATATAACAGTTGTACATTTCTTTTTTCTTACACATTTCTGTAAGACATAGCACAGACAGATCGAAAATAGACATTCAGCTGCTTGTAACTCTAAATTTGGAAGTTTGCAGCTGAATTGCAGTAGACAATGTCATGATTTATAATAAAACGGTAATATAAGCCAAAACCTCGAGACTGTTGCGTCAATGCTTCGTGCTTTCCCACATTTTATTGTGAGAAAATGTCTATCGAATTGTGTGATTAAGCTTTGACAATAAACACATAGCTATGGTTTGATGGAAACGTTTATGGACAACAATTCTGTAACAATTTTTTTGACTAAGTCAAACAAACAATTCCTTAATAGTGAGTGCCTAAAATATGCAAATTATAAGTAAAATCTTCCTTTTTTAATCCGAAAGATTCTTAGCTATAAGTTGTTTCACATATCTGATGTAAACAATTGATACATGGGACAGCGGTTTCATCTCAGAGAAATTTAACACATAAATTAATCTTCGCTAACAAGTACAAAGACCTGGAGAACTCGGTAATAATAACACTAAGACTACGTATCCAACTGAACAAGATTATTCATATATCCGCTACGACAATTAATCAACTATTACTGTGACATTTAGTAGGGCGATGACGTCACTATTAGTGAAGCAATCGCATGGCGTTTCTATTTCTGTTTTACAAAAATCGTAACGTCAATGTCCTACTTTTAGAATACAGATATGATTTTGCTTGGATGCAATGAGATTTTATATTTTAAACAAAGTGCTCCCGATTTTTATATCTATTTTATATTTATTGCAACTGATGGGCAGTTCTTCATCTTGTAAGTGCTTGCATCGCAGGTGCGTGCAGCGCACGTGCTTGATGGTTCCAAACAATATCGTTGGAAGAAATGAATGGATTTGATTCAAATTATGGCACAAAAGTATGTGAAAAAGGTAAAGGTTAAGTTTGATTTTGGCTACAATCTACTAGTTTTGGATATTGTGTGTCCATTTTGGATTTCAGAGTTTTCCAGGGATGTTCCTACGGATTCATGCGAACAATTTAACTGTGTGTTTTAGTACATTTTTGTCTGGTGAAAATAATTGTAGATTTCATGCAGCAGTGTTCAAGCTAGCACAAAATACAAAGGTGCAGCACCCTGTCCCTGTTCTTGTGCACCTTGCCTTTTTCTATGGTAACATGCTATGCCCTTTTTGACAGGACCTTTGCATTTTATGTTTATGAGCATATTTCTTTCTTAATTAATTAATTATATAAGGCATTTTTCAGATCTTAATTTCTGAATTTGAGTATTTGTGAACCATTTAGGGTCTTTGCTAGCATTTTCTTTTTTTTCAATTTCCAGAACTATCCCCCAAATCCAGCGTTTTTTTTAGCTCACCTGAGCTGGCTCAGGGTGAGTTATTAGGATCGATGAATGTCCGTCGTCCGTTGTCCGTCCACACTTAGTTCGTTAACACTCTAGTGGTCACATTTTTGCCTCAATTGTCACGAAACTTGGTCAGGATGTTTGTCCCAGTAATTACTCGGACGAGTTCGAATATGGGTCATCTTGGATGAAAAACTAGGTCACATGACCCAAAAATAGAAAAATCTTGTTAAGGCTCTAGAGGCTACTGTTTCAGTCCAAATATCCTGGCAATTTGTCAGAAAGGTTGTTTGGTTGATTTCTAGCTCAAGTTTTAATATGGGTCACCTGGGGTCAAAAACTAGGTCACACAGCCCAAATATGGAAAAACCTTGTTAACACTCTAGAGGTAACATTTTCAGCCCAAATATCCTGGAAATATGTCGGAAAGGTTGTTTTGATGATTTCTAGGCCAAGTTCGAATATGGGTCGTCTGGGGTCAAAAACTAGGTCACAGAGCCCAAATATGGAAAAACCTTGTTAACACTCTAGATGTTACATTTTCAGCCCAGATATCCTGGGAAAGGGTAGAGATGTAGCTCAAGTTGAATATGGTATCTGGGGAAACTAGGCACACGCCCAAATGGAAAACCTTGTTAACACTCTAGAGACTTTCGCCCAAATCCTGGAAGTCGGAAAGGTGTAATGAGTTTCTAGCTCAAGTTCGAATTGGGTCGTCTGGGGTCACTTGGTCACACAGCCCAATATGGAAAACCTTGTTAACACTCTAGATGTTACATTTTCAGCCCAGATATCCTGGAAATTTGTCCGAAAGGTTGTTTCGATGATTTCTAGCTCAGGTTTCAATATGGATTATCTGGGTTCAAAAACTAGGTCACACAGCCCAAATATGGAAAAGCCTTGTTAATACTCTAGAGGTAACATTTTCAGCCCAAATATCCTGGAAATTTGTCAGAAAGGTTGTTTCGATGATTTCTAGCTCAAGTTCGAATATGGGTCATCTTGGGTCAAAAACTAGGTCACACAGCCCAAATATGGAAAAACCTTGTTCATACTCTAGAGGTAACATTTTCAGCCCAAATATCCTGGAAATTTGTCAGAAAGGTTGTTTCGATGATTTCTAGCAACTTTGTTAAAAGCAGTTGTACTCGGGTGAGCGATAAAGGGCCATCATGGCCCTCTTGTTTGTGTGATAGATTTTCTAATGTCAAAACATTGTTTATTTCAACCATAAGCTTTTTCTCAAAACACACAAAATTTTCTCTTTGTTAAGATACTGTCATGTAACATATTGCCAGGTCATAATAGCTGTCAAATGTAGAGCATTAATATTGTGTTCAGTCTCCCCATGTCCTATGTGATGCTGAGATCTCAGGAAGCAGCTTATTGCACGGTTTGACCTACATTCGTTTTAGCACTTTTTCACCTTCAAATATTAAAATAAATATTCAAGGAAAACGATACGTACAGCTTTCTAATTTCTTATATCAATTAGGAAAGAAAATCTATTATTGCTTTGAATATTCGTCTAGAAAACACGAAACAATAATGTATTTGTTCGTTAGATCTGTTAATGACGTTAGGTAATTTGCCGTTGGTGTAACCTTTGACACAAATCGGCGTCATTTTCACAGTAGATAGATGGTCTGATTTTGAATAATTAAGCATAGTTAAACACAATTGTAAACTATTTGAAACTGAACTACCATACACGATTATTCTAGATACATGTATATATTGTGAGAGTCGTCAAACATGTACCATTCACATTTTGTGAGAGGGCAAAATTGTGAGTTAGTATCAGAGAAAGTTTGAAGGACTTCCATTTCGTCAAGCGCACTGACGTTTGTTGAGTTCTGATTATTTTTTATCTCTTAGTTCTCGCGCATTGATGCTAAAATTTATATCTCTGATGAAGGTCGTTTGTGTTATGCCATATTGCAGTGTAGTTTTGCCCTCTACGTCATCATTAGCCAGTCTGGTGTTTTTTTGTCTTAATGGTTTTGTTAGATTTGAATACATCCCTTAAGAACTATCATTGTCAAATATCTTATTTTATGCAGTATTTGATGTGTCTCTAAGGTTTACACATGCAACGTGTTCAATTAATTCATTTTTGTTCCCTGTCTTCAAATAATGCATAATGGGAACGTTTTTTTTAGTATTATCATCATATTTAATGGAAAACAAATTTGGAAGTATGCTGTCTTCTGCACAATTTTCAGAATTCATTATTGAAACTCGCTTTGACAAAATTTTGTTCAAGACAAGCTGTCGTTGAGTATAAAGAGAGAGAGAGAGGGGGGAGTGGTAAAATTGTCAATTATTCTCTTAGACTACAAAACAAATATTCTTATAAAATTTACATTCGGCACATTAGCTCAAACAATAAAACCATTATTTTTAATACTTCATATCATTTCAAAATTATCTGTTATAAAGGAAATACACGCTTAATTAACATCGACAGTATAAGTACACGTTGATTGTAGAAATACCGTTTTTTGTGAAGTGTTCACATTAAAACACAGACACTGGGACTCTAAGCCTTTATCATATATTGTTTCCACAGTTTTGCTGCACCTACTATATATATAAATAAACGTGATCTCTTGACACCTCAATAAGTGTCCAGAATTATAGCGAAACAACATTTACTTCTCATGTTTCTGTCTTTTTCATGTTCGTTCAGTTGTCTTTGCAAACAATATGGCTAACCCAATATTGAAAAGTTTTGTAAAGAGCACAAAGTCTCGTTACACATGGCTCGAGCTCATTGCTTTAATCGTTTCAATATAATTTGCAATTTCTTCTCAAATTCAATCTGTAATTGCAGACAAGTAGTGTCGCAATTACCACCTTTTTTAAACTTATTTATTTTAGCTCGATTGTGGAGAAAATTTGAAGCAAATATCGAGTCACTCTCGAGTCCGCTTCCTTAGAAAACCAATACTGGTGTTATACCGGATGACGAAGTACGATCGAGACCCCAGTTGGTCTAGAAACCTCTTGATTCATGACGTCACCTATTATTACCATAAAACCAAAGCAAGTAAATGTTTAATAAACTTTTTATAATTTCGGATAAAAGTCTCAACATAATTAACAATTTTTTTTTAAAAAGTTAACTGAAAAAATGGCAAGAATATTGGAAATTCCACTAGATTTATTACTTCACCAAATATATTTTACAAAACCTTTTTGGGACGAGCATGACATACATAAACGTGTAGAACATGTGTGTTTTATTAATGTTTCTTTACGTTTTATGCTCATATCATAATTGCTCGCACATGTTACAGGATCCCACTATAACAATGTTAAAGAGGCATACAAATTTTGATATGACGCATTATTTAAGATAGCTTTCATATATCGGAGGACCTGTAAGTCACAATTTTAATTTCAACTGAGGAGTGATATGAAATGTCATACATAATGCTGCAGCGAATGGAAGTATTGTAAGTATGTTTAGGGTATATGATCGGGGCTAAACATTGCGATATAATAACACTTGCAAAGGAAATAACAATTAAATGGCTCATGATATTTGTGCAATCGTTTGTATTTAAATAACAAAATTTTATGATCGTTGACATACCATGCTAGTAGTAAGTTTTTATTTCTGCACTGTCAGAATTTGACAGTAGTTGAAACTCTATAATTTACAATCGAGTAGTTTCTTCCTGTAACCTTGGTAGAAGTAGATAGATAATAACTTCACGTTCTTGTTCAGTTATTGACAGATTATGTAAATGATTGATAGTGTCTGACGGAGCAAACATGGTATTAACTAGAGAAGATAAATAAACGTCTATAAACCGAAAGAGGGCGTTTGTACACAAACTGCGTCTGAACGTCTTGATTGCTTTGCAAAATGATCAAAATTTCTGCAAGATCTTGTCAGTCAGGTTGTCAGCAGTCAGTCATTGACTTGAAATATACTTATTCCTAAAGGTAAAGCGTGATGATATAAATAATGTGTAATAATCTAGCCATTTCTGTAATTAGAAGAACACACATTTATAACCTATGTGACTGTTTCGGAAATATCGCCAAAATTTAATTATCCAGAATTGCTTTCAACTGCTCTTGTTGAGAACGTGCAGTGTATATACATATCTAGGAGTGGCCATTAGGATACTAATAAAGTGTCCCTTGTTGTCCTTAACTCTGGTTAAAACGGCATTTATACCTATTTTAACCTCATTCTCAATAAATTCTATAAAACAAATATATATTGCATTCACACGCAAATCAAACAGTAAGGTTTACATCCTACAGAAAGTGAAAAATATAACCTTTTTAAAATTACCTCTTGTCTGTTTCAAAAACAACATTCGCAATTAGTTAAGAACAACATTGTGGCACGATAATTATTTTCGGGTGGATCCAGTATGTTTATTTACTGATAAGTCTTTTGCTATTGTACACAAATATTTATTTTTCCAAATTCATATGGAAACCTCATTGTGCTTTCCTTAAAAGATAATTGAACAGGAATGTGAGGTATGTAGCCACGGTGGGTCCAGACAGACCTGTGTATTCACAGTAGGGGTCTTGGCCAATGATAGACTAGTTTCTGTTTTTCATAATCGGCTTCTGCATAGCTACTTTTACAGTAGGTTAAAGTTGATAAAATTAATGATGGTGTAAATGTTTAGAAAGGTTAAAAACTTCTTATTTGAAAACGAAAGATAAAAATGAAGAAAATTATTAAGTTTTTTATGCTTTTCGATAGCACCCACGCCATTTATCATATATGGTGGTTAGTGCATTGTCAATGTAATACCACAAAGGTATGCATTTTCTCTTTCAAAGTGTTAAACTATGTTAAGTTTGCTATGTAAATAAATTGCTCAAGTAAGTTAAAGTCTGAGAAAATTACATTTTCTTTTATATCTTTCCTACACAAAACAATCATTATAATTTTGATAAACTTTTCAACTGTCGCATAATTCTTGAAAGTGAGAATAAGTTTTCTGCATAAAAATGTGTTCAAGGTATCAAACATTGCTCAATATGCCTAAGAAAACACATGTTAAATATTGAAGTAAATGATTTTTTGTTGTAAAAAACATGTTCACCGTTGGGTAATATACTAATTTCGTAAAAAGAAAAACAGGAAATAAGTAGTAAACCAATTATCTCTCTACACATCAATAAAATGAATGGTCAGTTTATTGGACTAAATGTCCAGTCTAAAGCGTCTTATCAGATAAGGGGTCATAAAACAATGAAGGGATTAGACATTAGACTCCCTGCGGGTATTTTTTTTTGGGGGGGGGGGGCACTTATGAAGAAGAATTGCCTTTAAGTTACTTTTAGTCTTTGTAAGTATGTTCCCTAATATCACTTTATTGTGGTAATATACAATTTTGGTAGGTGTAAATGGTCGAGTTGATAGCGCAGAATACGTGTTGAATGCTGATGAAATAATCTAATTTTCTGATTGATTTAATATAAATCAATTGTTCACATATTTAAGCTTGTAATCAGATTCATCATGATGGAAACTTTTAAATCAAAACGATTTAACCAAAAACTTTGTCCTTTTTAATCACAGTTTTTCAGTTTTCCATATACGTAAAAACGAGAAACACATTCTCAATTTTAGTTAGAAACTCCGTAAGAATTGTACATGAATTTATTTATGTGCATTTATCTTGATAGGACGACGTCGTATCCTTTGACAGATAATTCCACATTGCCTTTCTCTTCTCTTTGAGGTTAATTCCTTCTCGAGTGAGTCACGAGAGCGCTTGTAAGAACTTGTTTCGCAATCGAGAGAAAATATAGTTTAGATAAAAAGACGTATATTTAAAAACTCCAAAAAAAAACGAGACCAAATATCAAACTACAGAGCAAAATGATTCTGTTTTAAAATGATAAGTTCACTCGTTTCCACCATTTTGTTTTTATTTTGAATTTCAAAAGCCTTCTGATCAAGACTAATGTTGAACTTCTGATACACCGTTTCATGATTATGTCATTCCTAAGTATTTACATTATTGGCATCATGATAACCAATTTACCCCTCGAGGAAAATCCGAACATACAGTACATATTTTGTAATTTTATTACATCCTGATTACATTAACAGATGTTTGGTACATATTTCATATAAACATGTTATACATTTGGATAATTGGACTATTAACAGACTGCATTGCCACTCTTTTCAACTGTTTTTTCTGCACAGTTTATAATTAGGATGTTACTTATTTCAATGATAATAAAAGTCTTTGTAACTTAAGTTTGATATTAAGTCTAAAACATATATCTTACAGTTTGTTTGTTTTTTTCAGCAATTTTCAGTACTCCTCCTTATGATATAACTGAATAATGTTCGGGCGTTGACATACAAACACGACAATGTATCTAATATCTACCGTCATATTTTATATGTGGTTAGAGATTCAACGATCTTTTCAAGGTCTCGATAATATCCTGTCTTATATTTGCTTTATTTGGGCACACTTTATTGTAACACTTGTACAACACTCACTAAATCTCTCATAACATTAGATTTTGATGAACACTTCTTATGTATGCAGTTAAATTACATTTAAATTCTTGTGTAAATATTTATTGCACAGGTAGTGCAAAACCTTATACAGCTCAAATGCACTGCAAAATAAATAAACATTTTCAATAAATTTTAAATATAAGTCAGATGTGCAATGCTGTTGAAGTAATAATGAAATCAAAGGAACACATTCGGTAGCCACTTCAAAATGGAAGAACAGGAAAATCTCAGAAAAAAATAAGACTTCAGTTAAAAAGAAAACGAACTCAATTTAAATAATCTTTAGAGATGAAACAACCTCAATCATGTAACATTGAAACTCAAGTTTTCAAGAATTACATTATAATTCGTATTCTCTTAGGTTTATGTGTTTTTGTAATTATTGTATGTCTTACGACTTCATATACAGAAAACAACAAAAAGGGAATAAAAAACACATTGACATAATTCTGTTAAGTATCAAGCATATAAATATCTTCTCCAAGTGAGTTGACTAATCGAGCATCTAAATATTTACATGTATATCAAAGTACACTCGCTTGAAGTACATTGAAATTGTTTACGCATTGCAAAGTGATTCAAATCATACATACAAGTTTGTTTTGGTTAACCTTAATTGCCTTTCTATACTTGTCCATTGAACGTCATGATTAAAGAATTTTGAATTCCCGTTCTTGCTGTTGAGAACTTGTCAAATATCCAGGTATAAACTTGATTTTATTACGTTTCGTTGGAACGGAAACATCTTGCAGATTTTTGTGACATTGATACCAGCAAGTAGTTGTTTGTTTCTGATCAGTATAGCCTTACAACATCCATTATCACCTTTTTGTTTCCTCACAATTTTCACAAATAAGCTGAATGCTATCAGATATTGACCGAAGCATATTTCCTAATATGTCCATGACCTTCAATTATTTACTAAGCTTATTTATGATTGTTAGTGTCAATTAAAAACAGACTGATTTGCATACACAATTGGATTGCATGTTTATTGAAACACAACACTGTACTGAGATGTAATATTTTGTAAGTTATCGCCTGTTGTTACAAGTTTTACAATTTGTAGGACAAGCAGTTGTTCACATTCAAACGGTCTTACTTGTCAAAGATGAATTTAACATTTTGTTAGAAGGTAACATTTTTTCATCGAATGTTGAAAAAGTGGATTGGGCAACGAAATCGACAAGGGCGTGGATATTTTACTGTTAATGATTTATTTTGAATTTCTACTCTATCGCATTAATGTCAATTTATAGATACCTCAAGATAGTATAAATGACTTGCACTGAAATTCAATTCAATTATGTTACAGATGACAGGTTTTCACTTCGCATTACAAAAGTTGTGTGCTAGTGATACTACATCATTCGTCAGTTTTGAGTTTGTCTCTTTCAATGTTTTTGTTAATTGTGATCACATTTGATTAGTTACACTTCCCAAGAGATAGCGCTTTTAGTCTCTTATTTTACGCGATATTTATGTGCCTCTGTAGATTTGCACATGCTACGTTCTCAATTAATTATTTTTTCTTCCATGTCTTGAGATAACGCATCACAGAAAGGTTTTTAAATTGCAACTTCCTGCTCTGATAAGGAACACAATTACATTGCCTCATGGACACTTTAAAGAATGAATTATTAATCTGGATCTGATAAAATATTGCTCAAAACAAGATGCAACGGGAAAGGGGAAATGATTCACGATGTTATCAAACATAATCCTCAGACATGCCTTATGAACTTTCGACTCTGTTACCTACAATAAATATATTAAAAATAATCTTATTTGTAATTTACTTTTTTATTGTAAAAAAATTGAAATAAGAATAACATTAATTATAAAATATATAGTGATATTAATAATGTCCATACCCTGAAGTAATGAACTTTGCCGTAGGAAAAACGAAAATACTGGAATTTGTATAGCATTACTATTGGCACTGAATATAGAGACAATCTGTAAATATCTAGTCAAATAACGAATATACACACGGTCTGTTTATGTATTCCATTATGTTCGCCAATAGTTGAAAACTTTTTTCTTACATGTTCTCAAAATGTCGACACTGGTTGAAGCTTCAGTCTTGAACACTTTTTGAAATGGCCATTTTTAATGGTAAACTGTAATAAATCCCCGTAGCCCCATTAATAAACCATTTAGATTTAGCAAGACAGAGTCATATTTATACTCTAGACCAAATAACATAGATGACATTATTCATCAGGACAATCTGGCTACGTGAATGATTACTTGTACCGGAGCTTTTGGTATTGCATTGCTTCATATTCGGTTTCTTTATATTTTCTCTGTATTGTTACTGGAGTCTTTTGCTATCGTGTTACTGTTAATGTCATGATATCCTTTTATAGCGAAATGAGTGTCAAATGCAACTCAAAATGAACATGTAAACAAAGACAAATGATGTGAAATATTATCCAAATTCATGACGCCATCAAATATTTCCAGAAAACCAAATGCAGTTAATAGCCAAAATTGTTTATGCAACGATCATAACATATGTAAACTTATCGAACAATTGCGTGATTCGGATTATTTGACGTTTAATGAACATAACAATAATTGCTCTAACATGTCACAAGTGCCTACCAACACAAACATATTGGTCATTGCAAAGATAACTTACCATATTGTAATGGTTTTGAGACAATAACCTGAGAGAAATCGTTCTATGGGTTAATAAATGCCCACAACCTCAGACAAATTGTCTATAATGATGGTTATACGTCTTTTATTTATACCATGCTATCCATCGCTTCTATACTATAAAAAAGTCAAATGGACCCAGAGACGAGATTGTAAAACATCTTTGGTCAAATTATTATGTATTTTTGGTATGATACATCATTTCACAATAGCTTTAATACATCACAGAGCATAATCTCTGTGTTTTATATGACTGTCGTTCCTTAATATTGGGAGAGATACGATGTTACATTCCTTTAAGCTTCAATAGCTTTCAGTTGTGAGGGCGTTCGCCTCCAGATCGGGAGGTCCTGGTTTCGAATTCCAATCGAACTACGAGATGTGTCCTTTTTGCAAAGACAATAATTCCACACGTGCCTCAGTTCACCTAACTGCAAATAGGTAGCAGCGACGAAAATTTTGCTGCTCTGTCTCGCGAGAATGATGAAAATTGGAATGAGTGAGGGATTCAATCGAAACGAAATAAATTCGTACACACTAAAGAAAGATATCATTCGTTATTAAAAGCTGCAAAAATAGATAGCGCTCATCGCATGATTACAAAGGCGGTAATCAGACATTTTCATAAAACCCGCAATAAAGGGTTAAACGCCATTTCACTTGGTACAGTGAAAACAGCTGTCAAGTAAAATATACATAAAGTGTTTTTTTCTGTGAACGTTAAATAGTTACTATCTTTATTTTTGATAACTTTTGTCTTACTGCGTTTCTGTGAGAATATCTAAATATCACTTAACGATCAAATGCTGACATTCAATTCTTGTAAGCAAGGCAGTTAAGAAACATCACTGCAAAGACATTAGTCAGTGCCATCATTCAATGGTAATTGTCTGTCTGTATCCTTTTGGATATACAATAAAGAGGCGTGTTCATGATGGACGATGTAACAGACAGCTAAGCAATTTTTGAGCCGTTAGACGGTAGAGAATTCCACATGATAGATCTAAAAGTAGGGAATCTAAACAAAATTATTTTGGACTCAGTTTTCATACTGCATCAAGCGGCAATGTGTCTATTTGACACAAACGAAGTCTTTTTCAGAACTACACATGACAGATCGTTCCTTTAATAGCATATATTTCAAGTAGTAACTTTTAACGAACTCTACCACATACATTGAGTACTTGAGACTAGGGTCACTAGGTTACACATTGGATCGATACTTTATACTGTTCAACATGATATGAAAAACATAAAATATGTAAGATGGATATTTTTACTTAGACCGCTATAAAATACCCTCATTACAGACGTGCTCTTGGAGCACGTACATACTGTTACGTAATGTATGTTGTTCGATGGTTTATCGAAATTTAATGGTGGATTAATACCTGATAAACTGATTGTTTCAAGAAGAGTATTTATCAAAATCTTTATTCGGATTAAAGGCAAAAAGTATACCGAGCATAGTGAATGCTATAAAACCAAACGAGTTTGATGACGTTTCTAGATTGGCAGCGTCACTTGTGAAAATATCCTTTGGTGTCCACTCGGTGAAACTATGAAGTGATATTACACCGAAAGCAACAAGTATTCTCTATTTCATATAAACATACGTTATGTGATTTTGTCCATCTTGCTCAGTCACATCACGTCTTAAATTATGCTGACCACAAGATTCGTTTTCCCGAACGTTTTCATTAAAATCAGTCGTTTCTATACGTTAGCAGAAAATCTAATTTTGCCACATTTATATACACTTAGATACTCTGAAATGATTATGTGAACTACTGATAACTTTGGTTTAAACAATATTTCATTCTATACATTGCATATACTACATGTCACATTTATGATAACTTTGTTGTTTATAATTTTTAACCAGGTTTTCCGAAGGAAAAATCCTGGTTATTAGATTGAGGTATGTCCGCGGGCGGGGGCGGGCGTAAACAATCTTCTGTCGCAACATCCCTACATTTCTTAACGGATTTCAACCAAACTTTCACAGAAGTATTGTCATGAAGTGCCCTGGCGCATATTGTCGGGGTTTGTGATTTGGTCATTTTTGACAGAATTAGGCCCTTTGTTTTTTCACAATGTAATTCTTCTGTGCGCAACTCCTTCTACACTTCTCAAGGGATTTCAACCAAACTTTCACAGAATTATTTCGCCAAGTGCCCTGGCGCATATTATCGGGGTTTTGTGATTTGATCATTTTGACAGAATTATGGGCCTTTGTTTTTTCCACATAATGTAATATATATAGAGAATTACTCTTCTGTGTGCAACTGCTACATTTCTCAAGGGATTTCAACCAAACTTTCACAGAACTATAGTTGTGAACTAAAGAATTTTGAATATATAAGGTTCTGCCCCTGGTCGTCCGTCCGTCCGTCCGTTAGCAATTTTGTGTCTCCTTATTTAAGTATATATAAAAGGGAGAATACTCTGTTATTATAAAAGGGAGAATACTCTGTTATTACTGTCTATTTTTAGAATAGATTACCAGTCCTGTATACTTTGGAGTATTCTGTTACAGCGGTTCAAACCCCACACAGAGCAAGTTTTTTTTTTTTTTTTTTTTTTATAATTTTTGCCTGAATTATGGCCCTTTGCTTTTTCCACATATGTATATATAGAAGAATACTGTCACGTGCCCACTTCCTCCTACATTTCTCAAGATATTTAAACCAAACTCTCACAGAACTGTTGTCATCACGTGCCCTCGTGCATATTGTCTGAGTTTTGGTTTGGATCAATTTTGCCTGAATTATGGCCCTTTGCTTTTTTACACATGTAATATATAGAAGAAGACCTTTGTTTCTTTTTCACATTATTATATCTACTGACTTTAAAAACACATTTGCGCTCGGCCAGCAGACTGGAAAATGAAAACCTGGTTTTGTGACAATTTCCTGTCACTTGTTATTGTCTGTACCAGTATATGCAGTAAAGATTAAGCTGTTTGCATGTTTCGAAGATAAATAATAGAATAAATCTTAGTCAAGAAGCCTATTGCAGAGAAACGTTTCAGTTAATTATTGAATGATACATTACTCATATGTATTCTCTTATTCTCTAATTATTGAAAGTGCGAATCTTGGATGATTTACTCTTCCAAACCCGTCATAAAATATTAATTAATATATTTCAGACACATATATGCTATAATAATATTGACGGCTTAGGTTTAGCGGAATTTAGAAGTCGGGTTTCAATTGTTATGCAGTGTAAAACATGCTTTTTTTCCTCTCATGTCATTCAAACATGGGGAGCCGGTTTAAATAAAACATTTTCAAAACTAGAACGAGGTCAAATGTTATGACAAGAAAATTAAAGCATCTTTGCTTGATGGAAACGCTCTTTTCACTGCGCCCATGATAATATAGTAGAGTACAAGACGTATGATATAGTTATTATTTCTTCTATTATCTCATTAGTCTATGCTCAATCCAGTTTACATGTACCATACTTAATGTTCACTCCAATGGGATTAAATAATAGATCTGATATTAACCCCGTGATTAAAATTGTACATGCAGGCGAACATTAACTTCGGCCAACGAAAGTAAACAAATCATCATTCAGTGTCAAATGCGGTTCGGGAAGCCCACAAATTTTGCAAGAATGGATGCAAAAAAGTATGACAGTCAACTTATCTTTTCAATTAAGCCTAGAGATAAGAGATGCAGAACATTATAAACCTAGTATCTTTTGTTGCAATCCAATCAAGGATGATGATAAGTTTGAAAAAATATTATCAAACGGTAAGTGAGTTTCGATTTTGATTTCGGTGAACACAACACTATACAGGCTTAGTTTGACCCTGACAAATGTTCAACTCATCCAAAGGAAATGATTGTATAGACTGAAATGATGCACACTAATAAAACAAGTAAGCTTGTTTCCAGTAGTTCAGTTAGAGTGCAAATAAAGTAAACTGCTGAATACTGTTTTGATTTTCAAAAACCTTGCAATATGTAACAGTGAAAAATAAACACGTTTAACTGTAAACCTGACTGCTCCTACGAATGTACATTATTTCGTGGTTTACTTTTTTTAATTTGATAAACTTCATCAAGGGAAAAATGGCCATCCATATTGTTCAGTAGGAGTTTGGTAAATTACTTTTGTAACTTATTGTTTCTGTTACCTTTAACTTAGTTTATACATATTTTGAAAGTGAAACAAAATTCTACTACATTGTATCACACGTGGCTAATGTTTACACTGTAATGTGCAATGTCTATCAGATTCATTTGTTTTTCTTTGGTTGTTGCTACAGGCGGATGTCATGCTAAATAGTATCTAAGGATCTAGTGTTCCATAATTGTACTTGCATGTTAACATGTTTTAACGTTATTGGTTCTCTCCAACTTTGCATGTTCGGATATAGTTATAATTGTTACAAAGGCTTCAAAATTGTCAAGCGCAATAATATTTTACAGTTCTTGCTTACTGTATAATTCCTACACGTTCAATTTGTTTTACTTGCAGTCATGAACGGCCATGTGAACTAATTTTATCACAAAGTTCACTTCACATTCAGGATAAAAACTCATGTCTTCTCTTTCGTGTTACACAATTCAAATAATTATGATACATCATTTTGAAGCGTGTAGCTGTTGCCTTGTTTTTGTAAGTTTTAATTCAATGTTCCCGAAGGAATGTGTGCTCTTCATGTCATTCTCCAGGAGCTATTTGGTGCATCTCTCCAGCATTACATACGCTTCATACTCAGTTAATTTATCTATCTTCTGCCATTACGTCTTATTTTGAAATAATGCATCTAGGGAATGTTCCAGGATTGTTAAAAAGCAACATCATAATTTGATACGATACAAAATTACATCCTCCTGGCTACATGTACCTAAATATAAGAATGAATCATCGATAATCATGTTGGCTAAAGTTTTAGCTGCAAACGATCCGACTGAAAGAGGAAAAGCAAAAAAAAAGCAATAAAGTCGTGATCTACATGTAAATGTTTCAATTCCTTCAAAACTTTAAATCATGTATGCATTTACAATTTACCTATAAGATATACGATGCAATTAGCTAAAAAATACTTTAATACATCAGCATTATTTGTTGTCTGGTCATTTTATTGATCAAGATAATACAATTTAATTGTTTTAAAGGGATCCAGAAAGAAGATAACGAGCTTAGGCTTAGACACATTAATCTATCAAAAGCAAGGATGGAGATTGTTTCACTGTTTAGTATTTAATTAGCAGTAGAATGAATAGGTATATAGAACTCACATGCATTAAGCAAGTATAAAGATGTTTTACAGATGCACATGTACCAGGTGTTTATAAAGAATTAAGATAAGATATTTTGCTATTTCCAAGAAACACCTGCGTTCGACGATGCTGATTTGGACTGTCCAGGAACTTGACACCAATATCTGTAGTTTGCACATAATTATGGAAACATGCATACTCAAAGAATGATGAAGACATTTTTATCTAAATAAGATATCAGTAAAGGAACGGGAAATAGCCCAGTTATTGGGCCGTGCTCTTGTTAGGGGACTAAATCACACTTGTATAAGCCTCTTTATTTTATTTCTAGGTATTTTATAAGTGTTGACGAATAAACATAAATGCACGTATTCTTTGCGTGTATACATGTATATCAAATATATTAAAAGTCAAAAAAGAAAGACTCAAGGAAAGGCACGACACTTTCTACTGATGTCATATTCTGCTATTTAAATGACATTCCTGCATGTATGTGTTCGTTGTCCTTCTCGGGCAGGTACTAATATATTAAACTGCTATCCGTCATGATACAAGGATCAGATGAGAGAGAGGACACAATAGCCTCTGTGTCATTTTTCCAGTGTTTTGAAATGATACTATTAAAGAAATTTATTATTTGCCGCGTTTTCTAAATGATTTCGTGATAAAACGGAACATTTCAGCCAAATAATTGCTGTCTAGAGCTGAACTGAACTGCAGTGTGACTGGTCTTTTAGTGTGGCAAAATTGCTGTCAAACTTATTAATATTTACTTGTGTAACATGTTTTGTTAAGCTATCCAAATAAGTAACTTAACTTAGACAAAGGGATAAGTACTTAAGAGATCATATACTTGCAATTCGTTCCCGTAGCTAAGGCAGTTAAGAAACATCACTGCAAACGAATTTGTCAGTACCATTACTCAATGGTAAGGTTTAGTCTGTATCTATTTGGATACACAAGAGAGAGACGTGTTCATGATGGACGACGTTACAGACAGCTGGGCTGTTTTGTACCATTAGTCGGTAGAAATTCTATGATAGATCTGTAAGTGGGGAATCTATAGCAAAGATGCCATTCCTAATTTAGGACACAGTATTATGCATCATGTTGCAGTGTGACTGGTCTCCGCAGACAGATATTTATTTCAGGAAAAGCTATGTCTTTTATTTCCTTTTATGGTACATCTTGTATCGTGGGTTAGCTTCAAGTTAATTGTACATCTGAGGAAATATTTTTAAAGATGGCTTTAAAAGTTGTGTGCACATAAACATGTAATTTTTTGGAACACAATTACAAATTACACATACATACATTTTGCACTTTTAAAGTAGTCCCCAGACACAATCAATCGCAGCAACGCTTGTAACCAGATCTAGAGAAGAAAAATAGAGTGAATAATTTACCCTCAAACTAAATGGAAAATTAGCGGACAACTCTACTCTAATTTATTCTACATGTATTATAAGAGACAAGGTCATTTTAGATAAAGTCTAACACAAACACATTTGCAACATCTGAGTACTTTACAAATTACATATACGGTAAACTGTTGAGTACTTTTGATATTTGCGACAGTATAGACCTTTCTAAAGGTCGAATTATTTTAACGGCGACGTCGTTAGCCTGGACTGCTAAAACTGTTTACGAACATTAATATTAAAACATAGATATATCCATTTAAATTACACATTTGATACTACTAAGTACTCGCACTTCCGTAGTAGACTGTTACAATCGAAGGACCATGTTTGAAGTAGGTACTTAATGACTTTACATTTTTGTTGAGTTCTCGACAGATTGGCTGAATGATTGATAGCGTCTGACGGAGTAAACATGATATAATCTAGGAAAAAATATGTATGTCTATAAACCGAAGGAGGGTCTTAAACACATAAACCGCGTCAAAAAAGTCTTGATTGCTCTGCAATATGATTGAAAATTGCTGCAAGATTTTGACAGCCAGGTTATAGATATTATGGCAGATATTGATTTAATGTGCTTAAATATGTTATAATGTAAATGATGTATGGACACTGGATAAGGTGTTTGAAGAAGTACATACATTGTGGCAGTTTTGAAGACGCAATATCATCAATAAAGATGCTTTCTACAGTTTCTACACTAACAGACACTAAAACAATACAAGCAAATATTCCATTGATAATATGTTACAATAAAATATCAATCTACAATCATCTAAAATTGGCAGCTGTGCATGTCTATCTAAGTATGGATACTTTTTTGTGTTAGTGTTCGAATAAATATATAAAGAAATTTAGATCGATGTTTATAGTATGTGTGATCTGATTATTATAAATGAAAAGGTTGTTCGGCTAGTTCAGTGGTTCGAGTGCTGGCTTTCCACCGTATGAAGATAAAGATTATTCCAGTTTTTAGAATAATCTAATGTAACCATTTTACAAATAAATTGTCTAATTATTCAATTTATGTAATTGATGTGGAATCCTGGATATTTGCCTCTCGGAAAAATGGCGAAAAACATTATTTATATATAGCAGAGATAAGTATAAATTTTATGGACATCTATTGCCAACTAGTTTAAGAATAAACAGTATTTAAATGTTTCTAACGGTGCCATAAAATCATTCATTTTGCCAAATGAATAAAAATCGATCTTTCTTTCCTATAAAAGAGTGTACCCATACTTTAAAAGACTTATTTCTCTGTTCATGTAATTAACAGCGATGCCGGATTTATTTACCCCCCTTATAAACACCCAGTATACTAGAAACATAGCTTTTTTTTTTTGGGGGTTGGGGGGTTTTTTTGGGGAGGCTGCGTTTTTGGTACGTGGCTTGATGTTATCAAAATGATTATCAAACCGTAATACAGGAATAAATGATGCAATGAAACAATGACATTCAGAACAGTAGTATGAATCAACAAAAACTTACTACGTATTTTGTAATAGGCCTGGGACTATTTTACTGTCCTTTTTTAGTTTTTGTATTGTTTATTTAATTTAATTCGTATGAATACAACCTGTTTCTCCTAAATAAAAGTATGCGAGCGTAAACAGTTTATATTTTCAAGGCATACCAATAAAATAAATACTTGGTACAATAAATGTCCAAACATTTCATTTGTTTAATGCTAGCTAATAGTATAAAAACATATAAAACTTGAACTCCGTGCACAGGCATTTACAATAACTGTATTGACTACCTCGTTTTCCCTTCATGTAGTACTCAGCGATAACATATATCACATATTTTAATAATGTGTGGGCGTCGAATTAAAACCATGATAACCTGCCTTTTAATACAGACTAGCTTTCATTGTTCTTACAATTCTGGTTAAAATAGCTTTTTCCTAACACAGAATATGTACATGTAACATATTTCATCATTTCTATATGTTTTTCTCTACTTTGTCTACAGTTAGATTTATGATATCTACAACAGTCTAAACTTTATCATCGGTTTTTCATTACCCGTGTTCTCAATTATAAATTTTTATTATCAATTTATTATATAATGAACATAATGATACACATACAATTTAACAGATCACTTATTGTCCAATGTTGTTCAGATAACACTTGTAGTGTATATCTGAAGAATTGTAAGGACTCAGATTGGTCTCTTTATCTCATCTGGAAAAGTTTACACAATGAAATTAGGAATAAACGTCTAACAGGCATGTGCCAGATTGTTTAGTATGATGATTGTCTACTTTTTAAGAGCTCATTAATGTTCATTTCTCCACTTTCGTGGCTTTTTATTAATGTTTAGATGGTGCTCCAGAATGCATTCAGCCAATTATCGTTTCCTGCTTGAGGCTTGTCTTCGATCAAGGAAAACACGTGAAGTTTTCCTATTGTTAAGCAGTTCTGTCTTATTTCGACATCATGTTATTTGTATTGATCAAATATCACACAAATAAAAACTCGTTTGCAAAATTTAATGTTTAACATTAATCAGGAGATGACAAATCTTCAGTTTTTGTTACAGGAACAATTTCTGCACTGAAAGTTGTCATGAATAATTTATTGTGAGTTACATCCGTGAACAAGTAAACGATTCTACTGGTTTTGATGGATGTGATATTGGACGGCTATTAAAACATGTAAAACGCAAACATGTCACAATAATACTGTTAAGGTAGTAATACGGCGTCTCACAGTCTCGCTATTAAAGATACTAGAACAGGGCTACAGTACATGAGTTTCTATTGGTGAATTGTTTCGTGCAGTTGCTTAAATGAAATAATGTAAAATTGTCTATAAATTTCTTAAGAATTACGCTTACTTCCCGGAAACAGCCAAACTACATAAAAATATTGTTTGTGTCTTTTGCGACTTTTACTCTCGTTTACATAAGAATAGAAAGTACTCATAGTGAAGCTTTTACTTTTTTACCTAAATACGTTCGGAACACTACACGTTCTTACTCAATTCCTGACTTTCTTTTACAAATTTGAACATTGAGCATTTTGCTGTTATATTTAATAGTAGTAAAATATAAATAAACAGCGATACAGTAAAATACGCCAAAAAAGCACATAGAAAAATATTACTATTAAAATTTTATAAAGGGAAATGCAATATTGCTTACCGCGCAAAGTATTTTGTTTTCTTTTGAAATAATTGGTTTAAAGATAAGGTAAGGTAAAGCATCTCAAGACATTTCATTCTATAATTCATTAGGAAAAAGCTCATAAATACACTTTTAAAATCTTAACATATTTTATAACGCTTAATAACAATAACTACTTATATCAGTTTTCCTTTAAAAAAAGTTCATAATGTAAAAAAAAATACATTTGATAACTTTTCTAAAAACAAAGGTACAATTGAAATATTTCGAATTTATTTAAAAACCAATAATGTCAATGTGAGACCATCTATAACACGGTATTTTTTCAATTCATCATCCAAATTCCTTGAAATATTTTTGAAGTTGCATGTCTGTTTGTTGAACAAATTTCAACCATCGTTGTATGCATGAACACTGTCAGTGGCATTCACTTGAGAATGATGTTGGTACTTACTACATGGTATTAAAGTTTAAAGCGTAATGTATCACCAATTCCTTCAAACAGTGTCTCAGAGTCGATAAAAAAAATAATTTTGTTGAGATACAAAGGAGGTTTGGTTAAGTGTTTATAATGCAGTACACATTCACTTCGTTTGTTAAAAGACACCGGCCATGACACAAGCACTGAAAACAAATGTTTACTTAAACACTAGGTGTGTGTTAAGGTGTGCATACTACTCAACTAATCTTCAGTATATTTCCGTTGTCTCATCACTCAAGTGTCCGACAGACGCCCCACACACGCATTACATAACACAATAGACATGAAAGCAACTTCATTCGCGTAAGGGCAGACACAAGAAAAGAGACAGACAGGCTAAGTAGCCTGAAGGTGCGATATAAAATGATATTAATGATAAATATTCGGAAGATGAAAATAAACACGAATAATAAGTACTAGCCGCTTCTTGCGTTACGATTTATGTTAATCCAGTTCTTTTTACATCATTCATTGCAGTTACGCCATGGACGAAAGGAGCTGTTAGAACATTCGCATTAATGTTTGTGACATTTTGAACATTTATGTGTTTGGAGCGTCTTTTGTATAATCTCTGATAAGAAAGAAATGACATAGAAACATCCCTTTTACTTTGATGTGATGTCATTTTATGGGAACTAAAACAGGAAAAATTCCCCAAGACCCGCATGCAGAAACCAAACCACAGTGAAATGGGATTGTCTGTCTGCCAAAAATAAATTTAATATAAGAACCGTCATTTTTGGGATCAATTCCATCTCTAGAAATTTAATAAGATTTTATGACGTTGGATTTATGGCAGTTTTATTTGGTAATTTCATGCATTTATATTTTACGATAAAAGCGCAAGGCAATAAATGTCATTTTTGAAGAAAACGCGTGAGCTATCGTTTGGTCAGTTACTGTTGATGAAACATAAATACATTTGGAAACCAGTAGTTTGTCATATAAATGTTACATAAAAATACTGATTTTTGATTCGCCCAGCAGACAACTGTGTTAAACAAAATTAAAGAATGATGTTTCTGTGCCATAATACATTTCTTTCTACAAAGGAAACATTGACGTACGTATATGTACAAAACTACTTACCAACATCTTCTAACTAATGAACAACATCTTAAATCTTTACGTTTTGTCTAATTTTTGAGGTTCAGTGGGAGAAATTATTTATAATTTTAAATATAATTATGTTTAAAACAAGTGAAAACATTACATGCAAACTACTACAGTTAGATTTTATGCATTGAGCCGTGACTGACCTTTAATATTTATACATTCTATAATCATAGGTCATAGCTCACAAATCCTACTATAAAGTTTTTATGTTGTTAGCATAAACAAAAACAATTAATCACAAGCAGTGATTTTCTTCTGTTTCAAATTTTAATAATCAAAATTAAAATTGTTCGCTCTCAAAATAAAGTTCTTCAAACTCTCTGAAAAGAACATATTTTAGAACGAGAAAATGTCAAATAAAAGGGTTCTCGTATAAATTCCTTAAACTTTTTCTTTATTTTGAAAGTATACGCCATCACATTATAAAGCGCTTTTGAAATTCCAATATAAACATATAGTGTAGTGGTGCCGTCAAACATACCTCACCAACATTTTCGACATGTTCTTAGTTGTTTACTTGTATCGTTGATTCTAGTCATTACATTTTATGTTTTAGTACATCATTTTTTTCAGTGAAAACTGAGAGCGAACAACTTTAAGAGACAGTTAAATTTGTATTCGAGCAAATTGCACTTTTTAAAACAGACCCGTGTTATGATGTGGATGTCATTTATCATATATCATTTTCTGCAACATTTCAAGACCTACATTATCAGCATTTTGATAACAATTTTTTTTAAACTGTGGACACTTAAAACATAATAATGTAGATCTAAGTGACAAACGACCTACAGAGATTTAAATCCTGAGATCTAATAAATAGCTATTCTAATGACCCGTAAACACACCAAAATTCGCAGTTGGTCACATCTTTCCGGAGACTTAAAAAGTAGCCATAACTATTTATTACACCATTTCAGACTATCGTTTGTGAAGAAAATCGTATCGGAACAAAAACTGAAGAAAATTTACATTGTCTTTGTCTAGAGTCTATGTTTGTATTTTTTTACATGCTGTTGTTTCGCAAAAATGGATATATCAACAAAGTATGTTTCCATAACAATGACATATGAAGTATATTACTTTGATCCAAATAGTGAAATGAATGATAAATGATTACTCCGCAAACCAATGCAATTACGGGCATTAGAAAATATATAGATATCGGGACAGCAAGTACTTTGTATAAATGGAAATATTCCACTTAAATTGTTATGATTACTCTGGGGAATATTGCCTATCATTTGTAGACGTATCTCAAGTGCTCGTGAAAGAAGAAGATACATTTCATACCATTATTGGCATATCCGAATACCAAGGAGAAAAAACGTTGCCGAAGCGATAATTGTGTTTAGCTTAGCAAATAATAAATTAATTACGCTGCATTACCTTAACAGTCCGGAGGGACTTAGCGCCCACGATCATTTAGAATTTTGATTTCGTAATGGCGAACGCTTTATTCGGAATACTCCTGTAGTGCATCTACCATTATCTGTAGTTTTCATTTGAGGCTGGATGTTGACGTCAATGTACACAACAGTTGTTGTGTACTAAGCGTACTGTACCCTTTTTCTGCGTGTCCATCTTTCAATTTTGACACTGCCATTACTGTTCAAATGTGTGCTTGTTGAATCCAGACTGATTTAATAGTGTACTGTGCAGATCATACTTAGACTGCGCGAATGTCAATGTTGATATTGGTCTGTTCTGGACAAACACTCAGAACTTCCCGCTAGGAGGGTAATATTTGATACAAAAAACAAGCATGTCCATTCTTATAACTAAAACGTCTACTATGAAAATAAGTAATATGTGTCATAGCATTGTTCACATAGTGAACGTGTAAAAATTGACAGAGAAAAACTTTCATAGAAAAGACTCATCTCAAGATTCAGAACACCGAAACAATTCACTTACATGTACGTGTGTTCATTGCCACAAAGTTGCCCGGACTTTAAAAAACTTATTTGGTTTGGTTTGGTGAAATTTAGAATGTAAATATTGATTGATTTATTTGACGAAAACACTGACATTTTTATTGCATGAAAATGATCTTTTGTTAGTTTGTTGAAACTAGAATTTGTATGGGAACTTCTGAGAAGCTACATTGCACTGAGAAATGAAAACAGAAGTGTATGGAAGGGTTATTTCATTAACAAATATCAACCGTTCTTTCTAATTACAATTTCTTCATTAAGTTAAATAAATTAATCTACACAATGTTGCGGTATCAAAATGTTTTGCATTTCGCTCACATCTTAAATGAAGACATTTGCAATTAAATTGTTCGGAGTTTATTATATTACTGGTATCCCCTTCATTCATTTTATGCCAGAAACTGTCACTGAAAAGCTCAAAAATATCCTTCTACGCCGAAAAATCTCTATTGGAATGGAACGAAAGGTATTCAATTTGATTTCAGCAATAGAAACTCGTTGTTACTCACATAACTTAATCAGAATAAGAATCTCTACAGTAACTTCTTTTTTTAACTTTGTCAAATGTCTGCGTTGTTTCTCAGGAAACATTTGATTTGACTGAATACACATAACTGGGCCAATACAGAGATAAGATCAAGTTTTCTTTTCTCAATCTCAGACTTTTATATTCTCCTTTGGGAAGTATATTTACATCAAATTTATGTATAGATTAGAGCATAACGCTAGCATGGAACAGTCAAGTTGTTACAAATGTTAAGAAGGCTTACTTTGATTTTAAGATATTCACGTTTTCTTACTTTAAATATTGTAAGATAATGCATTTTCTTAAATATACAAACGTAAGACTTATAACAAGCATAGTGAATTTAAAAAAAGATGTTGAATTAAAATAGTTAATTTGTATAAAGCAAATGGACTGGCCATAATTTTACCAACATTATGAAACTTAATTGAATGGAATAAAGTCTCGAAGTCTTAGGTTTCTATAGTCACAGAACAGTTATCTATATGCTGTTTTCGTTTAAAACAAATTGCATTTTTACTTAAAAAAATTCAGACAATGAAAATAGTAAAATGTCTCTTACATCACAAACTCGTGATATAAATTTGTACAAAGATTTGACTTCTTAATGAAAACATGGAAGTTAATTGTACATCTGTGATTGAACTTTACTTAATTTTTTGCATGTGCATATACTTTAATTTCTTCGTATATTTGAAAATTCTAAAATATTTACAAATATCGTTTGAGTCCCCCAGAGTATCGCTGTTGTCGTTTTAACATGTCGTGTTTTGCAAAGATTAGTGTAAGGTTTTTTGGAAGAATAACATATTGCCCTGCACTGACCTTTACCATTTGCATTATTCTTTCACATTCACAGGGACAGGCTTCTCACCCGCGAGGCTCCTAAAATAGCAAAATAACAGATTCGGGAAATTGTCCAATGGTAAAACGCTCGTATACAGTACAGTAAGGGATATCATTTATCTAAGCCATTTGCAACATTTTTTAGGATATCAATAGAAAACTTCCAGTGAAAACTGCCATCAAAATTATGTCTTACTAAATGCTAAAAGGCAAAATATATAATCAGTCACTTTGAATAATATTTCCCTCACTTACTTCAAGTTTCATTCGTAAATATTCCCAAATTACGTAATTATATATATGACTATTTGACTTACAATGTATAAATCCTACCGGTCAGTAGTCAGAACATGTTTGTAACATTTAAATGTGTAGTTTTAATGTCAGTGAAAGTATTTTGATTAACAATTATACCGTTTCTTGACAAAATATTTCCTGTTCTTGAGTGGTAACGGTGGAGTCACAGATGCTTGGGGTATGGACTCGCCACCGTATCTATACTTATCCCATGTTGTACGGAACGTATATAAATACAAGATTTGAAACAACTGAAAACTCCAATCGCATATTTAAGGCATTCGTGTAAATAAGGAATAACTAACCGGTTTTTCAGATGCAAAACAATATTCTGAATAAAATCCCACTCCAAATTGCATCGAATACGGTTGAATTAAGAGAATTTCGAGGAAAAACACTTCTGTCACTTGCGCACAAATCAGATTTAGTATATACATGAAGTTATAAAAATAGGTTCCCCGCATCGCAGTATATGGAATAGCGTGCGTGGGGTACCATTACGTTTACAGCGGGGATTTTGTCTTGTGGGAATGCTATATATAGCGGTAAATTTGAAAGCAGATTTATAAACAAAACGACTGGTTACATTTTTATTGCCTAAAGTTTTCGAATCGTTACTATTTTTAGAAACAGTATAGGTGAGATGTGATAGAGGAAATCGATTTGTTTCAAATCTTGTATTTATATACATTGTCACCATAAACATGTGATCAGTAGGTATTGTGCGACAACATTTACCTGGCACTCATTAATCTTCGCCAATATCTTCGGTTATGTTCGGGTGTGTTTTCGTTGTTTCAATTGATTACCATATCGAACAAATACATTTGACCGACCGATGTTCACTCCGCAGAGACAGTGGCGTATTGGTAAGATGCCTTACGTGTATACAAGGTTTCATGGGTTCGAATCCTGTACATAACTTTTTTTAAGAGAATGGCTATTTCTATTTTTCATTTGTGACACTGTCTTATGCACCATGTTTGCTTTTATATATTCTGTGATTGGTTAACTTTGCTTTGTTTTATGTATTTATTTTTATGTACTTATACTTACTATTATATTCATGGCATTTTCTTCGAAGTTCTTCAATATAATAGCCGAGGCTATCTTATCTTTAGATCTCATCTGTTTTTCAAGAGATTTGCTCGTCAGCATTTTCAGTTCTAAATACAAATGTATGCAGGACGACGGAGAAAAGAATGCTCAAACAGTCATTAAAAAATCTTGAAACCCCGTGCTGAACAAAGACTATAGTGAATACATTTAATGCAACAAAACGATTAAAAAAAGGTAATACAAAAATTCAAGCATGACTCGAACCTGCATACGCTGGATTGGTAGTCAAATGCCTTATCCACACACCATTGCGGAAGCGATTCTGGTACACTACGAAATTGATATTTTATATCAATCGCTTGTTATATTTTTATCCGAAGATTACCGACCACATGCCGACCTCATACGAAATATTCATGAGTGCCAGTTCAATATTGGCGCATAATAAGTAGAATAAGGACTTGCATTTGTAATTGGTTAGCTAACACGCAGTTGTAGGATGTATATAAGGTACTGCAGTGAGCAGGGGCGAGGGTCAGGCCTAAGGGGATGAGGTCCAGACCCCAAGCATCTGTGGGTGGAGTTACTGTATAGTTATTGTAAATATCACATTTTTAATGTATACTCCTTGACTAATGACGCTTCTTAATCTAGTCATGCATCAAGTATTATGTACTTGACAAGGGTCCCGCTGAAATATGGTTACCTGAATTCTTTAAAAGATTTCTTGATACAGTACATGTTATAAATATAGCGCGATATTTTTCAATGTTAGTGCAAAACATAAGGGACTCTTTTCGGTGAAGAAACCTAAAGGCATATGTCTTAGAGAAATTAGAATACGGTCATATCGCTACCGTATTTTAAAAGTGAATTTATAATGCTAACCAAGCAAATTCAAAGTGAACATGGGGACTTCAAAAGGTAAAGTTTAAGGGAAAATAAAGGTAAACATGAACCTATGGTGATATGAGACGTTTTACAAGTATCGTCTTTTGGTTTGGAATTCTAGAAGACTGATTTATTAAACTCTTATTTTATGTTTTCCAGTGAATTATAGAGTTTTCTCAGTGAAATAAAAGTGATAATCCACAGTTTTGAAACAGTGGATTACCATTTTTACTTACATTTTTTTTGCAATCTTTTACCCGGATTTACGTCAAAAAGTATACCCAGCGTAATTAACTGTGGAAACTATGCGACGATGACGTCGTTGAAATGACGTCATTTGCACTATGTTTTCTGATGACGCTTCCCACTATTTTCGATATTTTATAGAAACAAACTCAATAAAAGTAGAGTTATAACCATAAAATAAAGAGAAAAAGTGTTGGTATCGGTGTAATATCACGTTAATTTCACTCGTGAACACCAAAAATAGTTATTCCCCCCGCCCCGCCCCCCTCCCCCCTCTCCCGCCCCCCGGCTGCGCAACTCGTGAAAATATCACTTTTGGTGCCCACTCGGTGAAATCATAACGTGATATTACACCAAAACCAACACTTATCCTCTATTCATTACAACGCGAACCACTGTAGTCTTAACTTAATTTATGCATTTATATGATATAAAAAACAGTGGGAACCCATAATTCATGTTTTTAGATTTGAATCCTTCAGACATTATGACTTGTATTATTCATCCAAGGCCTGTAATGTAAAATCGAATCCGAGGCAATATTCTTCTGTCGTAATAACTTCCCATTGAAGCGTTGAAAGAAATCCTCCCTAAAGAATCCAAACTATTAGACCACTAGTTCCTGTCTGTAGCGTTTATGTGATTTATTTTCTGCACATGGAAATGAACAGTCTGGCCGGAAACATTTGGACTGAAGAGAAGGTACTCTTTAGTATAAGCAATTATTTTTTTCCAAAAATGTTTTAACACAAGCCCACTTCATTAGATTAGACAAATGAGTTGCATTATTCAACACTGTCTGAGGCCTAGTGCTGGTAGAATGCGAGCAGCACCAATGTTTGGAGAGTAACAATGTCAAAGAGTACAGGTAATACCGTTTAGCGAAAAAACAGCTCATGGAGATGTTACCTATACTGAAGATTTTGTTTCGCATTTGTTTTGTTAAACAAAGGCAACGTGAAGATTTTGAACATCAATTCATCTGCTACATAGCCTAATGGATCCACGAGAATAAGCAACATAAATGTTATCTCGTATCCTTGTTTACTAGCAAGTTAGGAAGTAACTGCGCATGAACGAAGTTGGAAACACAGTTAGTAGCCAGTTCAATAGATGGTTGCTGTTTTGGTTCATCTTTGCATGATTTAGGTGTATGCATCTGTGTTAAACTTGATGCCTTCTATTGTGATTCTGCAATTCACATTCATCGATAGTCAACACTTACTTTGAGACATTTCACGTCAGAATTAATCTTTAGGTTAAAAAACAAAAACTACCTTTTAAGATAACACTCACCACAACCTAAAACTATAAAGTATATGATCTGATTTAATGAATAAAACAGCTCAAACTAGTTCAACGACCTGAAAACAGAAACTAAACTTTCAGCGAAAAAAGAATTTAGAAATGAAAAGAGATAGGTTAACATTTTAAAGGCTTACATGCAAATGTCATTCACATCTGAGTAACGACCATTTTCTTTGTTCGTTTGGACTTGATTATTTTGTTAAATTAAATTCTCGCACACTAATTGTTCTGGATTACGCAGAATGGTAACGAATGAACGAACCAGATGCAGTTGCATAAGATTTACAGTAGGTAAAGCAAACTGCTGGCAACGTTTTACTAGATATGCATTCATTTCAAATAAATCTAAACGTATGAGCTGACATCTATGCAGCAAATTGAATACAAAAAAATGGTTTAATGTTTTTTAAGTAATTATACAAATACGTCACCTTGTCGGCCATAAATTTAAATTTCAGGCTAAGTTCTCTAAATTTTGAGAAAAGCGTGGGATTGAAGAATTAAACGTTGTTTTAGTGATAAATGTATGAGTTTAAACGATCGTATATTTATCTCTTAAATCCCCAGACAATTGACTGGTAATGCTTAAACATTTGGAACACGCCAAAACGGATACCGGATTCCAAATTCTCCGATAAGACTGATTTGTTAATTCCATGTGACATAATATGTCTAATGTGTATTTAAGTGGCATTAGTGCGATATTTGGATTACTGCTTAATATATCAACGTCTTTTCTTAGTAGGCTAATAGTTCCGTATGGATATGTTTTATGCAATTTGTAGAATATATTGGTCGTTATTGAATACATAAGAGGTATACACAAGCCAGTCAGATGTCATTTTCAAATATATCAGAATATATTATTCGACCAAGCAATGAATTGTTGGTGCTAATATATATGGCTTTATATGCGGTCTTTCAAGATTAAAAGCATTGTTATTGTATATTGTACGCTAGACTATAAAAAATGACTTGGTATTGTGTATCCTGATAATGCATCAATTCAATGTAATATTATTGTGTTACATATATAATACTGACGCTGATTTTTTAAATAGTAGAATCGACGTACATGTACTTGGTGATGGACGGTGGGGACAGGCTGCGAGTGTTCCGCAATAACGGTAAGAAATTTCACCAACAAGTTCAATAACCTTTTATTATATACTTTCATATTGAATATGAACAAAAATGACATTCTGTGAGCAAAAAACAAAAATGAAACTGAAAGTCTCAGACAACTAGCGACATTTCACCAGTACATTTCCTTTATGGTAGGATAGACTCGATTCAATATGTGTTTACTGACGTCATTTTTAGGAAAACGTGACGTCAATTATACGGTTAGAAATTTCGTTGCCGTCCGCCATCTTTTTTAAAAACGCAAGACTTCTTCTACGGAGCAGGTTTGTACTTTGAAATGCAATACATCAACTGAGTAAGTCTAAAAAGTTTTCTTTTTCTTAGACTACAGCAAAACATCGTTACTTTTGTTTATCAATACTTGGCGAAATACGTACCAGTAACTTTCGTAACCAGAACTGGTGCGGCCCTAAAAATTCGAACCTTTTAAAAATGAAACCTTACGTCTACTTGAAAACGATTGAAGTCTTTTTTTTTTTGACCGTAATTTATTTAATTTTAAAAAACGGTCACACTTCGACATATAAACCTCGTAAAACGAAGTTTGCAAACAAAAAAATAGTCCGTACAGCTGATCGCTGGGACCGCCCCCTTGCCAACGTTCAGTTCATCGCCAAGGCGTCGTGATCGACGAACTCTCTAAGGCAAAGTGAACGGGGCAATATGAAAGTATATAATAAGAGGAGTTACTGAAAGTTTTAGTGGAGTTACTGAAAGTTCTAGTGTAAGGCAATTAAAAACATTCATCCGGATCTGCTAGAAATTGAATGCATCGTTAACTTAAAGTGAGGTCAATTAATTATGTGAAGGAAAATAGTAAATAAGTGAATAACAAGTGATTTTCTCTCAATGTGTGTAACAGAAACGCTGACGTGTTTCTTTCATTGGTCCACGTTAGAACGACGCATTATTTTATAATCCTATTTTTACAGTTATCTTAAATTCTTAAAAAATGAAAATCAATCAAAGTGAAATCTTAAAACTGCCCTATTTTTCACATATTAAATTCCTATTTTTATCCTTTATTATATACATGTACATAGTTACAACTATACAAATATTTTAATCTTGTTTTATAGTTCTTATTCAGAGTAGGCATTTAAGGTAGTTGACCAGTATGGAACACTTGTAGGCACACGTACTCCTTTTTAGTTAATTGTGTGTCAAACATGCAAAGATAAGCCCATTTTATAGTCTGTGAGCCTATATTTTTCGTCAAAAATACCTTATTTTAACCCTAAAATTTCATAAATATTGCCCAAAATTAGCCCAAATGTTTTGTTCGAAGGAAACCCAAAAGTTTATAACATTTTAACTTCTTCTTTTAAAAACGATAGTGCACTCCTAAGGTCACACAAGTCGTGCAAAATTAACATTGCAGAATTTAATACACATAGTACAAGATTGTAATGCCTTTCAACAATTCATGGGTATGTCACATCCAACACTTTCAAACATCGAAAGCACAGAAACAGTTACACTATATATCATAAACTAATGATTGTTACATGTAACACCCACCTCTTCCATATTGATCTATATACTAATGCTGCTATCCCATATATTTCTGCTTGACGGTTACCATGCATTCAAAGCTAATATATCATTTGTACATTATTAGCTTTCAGTATCGAAACAGTATTACCACCAAAACTGAGAAACTTTCTGACATTTTAATAATATTTCTTTGCAGGAAATATTTAAACCATGAAATAATTCAGTAATATATACTGTCAAGTGATGAAAGATTACCACGATACGTTCAGGTTCTTACACATGCATATTTCTTTCCTTTGTATAATGTCAATGTAATTTGATGTAATTATTGATATTTTGAAAATGCACATGTTACCAAAAACCGTTTTCTGCAAAACTTTCTAGGTTTTCTGTAATACATTTACCGTACTATATTTGCTATAAGCTACCTGCAGCCAAAGATAGATTTCAGGAAAAACTGATTTAAGAACATGATTTTGGTATATAGATACGTTGTGGTTGCATATTGGGCTTCCACTATGTATAATCAGTTTGTATTATCATGTTTGAATAAAGGTTGTTTCTAATTATAACTAATGCAATTTTACGAATGGTGTTTTACAATGTTTTAACATACACTGAGACAACACTATGACATAGCACTAGGAGCAGATATAACCTACTGCTTGGCCAAGCTTGCGTTGATCACTGATTACATTAAATCCTGATTGACTTTGGTGATTCAATCTTATATAACCCATACCCTGTCTTTATTTGAAAAATCTTCATTATAAAGGTTCATTAGTTTCATTAAAGTTCAAACCTCATATGACTATCTCTATTTTATATATCACAATAATGACTATCAAAAGTAAGTACACAATGCTTGGTCGGTTCCAAATTGTATTTCATTTAGCGATAATTTTTCATTCAGTCTGTTCTAGATTTACGATTTCTGTGAGGTGACTATTTGATACTAATACAAATGTAAAATCGAAACTGGAATTTCAATAATGAATATTGCTCAGTGCATGTGAAAATATGGAAAAGATTTTAACTCCTGTATAAGCTTGAACTTTCTGTAGTTTGTCCTAGTTTAGGCAAAAACATTTTAGATGAAAATCTCTTTAGACAGATCTGTCTTTTACGTCTATTACTAAATTGCAGAACTACCCATAATGGAATATTACTTATATACATCACTTCTTAAAGAATGTTTTAGTATGAGTTATGGACAGCAGTTCGTTTCGTTCAGACAGCGTTATAGAACATTTTAGTCATATATCATATTTATGACATGACGGTTTCAACTTTATCTCACGTGGCACTGAGAACATTTATCAATTGTCTACAAGAAGCCAAATTTGAGATATTTACGTTTCTGAGATAATGGTCTTAAAAAGTGTTTACACTCGCGTTTCTGACAACTTAGAAGATTTCATATCGTTTACAGGAGTACATTCTAAACTTGACATAAACATGGGTTAAGATTTAATTGTCGCACGTGTCTGCATACTTAGTTCTTTGTTATGAATCTCATCTGTCATACTTGTTGCGAGAACTTTTTATGATTTTGAGTGCAATTGGTTTATTTTTGCGTATCCAATTACTCTGCGCAAGTACAGTTATTTCTTGCTAGTGCATTGTACACTTTTTAAATCAAATAGTGTTAGACTACTTAATCAAATATATATATATATATATATATATATATATATATATATATATATATATATATATATATATGTGGCTCTTTCAATTTCCAGTGAACAAAAGAGTTTGTTCGTATAAGAATATATTAAAACTTGACGTCATTATCTAGAGTGCGAATAAAAGTTTATGAGACACGATTAGGGTTACTGATGTTATATACCATATTTTATGTGTTGCCAAATATTTGGAGTAATCTTTTCCTCTATATACCATTTTTATAGATACTAAGAATAATTTTAGATACATCTCTCGACGAGTCATGACTACAAACTCCAGCAGTTAGAGGCACCAATAATGGTTCTCTATATAAATATACACTTCCAGTTTCTTGTAGATGATGTTGTAGCTCATATCACGTTTGTCGTGCAATTATCCCAAAGAAAAATGAGAAGTAAAATTATATTGGTAAACAAAGTATTAAGTATTTGCTGTAATATATGTGTCTAGAATGATAGAGGGCCCCTTAAAAACGCGATAAAACACGTCAACTTAGATGTAAAACATAATTCGGAAAACCACATATTTTCGTGATGTATGTATTTGTAAGCGTTTTTCATTTATCTATCTTGAATGCCTTGTAGTGGTTAGTCTCACTACAAACTTACTACAACGACCTCAATTTGTTAAAATCTCATGCATAAATAGTATATAATTAGTATGTATGTTAACTGTATTTGCCTTGTGTGACATTGGAAATTATTATACAGAGAGTGCATTCATACATAAAGGAGTGTCTAATTCGTGAATTGTAAAAGAAAATGAATTGAAAGGTAAAACAAAGTCAGTATATAGTTTTGCCTCGTAAACGTGGCGACGACGGGCTGCATTAATTTCAATTCAAAGATCAAATAAAAAACCGGTATTTTACTTTTATGTCTTGTTTTGTTTTTGTGGTTAATGTAATATTTCAGTTAAGACTGTCCCGATCGCTGTAGCAGACGACTTAAATATGTTTCAGTGAAACTGACTATTTGAGAAATGTAACTTGCTAATATTGTATGTATTCTTCGTTCGCCTGTAATGAATCTTATTATTATTATCTTGTTATTGCCCTTAGATAATTTTATTTCTGTTCAGCATTGGTAGTTCTTCGTTAAAATGTAAAAGCAACTATAGCTTTGACTGGCATAATAACGCCAAAGACAGAAGCTCGTATACTTATCACAATACATGTATATAATGAGTCGTTTCTAGTATAAAAACTGTTATTTTATTTACTTCAAGGTGGGCTTTTCGGTGATGATGAACCAGAAAATGTCATCAACGCCTTCAAATATGGCGTATACAAAGTCACGCATGAACGACTTCTTCCAAAGGTCAAGCTTCTTGATGACATCCAACGCCTTCCTGTATATAATAGATTTGAAGCTTCAAGAAAAGGTAAACATTAAACGACAACATTACTAAAGACAGAACAAGTAGTTTAGTTTATACTAATTTATTTTAGCTCGATCGTGAAGAAAGCTTGTAGCTTATCGAGTCACTTTCGAGTCCGCTTCCTGGAAAAACCATAACTGGTGTCATATGAGGAGGTACGGCGTGACCTTGGTTGGGCTCAAACCCGAAACCTCCGGGGTCAGCGAAAGACAGCTAAACCTCTTCACCACCGCTCCCCTTTATTTTGTACATGTATTTTCTCGATGTTGCTAAGGGATTTCCTATCCTATAAAGCTATCGAAAATGCATTTATAATTGCAATGTTTCTTAAAACAGAACACAAATCATGACCAATTAGAAATAGCTTATTTCTTATTTGATCAGAATACTTTTCCAGTTAATAAAGATGGAAAAGTAGCAATGCGGACATCATTTAAGAAACTAGTATATCTTTATCATCGTCAATTTTCGGAATACTCTGTCATTTTGCCTATATATTGAGGCTGTTAATCCGAATCAACATGGATAGGGCAATATTTCTTCCGTAACTATAACTATCAGATCGAAACTAATCTATACTGATATTGACACAAACGACAGGTTCATACAATAAAACATAGAAAATAGGCACATATTATCCTAAATCAATAAGAATTGGACAATTATGAATAGCATTTTCTTGAACAGGCGATATTAAAGGCCCTTTCTTGTAGCGCTAAATTAGGTCTTCTGCCGAAAGTCTATACAATGTTTTCGGCTGGATAATGTCGAGTTATAGGAAATGAACTATCATGTATTTGCCAGCTGCAGTCAGTGGCAATAAATCTTGACAACGAGCATTGTAATCTAATGTTGAATACTCTTTTCTAGTGTGTCTAAATGTATATTAACGTAGAAATCAACCATCACCATTTACGCTTTATTTATTCCATCAGATAGAAAATTCAAATAAGAACTTTGTAGAACATTTAGAAACATATTTGTCTTGGAAGTATTGTCAGCATTAACGTACTTGAAATTGTATAGTTACGTCATGATAATATAAAACCTACCGGCATTGTTAAAGCAATGAGTTGAGCATGAATTAAACAATACACAATTTGTGAGATCATATCAGTACAATTATATCTTAAACAGGGAGGGAAAATACAAAATATTTTTTCTTTTTCTTTTTCCACGAACTCATTTACGGAACAAATTAACTTTTTTATACATGTATACGTTTTTTTGATCTAGGAATAATTAATATGACAGTACAACTAGAACGCTGTTATATTTGCAAATAAGTTTGATAAACAACAATTTTATAAGACAGCTGGCTGCTAAATAGAGATTGTAAGACAGCTAAGCATCATATTGGATGTATTTATAGTGGAGGTCTCATACAGGAGGGGGCTTAATCCAGTCATAACTTTCATATAGAACTGAATATCAACTTAAGCGATGTACATGTGAAATGTTTTTCTTAAATTTCAAATTGACATTTGCTCGTTAGATTACATATCATACTGAACACAAATCATTAGTGATTTCTCCTGAATGTCTGCATTTGACGTATTGTTCTGCATGCGTTGTACATTAAGTAACGAAGTTACTCCAATTGGACAAGGTAATGATGTCAATTCTGTATTTTTTGGGAGAAATATAATGTACGAGCGACATTAATTTTCTTCGTCTCGCAGAGCTTAATGTCACGGAAATATAAAGTTAAAATGAGCTGAATCTTGTGATCTTAAAACGTCTTAAAATTCTTGATTATGATAAAAGAGCTTACAGTTGAAACCGGAATTCCTCAATCGTCAGCTATTTAAGACAGCACAACAACTGTTAGATAAGATACAATATACATCAGAAAGCAATATTATTACCAAAAGCATTATTTCAAATTAATTCGTAAAATGGAACACATTCAAAAGTAAATAGCATGAGTTTGTTCTTTGAATTTATTAGTGATGCTTGCGTGTACATTTCCCATCTAGTCGAAGTCACAAAAGATCGTGCTTACATTTGTTATTGCCCAAGCTACCATCTGAAGGATGAAAATGGAATCAAATAACAGAAGGGAAATGACCGATTGAAAGTAGTAACTCTTGTTTACGTTTGATTTCAGTCTGTGATCAACTGGCCCAGCACACTATATGCACGTTTGGCCCATTGAACCAGGACGTCGCTGCCTTTACAGGTTCGGCATGTTCGAGCCTCCATATTCCACACATCGAGACGCGGGTAGACGCAAGCACCATTCCACCATCACCGTATACAATCAACATTCATCCAGATACAGAACTTCTCTCACGAGCTGTTCTTGACGTCATAAAAAATTTCGGCTGGTCCGAAATGCTCATTCTTTACAGCGATCATATAGGTAAATATTGCCGTACTGTAAGACCATTCATAATTGTGGAGATGTATTATAAGCCATCTCAAATTAACGGAGCAAATGATATAAGTAACTTTGAATTGTATGCATGTACGTCGGAGAGGGTCAGTTGTCAATCATGTAAGCTAATGATGTGTAACCAGGCTTCGTGGTAGCAGGCTAAATGTGGTTGCATGACTCTAGAATATATTTAGATCAAGTTGTAACAATTTAATTATTACAAACATATTAAATGCACATGATAAAAAGAAATAAGAAGTTAGTTTATGTTTCGCATCCGAACGACTGACTATAGAATATTCTGGAGACTTTTCTTTCTTCTTAACATTTTCTATAAAAAACACCTAAACCTTACTAAACGTATAGCAATACATCACTGCAAATGCTTATGAATGCGGTTGTTTACATACATCACATCGTGACGTCATTTACCCCAAGTCATCTTTTAAGATACATGCTACATGTATATTAAAACTATAATACAGTTTCTGTAGATCAATGTTTATATAATAAAGATACGCAGCAGCCTGTGTTAGAATCAGATGCATGTATTTATAAAGCCTGATTACAAAACAATGGACACATGAAGACATATTTAAAGCAGGCTGAGCATTTGTGACAGTTGTTATAAAACAACCTGTTATTTTAATATTCTTAAAAGTAGAATCCTCCGGGTTTTTTTAAGTTTCCCCATCCACGATCTGAAGATAGAAGCCATTGTAACAAAGTTAGACATTGGTAAACGAATACTGAGTATTAGTTCCTGTCATGAGAACGCGCACGTGCTAAAGCATGATCGAAATATTCGTTACCCGAGGTGAACCGAATTCCATCCGTCCGATTCCATCTACACTTTACTTATAACGTTACTTTTTTCTAGCATCTGCTGTGCTTTAAGCTCCATTTTGACCAACAATCAATATTTTCATACTGAAGAGTAATAATATACAAGAAATAACCTAGAACAAACTCAGAACTGTTTGTGTTACTTAAACTTAACTTCTAAGTTAAAAGTCACAGGATTTCATTTTCAAGTAGCTCTTATTTTACCAAGAAAGATGTTTTACTTACAGAAATGATCTTTATTTGTACCAAAATCATTCCTTTGCTTTTTGATAAGTACAGATTTGAAATATAGTGCAGTATTTTTTCAATGATATTGCAAAAATTAAGAAAGGCTTTCTGGCAACTCGTTTTCATGGAGAAACAACTTGAATACGAAAGAAAGGAATATATCAACATTGTTTTAGAATGAATAGAACATAGTTCTATCATTATACTATAAAACATTTATGTTATTGTATCAGTGAACTGAAAAAGAAATCTCGGGACTTTAATGTAAACACTTGAAAATAACCACTTTATCTTTGGTTAGTAGTTCAAAGAGCAAGACATTGAATATTTTGAAACGGTTACTGTATAGTCTTCAAATAACCTTCAACAAAATGTCTTTGATACGAGATTTTATTGTGTGTATGAAAAAGTCTGTAATTATGTAACAATAAAAAACTTGAAAGTACAATTAAGTAAATTAAAAATAGTTTATTTTAGCTCTTTAATTGAAAACGACTGTTTAAGTGCTTTCAATCGCAAATATGTGAAATAACATGTGAATGCCCTTTAGTGCAAGTAGAAAATTTCACTTAAGCTTTTGCATGCGTGCATTTGCTCTTGCTACTGTACTTAAAGGAATTTATTACAAGCAATTTATCATTATCGAAACGAAGTCGTGAATAATGGTGATTTTCTCGTAAATGTAAAAATTGACTTAATCAAGCAAATAATTTTCAGAAGTACCTGCTTTTAATAACAGTAAAAACTAGATTGCTTTAGAAATATGTGCTCATTTATAAACCATTACCATGAATTTATCGCTTACTCCAATCATAAATGTCTTCTCGTTAGATTATGAATGTTATTCGCATGCAATCACATAAAGCAAAGGTTACACTGCCTGTAATACTTGTGTGATACTCAAGGAAATTTATTCATGCTTGTAAAACATTAGTTACGAGAAATTACCAATAGTTCAAGGTACATAACACTCGTTGCTCCATATTATCTTTTTATTAACGCAAGTTGTGGTAAGTGATAATGATACTACTTAAGAAATATACTTTAAGCTAAAAAAAAAGGGAATCGATTAACACAGTTCAAAAGATATTAAACAACTCATCAAGGGATTACTGGTATTTTGCGGCATTTCTTTACACGTTTAATGCACTTAAAATCTAATCTTGGTCCATGTAGTATCATTATAATTTTTACTGTTGTCTTGGTTTTGCTATACAGTTAGTTAAGGAATGTGTTAGTTTTCGGTCTCTTTTAGAGGGTTTTTATAAGTTAACGCTTCTTCTTATGGTTAATGGCGAGAAATTCCAGCGCCATCAAACAGCTGCTCCTTAATGTAATGGAACCCATAACACTTTACTTTGGTGTTGATTATTACATGCCTTACTAAATGTGAACCTAAATCAAATGCGTACCAAGCATTCCTACATCAACAGTATACTCAGTGCACGCTCGTGTGCCCTTTTTTTAATTTTCGAGAAAAACAGACTACCTATAAGTGGTTTCGAACTGAATAACTTCAAAAGTATAAACAATAGAATATTAACAAGAATTATAACTTAACATAACAGGTTAAGCCATACATTCCACTCGTTATCAGTAAAACCAGCGTTATAAGAATATGTTGCAGTACCGTAAACCATTCAAAACTATATGTAAAGTTGTTGTTGTACAATTTATGGGTGGATAACGATTAATTACAAAAGGCCTCTTTGTTGATTATTTGTGCTAAAATAAGGCATATTTCGACATATGCTGTTCTTCAAAATTGTATTTTTTTCATTTTTATAATAACGTTCATTAAACACATCATTTTGATTTGATAATATTATCGGCTATATGTAGGAGGAGCCCCTTTAAATTTTCAATGGAACTGTATCCATTACTTCGGAAATAAATTTCAAGACAGCCTGGGGAAAAGGCGCATCATACTGCGTTTGATGTCGAGCCAGTTCTTTTAATATAACAAATGTCACATTAATGTAGACTCGTATATAATATGAATATAAAGGAAAATTAATTTATGTAATGATGTTGCATTATTATACGCATTTATCAATTTTTATATGAAAATACTTAATTCTGGAGAGCGGAAAATACATTTATTATTTGCATTGCAGCAAAACAAGACGTGCTTCTAAAATAGCTTCTCCGCTGATAATTTTATAGGAAGTGGCTTCAAGGCTGTGTTACCGAAACCAAGAATCTGCATACATTTACATTTACATTTATAACAGAAAATGACAATTCACAGCGCTAAAACTAACATGAAATTCCATGTGAAGTATACAGACTTGTCAATATTGTGTCTAGCAAAAAAATTAACATGCATTATGTTTATTCTGTAACAGGTTTATTAAAAGTACAGTCATTAATTCGAGCAACAAATGAAACTGCGGAAATGTCCGTAATAGTTCGACAGGCGGATCTTCGGAACATGCGGGCAGTCCTGAAGGAAGCCAAGAAGAAGCATTGGCGTCATATAATTGCAGAACTAAACATCACAGAAACAACAGTCTTCCTGAAAATGGTATTTCTTTGTCCAATTTTACTGTTAGCATTTATTTGTTTGTTAGCTTTTAAATGTCATATCTATTCAACATTGAAAGGTAAGGCGATGTGTTTCAAAGGCACTTTAGGTATCAATATGTTATAATACTTCTTATAACAAGAATATGTGTTATGATCAATTATGCACGTAACAGTTTGATTTTGACAGCACATGCAAGTAAAACGTATATTGTTTTTTTTATTTCCTGTCATAAATGACCATGTATGTAACGCGGGCTATTCTCTTCATGTTAAACATGGTATCTTAACGTGTTAATTGTTTGATTCTTATAATTACGTATGACTTTCTGTATGTAAACTAAGACACATGGTTGTTAGGAGTGCCGAAAATAATCCATAATGAAATATTATTTAATATCATGCCGTGTAAAGTCTTGTTTTATCGTTTGGCAATTTCCATAAAAGTTTCCTTCTCCGTAAGACCCAGACAAACTGTCAGCCCAATTACCGCCTAACAAAAAATATAGCGGTATGCTTTATATAGTAGTCCGTTTGACACACAATTCTACACTCCCGATTTGAGCAGAAGTCCCTAAATAGCTACACCAAATGGGATTACATGCTATTTTATTTAGATCTATAGCTTGTCCTGAGTAACTTCGGCACAGAAGAAAATGTATTTCCGTGTGGTGTTACATCACAGAAATTGAACAAAAAAGCAGTATTTTCTCTGTCGCTTTTCCCATTCAAACTAATCAAATTCCATGGTATCATTAATTCACTTTGCATGTTGCATGCGAAATTAGATTCCAAGCCTAAGTTTAATGTCATTCCCTTTTAAGTTTTTCCAGTATCAGAAAGTACTCCTCTGATAAGGTAAATGTATGGAACGCCTTTACTGTCTTATTTTGTGGTATTGTATCATACTCAGTACATTGTCATGTATACGAGGTACATATTTCATTTGACATGGTACATGGATATTTAGATGGGGTAGCGTTTTCGTGATATGCAGTGCCTTTTGTTTTATATATGGTGGTTATTTAATAATATGCAGTGCAAAATATGGGTATACAGTAGAATAACCATTGAATGTTGTACAAACAACGTTATATGCAGTCAGTGATTCGATGTATGACGTGGTGTTTGATTATATGCAGTACTTGTACCTTTATACGTTGAATGTTTTACATCTTTATCCTAGCTTTGTATCTGTCCAACTATTTGAACTCAAAATCCCCCCAAGCATGAGAAAGGGTGAGATGTTTAATCAGGTGTTACAAATATATCAATCACCAGTTATGTTCCAGTGTTTACAATACTCAAATAACTGCTGGTTTTTTGTGTGGTGGGGGTTAACCAATGGCCACACGGGGGGCCGGGGGGGCGGTGGGGGGGGGGGTTTTCGAAAAAGAACACGTGGGTTTGTTTGTACACGTTTGTGAGCATTGACCTAGCCATGAAAAGATAATCCCTTAACAATAGGCTTAGGTAGGCTTTAAAATTTGTCATAAAAAACCGGAACGGTCCATTATGTTTTGATTCCCTTTACACACTATTAGTTATTGAGAAAATATATAAATAGATGTCACCTGATACTATATGACCACATGACTAAGTTGTCACATTTCATGTACAACTCGTGCAAATATTATTAGGTATAAAACCACTAATAATTACCACTGTCACAATCTCCCCTGCTTTAAAAAGAAGTCTCCTGACATTTCAAAATGTACAGACTATGTTCACATTACATTGAATTTGCTGTTTCATGAGTTTTAACATATTATTATATTATATGTGACTACATTTAATTTCACCGTTGTCCGAAATACTATAAATAGTAGCTTAATTTGTAATGTTTGTTAAATAATCAGAAAACCAAGTTTGTGATATTTACAAAACTGATGAAAGATGAAATCTTGCGTAACGATAAACAGAAAGAACATTTCACTGGACTGAAACAAAATACTGATGTCTTTGAGGTTTTGCTGATATAATACAAGCAAGAATTAAGCTGAAAAGAAATTTCAACTATTTAGGCCAAAAGAAAAAATAGCTTATTTCTGCTAACCCGACCGACCCTATTTTTCGCCGCCGACCCTGAGACTTTTTATTGGCAATTTTTTTTTTAATTGTATTATTTTCAGTTCTAATTCGTCCATTTCGTTTCTTTGTCACCATTTCGCTCTTTAACTCGGAGTATAAAGAACGATGGCTTTGAGGTATGACTACACTTAATCTTTTTCCATAGTCTTACTGTATAACATTTAAGCAAGGTCCGTATACCAAAATATACGTTGAGTACTGACACCCCTGTAAACCTGAAGAACCACTTTAGATACATCCAAAAATGCCCCTTTTTATATGCATAATGTATTACTTTAAAGCCAAATATTAAGCCATTAGGACATCACTCCCTCGTCTGTAGGATTTTTGTTTACATTCTGTTAAAAAATCAATATTTTCAGATAGCAATAGGACACTGTAATATCAATCTGAAAATTCTTAAACTATTTTTTTGTTATACTCAACCATTTTGTACTTTCAATTTTAATTCGAGAAAATTTTAGTGCTACCAGTCATTTTGAACCAATTAGAGACCACAGATAACTAAACGGTCCGCAAGTTCGCTAAACAAATTGGCTGGTTCCAAGTCCCACCAATCTAGAGGGTGGTGCTGTGGTTGAGTAGTTAACGCTCTGGACTACCAATCCGGAGGTACCCGGTTAGAATCCAGGGCACTGGAAATTTCAGCGACGCTTTTCGGTGTATCCCACCCATCTAGAGATGTACTTGTTGAAAACCAAGGGGTTAGTCTCACGTGTATCGGTGCTTTACACCGGGTATATAAACAAGATACCATGAAAAAGGATGGTGGACCATAAGGACATCTAACAAACAAATAACCCACCGATTTATTGAAGTCATACCTTCAAGTGTAATGCAAATCCAGATCATAACAGTTTATTTAAGGATTAACAGCAGTTAAATCGGCCCCATTCCCCTCCAAAATCATTTTCCCCATTTTTTAAAAACAAATTCCTCTAAAAATGTTGAAAAAATATCTTTGATTTCTTTAATCAAGAGTTAGCCAAACTTGTTTTCAAAAGATAAGTTTCAGAAATTAAAACGCTTCAGAATCATTTCTTGAAACTATTTCATACCTAACATGAAATAGTCTCCTGAAAATAGCCGATTTTCCGTTTGTCACCTATTTTCGCGACCCCGATTTTTGTTATTTTTCAACGAAAACGGTGTTCCAAAGATTAACAAAGATACTTATACAATGTTTCAATTGAAATAGCAGTAATACTTATTATTTACATGTGTTTTAACACTTATGCTGCTAATTTATGTTCCTGACACCAGTATTTTTATAAAATATTACTGACAAATTTTCAAATAGTCCAGCGCGCTGTCATGAGACAGCTCTTGTTTTTAGGGTGATGCCCCTTATTGACCGTTTGTCTCATGACAGCGCTTTCGACTATTCGTAGGTGTGTCAGTAATATGTTTTTTTGTCCAAGAATAGGTATACGTGTGTACTCAGTCTAAGTTTGATGACGTGTCCGCTATTTATAGTAATAGGTACTTTCCGGATAAAGTATCATCATCGTAATGAAAAATGCACCGCATATAATGCTGTATACACCATGTATATAGTAGAATGGACCGAACATAATAAAAAAGAAAATGCCGTTTCCGCCATGTATATTACCAAATGCATAACGAGCATTTTTTATGAATAAATAACTAATAATTTACCACGTATAGAATTAATCGCAAGCACTTCATATGTTTAAACACCTATCACACCTATCGACCAACATACACCGTTTAAAGGTTTATCAAAATACCACCGCATGTATCGAAGCCATGACTGCATATAATGTCAGTTGTACTGCATATAATGTTGTTTGTATTGCATATGACGTTGTTTGCACACCATATAATGGTTATTCATCTGTTTCGTCAAGTTTTGTCAAAAGGCATTGTATTTCATGAAAAATTCAATTTTTATTATGCTATATAATTTTATATGGTCAATTATTCGAAAACACTTTCGAGCAAAATTTATTTAGCTAGTCGGATATTGTTCGTCAAGTAATGCATCGTATCTAAGTGTCTGTCTCAGTGAAACCATTTACATCATTTTGCAGGTTGTTATTATACATTTAATACACCAACTGCGTATGTAATAACAGCAATAACGGCCAGACATTTTAAAGGCAAACGATAAATTGTGGTATCAGTAAGGTTGGTCAATAATTTGTTTCATACGTCAAGCATTAATGTTAAAAGGTATTGCTTGTTTGTTTGAAGGGCTAGTTAACTTCAGTGAAAACTCTTCTTGTTGAAATCAACTCTTAAAGTACATGTAATAACTTTAGCCTAAAGGAAACCCTAGACAAGCTGGCAACCAGACACACAGAAAATAACATACACAGAAGAATTAATCGTCGAAATATGAGAACAGACACCAGACAAAGTTCACAGTGCAGTATGACTTCGATGAGAAGATAAAGTAGACTTGTAAATGAATTACATGTACCCTTGATGTCATCAAACTATGTCAGCCCAGCTATGTGCGTAATGCCTACTGCTCATTTGACAAGCAGAAGTTATGAACATAACGACGGCAACCGGCCCATATATAAAATAATATATAAAACTTTAACAATGACTTCCCTTTTTTATGTAATTAAACCAGATATCAAACATTACGCTCAATTACTTGTAACTAAATGTCTGCTTTTGCGTTATAACAGCTCGGAAAATACGATTTATTGACAGCTTTCAAATTTCGAAATGTCGTATTTTGTACTTTGGTTCGTACAACTTAATAAGCTGTATATTTCTATATTCCCTAGTGCGTCTGAGCTTCATAATATTCACGCAAATGTCTGGCCCAACAAATATGCCGTAAATAATTCCATCATGCATTTAAATGAGATACAAAATAAGATAGAAATATGATGTGAATATACATAAATAAGTAAGAAATTTTGGCCATCTATTCACATTTGTTCGACAGTCGGAAGGATATCAATTACACCGGTGACACAGAACCAGGGTAAAAATGCGGCTTTTTAGTTTAGATATAGAGGCTTGACTGCAAATGTACATGTAATCAAAGACACAGATTCAATAGTTTCACGATCAATCCTCGATGTTGTCTGTTCATTATGATCCTATTAATGTCTGTAAAACGATTTGAAACGAACTAGTGAGAATTAAGATTAAAATGTTTGAAGCAGATGTGACTATATCTATTCATTAGATGCACGGTTCAATGTGCTATTGTTGTCATATCGACGGTTAAGTGACTTTCCGTGATTCATTGAAAATAGGCTTATATCATAGTTTGAATAGAGCCCTTTTTATCAATTGATATTATTTCTATGTTTGAAAATGAAAGATGAATGGTTACCCAGATAACACATTTATAATATCAAAGTAATATCAACACCCATAAAAACTTTTAATTACTAGTAGCTTCAACAGTACCAAAAGTGACACATGTATCTTGCGAGCAAATTGATTGTTATTTATAAAATAAATCCTTTAACGTTGCTTTTTCGTACCAAATTACATGATATTCAGAGTGATCATGCGCTTTTAGAGTGATCATGCCCCCTTCCCACTACCGCCTTAGGATATCGTAATATTCCTCTCCCGTCCGTTAGATCGTGCGCCCGTCGCACATTATTATCTGGGCTGTTTCTCAGGAACCACGGGCTCGAATTCAATAAACTTTCAACAAAGTTTTCTTGACAAAAGGAGGTGCGTATATTGCTACATGTATCATGTTCCGGTTCAATGATATTATATTACAAACTTATGACCGTTTCATCATATATACATTAAGTATATTTTGGCACTTTTGTGTATTTTTGTATGGGCTCTTTCTCGGAAACACCAACCTGAATTTACTGAAACTCAATAGTCTGCTTCACTATCAAGGTGATGCATGTTCCTGTCCGATGATTTTTAGGTTAACACCCTTTAATTGCATTTTCATATACCTTCATGTCTACGCTATTTCTATGCAATTTATATCACTTAGAGTCAGCAAATCTCAATGGCAAACATCACAAACAAGAAAGTTGCACATATTACCAGCATATTTCTATTTAATTACTTTTCATTAACTAAAGGCCCTTTAATATCACATTTGTATTCCTCCTCAAGTGCTTTGCTTTTCTGTTAACTTTCAGCAGTTACCCATATTGTTTACTGATCAGCTAATTACATTCAGATAAAACACCATATTCTATACCAATGTGGGTAACTGCTCAAGGCAATCCAATCTATAGACAAATACCAGTGTGATCAGTGTCATTAAATAATCTGTTATCAAGGTATACACCACCACAAATCTGTACCTTCAATTTATAGCAAATTAGCGCTATCTGTTTTAAAATTTATGTTAAATTCAATGGATCGTTACTTCAAAGTCTTCTTTTACATATTTTGTTCCCATACAGATATTTCTACGTTGTCAAGTAGATTGTCATGTAAACAGCTCTCTACATGCTCTCTTCTGATTATATTTGCACAGCGTGTAAGCCTGTGAACGTTTGTTTGAAATTGGTACATTTTTCTTATTATTGCTAGCTGTTTCATACTCCATTGATATTTTCTTAAAAGAAATGAAATTGCCGTATAAATCATTGTCATGTTACAATCGATTTCATATACACTTTTTTCTCTTACTCGCATTTACTGTCTGCACATATGACCTAGAATGCAACTTTTAGTTGAGCAAATGACATTTTATGTGAATTTACACGGGAGGAACTGCGAATTTTATTCTGCCTTATTTGTAGTTGCATTATACACGATTAGAGAGTTTATTGTTTTTCGATGTAATTACACTTGACTTTAATCTTCATGTCTCAACCAATTCTATATTATCATTTCTTACTTAAACAAAAGGTGTGATTGTGTTCTCTAAATTCTTAGTTTAACAAACGTTTTACAGTCCCGACTTAGCTAACGTTATCCACCACAACATCACCGAAAACTTGGATTACTACTTATGTGAACAAATGTTAAAATTAGCTTATAGTTTTTTTTATCTTGTATTCAGAAATGAAATGTCGGTGAAATAAAAACGAAGTGATCACAATTACATAAAAGCATGTGTCAACGAAGATTACGTGAACTTATGGACATATGTGACAGAAGTTAATGTTGCGAATTTAGTTGCTACATTTTATGAAATGGAGGTATTCTAACAAAAATACAAATGTTGACAGTTAAAAGCATCTGTTTATGTTTAGTTCATCTATATTTAAAAAATGTGATTTAACTAGAATACGAAACTAATTTAAGTTTTAATGCATTTGTATATTCGGTTTATTCTTTGAAAAAAAAGTTCGAAGAACACTTCAATTAAAGTTTTGTTTTCTGGCACATTCTACAAAGACCGATCAATTGGCTGAAGTGCGAAAGATAATGAAGTCATAATACTTCAATTATGACCTTCGGCGCGCGAAAATGTACCTTCGGACATTTGTTACAGTATTCGACAATAATTGGTAAATTACCCCATAAATCTTACATTTGTTGGCACCCTCTTTAAATGCAAACCCACTATTAAAAACTGATAGCCACTATATTTTCCTCAACAGAAACATACTATTTGCGTCAAAATCCTCCAAGATCATCACTATGGCAACAGCGATTTGATTTGATTCTCTTTTATATTTTGGCTATACCCTATGAAAAAAGGCATATCGTGGAAAGAAGACTTGAAATAGTTTACCAGATATGATACACATTGAAAGAGCATATAATGTTGCAACTAAAAATAAATGATGCTGTTAGGAAATGATTACCGGAATAGTTTACAGCCAATGTAAATTGAAGTGAGTTTTGACGTCAAATTGTGGTATGTGACGTCATTTTTAGAGTGAACAATGACGCCTTATGTATACTTTTTCAAAATGTTGTAGTTTTGTATGTACTGGACGTAGGTAACTGAAAATTTCCAATATTGATATTGAAATATTGTTTGTTCAAAATATGCAAGAAAGCTAGTTTCCTTGTATTTTGCTCGAAGGCCCATTTTCATGTGCCGCTGGTCAAATATATATGTAGTGACTGAGTTAAGAATACTGTTTCATTTTGTTTTTATTTTCATGAGAAAACTATTTCGTAAGCCATTTGCAATAAATGAGGTTGAATTTGTAATTGTACCTAACTAGAGAACACTAACAGATGGAATTGAAATTGCATGAAATGCCAATAAGAAAAGTGCCAAGAGTGGAGATAGTTTACTGTAAAATGAGACTGACAGTTTGATACCAATGCATGTAAGTCGATCATTTTGTATGTCACGTTCTGACATCGATTGCTACCTGCATTTAACTGTTAACTTTGTTTCAATAAGCCTTGTAGACTTTAATGCCATGCTTAACGACTTTCCTTCTAGCGATTTCGATTAACTTTTATTATTGTCTACTTAACTTTTTTAGATGATAGAGGTATACAATATAATTGTAGAGACCATGTAATCACATAGTAACTTTGATTTCACTCTTTGTAACACAATGTGACATAGCGTGAAATTGTATATAGCACAGTGTGCACGAAGTGTTTTTATGTTAATGCATTTTTAGCAAATATAATCCATCAGAAATAGAGTATTGACGTAGTTTAGCGATTTGACTTAAGACTTCATACGAGGGTTATCCGGAAAGTTCGTAGACCTATTCTGTTTAAAACTCAATAATAATACAAAACGAGACGAAACACAAATCCAAGGTACAGACACATGTTTTATGCACATATCTGTGAAAAATCAGATGTTTTCCCATTATTAGTTTTTGTACAGGCATACAAACAACAGCGGGACACATCGAGGTGTGCTCAAACTAACAGCAACTGACGTCGGTTTTGTTAACATTTTTATTCTTTCTAAAGCATTTCAGCGTTGCAGTTTCTCTGCCTAACTACCTTTATGTGCCGTGGTCTCTGAAATATCATGCTTTTCTTCGATGTCTTTGACTGTTAGACATATGGTTTTATAACTAACGTTTTACTTTCCAAATAAACCAAAATTAAACAGAAAGAAAAAGCAGCAATATATCACAATTGTATAAAGGATGACATACTGTGCTTTAATAGTGATTGATGTATGAGATAATAGTGGTTTCTTGAAATGGCATGAATCAAATCATTTCTGCACAGGACTCTAACAATATTACTGCAATAATTTCAAGTTAAAGGGGGCTAACAGATATTGAAGTAAGACATTAAAATATATATCAGTATGTTACACATATGTCACGACTTCAGGTAATTTATTAAGAAATCACAAACCGAATTTTCCAAACTATTGTAGCAAAAATTTTAAAACAAAATACAGAAAATGAATCTCACGGGTTTTTGCAAATCTAAAACTTTTTTATACTAGAAATAATTTTCACGCCGCTTCAAAGGGTATATTACAGTACCTGTGAAGTGACATGTGGTACATTTGTTTTATTTCGAAATGTAATTTCGTTTTTACGAAATGTATTTCGTAATTATGCAATAACATTTGGTCTTTACGAAATCTTATTTCGATTTTACGAAATCTCTTTCGTTTAAACGAAGTCATATTTCGTTTTTACGAAATCATATTTTGTATTTTACGAAATGTATTTCGTAACGAAATAAAAAAAATGTATCTCATGTCACTTCACAGGCACCGTAGTATACTAATTGAAGAACACAGTGTAATTGTGTGTATATATTTTGAAATACAAACAAAATTATCTGCTTTATTGTTTAAAAAATATTGCTTTCGTCCAATTTTTGTTATTTATTACACGCAACTTTTTTGTTAAATGCTTTGTGTTTCAAACTTTCTTATAAAACAAAGAAACATTGCACGTGTATTTAAGTAGCAGTACACATCTTTTACAGTTTTGTAACATCTTTAACCCTATACAGAGGAATACACCGACCAGAAACTAGTTATACGTATTCAAATTGCTTTATTTCAAGCTATTTCCTACTAAAATATTTAATTTGCTTTCGGAGGAGAACTAAAGTTTTCGCAGGTATTGCCACCAGATTACTGGTTTATTTCTGAAATGAAATGTAAAAGGCACGTTAGAGCCCACCAAACACACTCACTCACGTGTAAACTTGCATATTAATATTTCATATTCTCCATAGGTTTTATGAGCTCACAAGTATGTTTAAGATAAATTCTGCTTTAGGATACATGTTTTTGGCGACCTGTTGTGGTTGCCCTTGGCTGATGAGTATTCCTTGATTTGGTCTACCAGTCTTGCAATGAATAATTATCCATATTTCATTTTTATCTGCAAATAAAAAAAATCACCCAGTATAACTCATTTCTTATTTGTTTTCAAAACATCTACATGTACATGCACTGTGTTATAAGCTTCATTCATGACCATAATTCAATATTGTCCTTATTCAATATTGTCTTTATTAATAGTGAAACTTTTGAAACTTTTTTATTTTGATAAAACGCCAATTTTTACATAAATACATATTCAATGGCGTTGTACAAATAAATAAAACAATATGGTCAATTAATATTATTTTAATGAAGAATGTACGAGTAACAAAGTGCAAAATGCAATTAATTGTCAATGTCCTGATCACAAAATATTACAACATCGTAACAATTTGAATAATTTACACATTTGGAAACTTAAGACTTACATTTGTACCTGAGGGACTGGTCCGGTTTATACCCGACCGGAAAGATTATTGTAGTACTTAGACGATCAACATTTATAAGGAATACAACATAAAGGTCAAAATACTTACAACTGGACATTGTAGATCACTTGCAAGCTATTTATATATACGTCTTTGCAAGCGTTGCAAATAAGCAGGTGTAGTGATTGTCCGTATCTAAATACGAAGTACATGTATACGTTTGTATAACAAAGTACAATGCGTTAAGCTACATATTATTATGGTAATACAATTGATTTCTTAGGACAATAAATAGCCATATGTTTGCACTCTCTTGAACTTAAACCATGAAAATGAAGAACGTATAATTTCAAAGTCTATTAATTTAGTTTAACAAAACATTCACGATATAAAAAAAATCTTTAATTCAACCTGTTCTTGAAAAGATAAGGTGTTTTTATTTTGATATTGAAACAAATTAGAACAATAAATGAAAGGTGTAATTGCATAAAATGTGTTTGTAAACAGTAGATACAATATGCTTTAGCCAAATTTAGTTTGCAAAGTTTCTTCAAATAACTTATTAATAAAAGTTACATTTAACACGTGGTAAACATTATCTAATAATTGATAAATCATGATTGTCTATTTTACAGGCGTTGCAGGAAGGAATGATTGACTCTTACCATCACATCATCATAAACAATATGGTAAGTGATCATCACATCATCATAAACAATGTAGTAAATTATATCCATAAAATGATGTTAAGAGACTGAAGAAAAATACCTGTGATATATTAAACATCTAATATAGATGGATTACAACAAGACGAAGTATTTCAATATTAAGATATTCAGCTCAATTAAGATATGCCTCGGGCTATAATATACAATATAGCCGATTATGTCTAAGATTGTTTCCCACCAACAGAAATCTGTCGGAAATTCAAATAAGTTTTGGGGTGCTTGTTGACATATATGGTACCTTTAGTCGCTTGTTGTCTACTAAGTACATGTTTGTTTTAGTAGAGTTTTGAGTCCTTTTCACACGTGTCAGAATCTGGATAAAATGATTCAATTTTTTTCAATACTATCCATGAATGGTATAGTTTAAGTAAAGACAAATAAGACAAAGGTTTTAAAAGTAACATATATGACAAAGAAACTACCTATGTTTCTTTAATATATATAAAAAATAAAATATAATATAGGCCTAAGGTTTAAAACCCTTTAAAGCCGGAAAAGGCAAATATAAAGAATTAAAAAAAATGACTTGATATGGCTTTAAAATAATGATTTAATTAACTAAATTAACTGTGCTACGCGTTTCATACAATTCGTCAGGCACAATTGTATATATGTTCTTGCTCTTCTAACGATGGTTCATCAAAGTCCTCGGCGGGCTACATTTGTTTTGTTTTTTTCATTTCCACAAGCGTTAGTGCGAGTGAAAGTTTTGAGCCGCTATCTTTACTTAGTACAATCGGTAATGTGTGCGAGATTTGTGCAGGCTTTAGGAGAAATACTTCAATTGTCACTTGGCTTTTAAGCTTTTGGTGAAATGGAGGCGTCTGAAAAGAGAGCGATTATAAAGTATTTACACTTGAAATCACCCATGGACATTTACGAAGACATGAAAATACACTAGGTGTTGACTGTCCACCATATTCAACTGTAAACAATTGGATTCTTGACTTTAAGCGTGGAAGGATCATCATTAAAGAGACGAACGTTCTTCTAAGGTTGTCGATACCGAGCTTAAAGTTAATGCTTTATGTCGTAGGTAATGCATACAGGAAATAATTGTGTCTGAAGTCCTTCATATGAATAAACTTTCGACAAAATGGGTTCCGATATTGTAAACACCAGACCAAAAATGAACTGAGCTTAACATTTCAAGCGAGCTTTAGAACATTGAACACATTTTCGAGGTAATTGTGACCCAGGTTTATGCTACATGTATACAACAAAATTGCAATGTTTAAATTCACTGTTAAGAACACAAAACTGAACTTTTAAAAACGGACCTGTCACTGATCAAGTATATAACTTAATTCTACTGTAAAATGCATCGAACATTTTAATGTTTGTATATATGCAATGTGGATGTATCTGATAATGATGTGTTTGCATATATGTTTTGTATAGCTGTTTGTATATTTGATGTGCCCTCCCTATGAGGAGACAATAAAAGATATCTATCTATCTATGTATTTCCATAATATCAGTGTCCTACTTCTTTTCTCCATGACATAAGATTTCTGTCAAAATATTGACTATCTTACCGGGTTTAAATTAGTGAAGTTTACTAATATTTATACAGTTTCATTTCGTTCTTTTACTTCAGGACATAGAATTAGTAGATCTAGAAGATTACCGACACAATTTTGTGAATCTCACTGGCTTTAGATTAGTGAACGTGAACAACGAATTTACAAGACACATTTTGAAAGATATGGATGATTATCGTGAGAATACGCAGCTCAAAATTCTAAACGGGTCGTCTTTACCGGTATGTATATCTGTTTTACCAATGAAAAGTAAACGTGTTTGATTAACATAGATGTGAAATCTGTGTCAAAAGGCCAGTGTTTCAGTAATATTGGAGGTATAAAGTATTATTTTTTATTGAAGAGGCGTGATACTCCCTAAGTGACTATAACAGCATAAGACACTCAAATCGTCAAACTATATGAGAAAGAGATGTGCTGTTATTTGATTATCATTTCTTTTTATTGAGATAAAGAAGATTGTATGTGTTCAACGTTTGTTCTCTGTAGCAGATTTAGTTCGTTACAGTATGGCGTTCATTTTTATTTCAATTCAACTCAACTCAACATTCATTTTATTTTCTGTCGTATTACATGTGTAACAACATAACAGCTGCAAATGTACATAAAATGTGGGTATTTCTTCTCAGTCTGGTCCTCGAGCCTATGCGTGGGAAGTGTTATTGTTGACAATGCAGGACACTTTATATTTCATGTTTGTTTTCATTTTGTAATAGTTAATTAAAGGATCACTCAAAGTCTAAGCCAACGTTTTTGTTCATTGCAAATTCAGTATATTAGAAACGATGCATACAATATCGAGCCTTAACTTCTCAGGTCTTTGCATAAAATACATAATGTCACTGTAATACTTGACATTACGATAATGTTATACATTTTCAGTTCCAGTGTGCACTGATATTTGATGCAGTATATTTATTTGCACATGCATTAATGGAACTTGAGCGCAGTATGAGCATCATGCCGCCAAACTCAACGTGTGAAGAAGTCAACCCTTGGTCGGAAGGAAGGACTTTGTATAACTTTTTAAACGCCGTATGTATTAATAAATAACTGAAAACATATCAGTTTCATAATATTTATCATAATGTTACAGTTAAATACATATAACTGTGTTTAATATCATATATTTTACCTGCTTTGCAATTTTCATAGCAATACCTCATTCCTAACAAAAGTCAGACGACGTTCCGAATTCTAATAACCAGGATTTTCAACTTCGTTGAAAACCTGGCTAATGAAATTAAACTACAATTAAATACCCTTTACATTTTTCAAGGACTTCTAGTTTGGAGAGGACCGTTTGCTTGGAGAGGGCCGTTTGCTGATGTTGCTATTACTCGTGGCCCAATCCATTTGTCAAATGTATTTAATATGTTTCTATCCAAATGTTATATGTGTATTAAAACAAGCAAAGGTATTGAACTAAACTAATTTGAAGATCGCAGTTTATAATTTTGTTTCTAGATCTTGAACATGATTTAGATCTATCGAACTTACTTAAAATGGTCGTAAAACTAGTGTCCATGTATTAAACTTTATTTAAAAAGAACGATAATATAAAATAATGTTGAAAACAGGAATGCCTTGCAACTAACTATAAAAACAGTTTATGGGTTTGGTCAGATTGTAAATATCAGAATGCAAGTTTTAACTTAGTAAAACTGTCTTAAATGAACTGACCAACTAAGATTAACTTGAACTTTTCCAACATAAGAATGCCGAATAAGACAGTTACAAAAAGTGCAATGCAATACGTCTATTTTTGAAATGCCGTCCTTCCGACAACGAAGTCACCATTTGAATATAGTTCTAGCAAGTCCGACTTTTTTCTTAGGACGAAGAACAATCAATGTGACAGAAGCATAACTTTTCTGTAATTAAAACAAAACAAAAATAATATCAAACAGGGAATGACACGCCCCTGTTTAAGCCCTGTTTAGTAATAACTCTGGCAATAATGATTACTTGGGATTGCATATGGGGTCCCTGGGGCCAAGGTCAGTGCCGCTGTTACTAAAATAGAAGAACGTACTCCGGCCACTAACTCAAGGTGGGAATGATGTATTGCCACGAAACTTAAGGTAGTTTGTATTGAAATAAGGCTTTGTTTTGGGGTGCCAAGGGTGAAGGTCGTTGTTACTAAATATAGAAATACAGTTTCAAGCCAGTAAGTCGAGATAAGAAAGACGTATTGTCCTGAAACTTGGTATGATATGGGAATTACCTGATATGGGAATGTCCTTAAATGGCATTTTAGGCCACTTTGAGTAGAAATAGAAAAAAAACACTTACCGGCCAACAACTCGAGGTTGGAATAAGGTATTGTCATGAAATTTGGTATGCATATAGCTTTTATGCATATAAAGCTTGTGATTACTTTGTTGGAGGCTAAAATCAAGATCAGTGATATTGTTACTGAAATTACAACAACGAAAAATCAATAAGGTCTACTAACAAATAAGATACTGTGATAAAAATCGATAGGTATTTTTTTTATGGTTGGTATTTAGCTGCATTGGTCAAGGTATGTGCATATGTTATAAATTAGTTGCGGTGATTTTGTTTTCTTGACTAACATATGAAACAAAAGTAAATGCAAACAAATGTGACTTGTAAGCTCTCCTCTTGTCAGCCATATAGATAAAAGTCTTAGTCACCAGGAAATGGCTTGGGAAACTTGCGATGCTTTTTCCCTTTAAAAACTCCCACCGGTTCATAAGTTTGAGTTCTAATATATTTTCTGGCATTGTGTGACAATCTATAAATAGATAAACGTGGTTAATTTTCCTTCCAGGTTCAGGTTAACGGTTTAACGGGACCAATTAGATTAAACCATGGACGCAGACTCAACTTCAAGTTGGACATCATGGAGCTGGGAGAAGACGGCTTGCAGAAAGTAAGTTAACATATTATTTAAACACGTCTGTAAGAATGAACAAGAAAGTAAGAAGTATCCGTAATATTTCTTTGATCAGTACACGAACGAGTAAATCATATGGAAACTAGGAATTTGAAAGTATTTGCAGTTGTTGAGGACCCCGTTTTCACTCTTTTTTTTCAGACGGGAACTTGGTCACCCAGCTATGGAGCAAATATAACATTAAAGCGTTTTCTTTCTCCGGGAGTTTTCGGGAACAAAACATTAAATGTATCTACAATGTTGGTAAGATTGTTCATTTATAAAAATTCTTTTAAATACGCTACCTGTATGTAGTATTGCAATAGTATGGTGGTTTTATTAAATTTTAGTAAATAGTTGTTAGAACTTGATCACTTGTCACTGTAGGGTACTATAAAATCATGGCCATGCTACTTCTGTATGTTGTAATATGATGATATATTATTGTCTGTGTAGACGAATCGCAAACACAATTATATTTGAAATAGTTCAGTTTGAAAAGGACAAATTTAATAAACTTTTGATTTAGTTGCACCTACCATACAACTGTGCGACAAACGGCATGAGTACGTTCATACTTTTGTGACATTGTGTGGGCTTTGAAACGTTTGAAATCTACCTTAAAAATTACACTTTTAAATTGCATTATAATGATATGGTCAACTTACATTAGCTTTTTCACTGTTTATACCAGCATTTATCAATATTTGCACTCAAAAAAGAAAATATATTTATATAAGTGTATATTTTCCTAAGTCACTGGGATGTTCGAAAAAAAAGTAATTTACAAGGACTTAAAATAAAAAATTTCACGTATTTGCATACACTTGAGACATTGTGTATAGCTTGCCATTGAAATATTTACTGTTATATTCAGGAAGAACCGTATGCAATGAAACGAAAAGAACTTGTAAAGGGGAAAGCACTTCACGGCAATGACCGATATGAAGGTTTTTGCATAGATCTTCTTAGTGAAATTGCAACCATTGTCGGCTTTGAATATACTATTGTGCCTGTACCAGATGGTCGATATGGTGGTATGGATGAGAACGGAAAGTGGGACGGCGTTGTGAGACAGCTGATAGATAGAGTAAGTGCTCTCTTTCAGAAATGTGCATCGAAAATGAAATTAAAATAGTTTTATTCGATAGCTTGCAGTGAATAAATCATGGAGAAGTATTTCCTTTTTTACTTTTTGCATATTTCTATTTATGGTTAAAGGATTGTTTATTATGAGATTAGTTTATACATTAAGTTCGATTACGAAGAAAGCTTTCGTAGCTTACTGAATCTTTCTCGAATACATTTGTATGCATCTCATTTTAGATGTTATGATATTCGTTAAGATACATACTTACTCTTCTTCTTTTCTGGCGTAGCTTAATAAGCTTGGTGTTGACCTACTTTTTTACCAATCAAATAATATGGATGGAAGCGCGGTGAATGGAATTTATATACGACCCTCTTGATCACGTGATTGCTTCATTGAAAAAAGATGTAGCTGTCGACTTAAAGATAGGCTGCATATTCAACCACCTCCATAGATAACTTTCCCGGGAACGAAATTTATGTATATACTTAAATGTACTTCGGCTGAACGCTAAACGCTCAACGCCGTTTGTCTTTTTTAAAAAATATTTCTTGTCACTAACTTAACATGCTTTTCTTCTCACACTTTGGTGAATTTTATTAAATGAACAGTCGTTTAACAAAAACCTTTTTCTTTTTTTGTTTTGCCTTTATTCCTACATGACTAGATTTCTTTGCCCGGTCATTGTTTACAGAAGAAATTCTTTGTAGTGGAATTACGTGAAGATAATGTCCAATCAATAACACACTTTATATATAGTAAGTCATTGTATGGTTATGAACTGATAGCAGAGAAGACTCAAGTGTGATAGTGGAATAAAATTTTAAATGATGCATGATGTACCATCCTATTGTTAATTCAGTGTTACTACATCTGAAATAATATTTGTGTTATATTTTCTTCAGCCACCAAATGAAAACAAAACTTAATTATTGAGAACATTTCAGAACAATTTTCATGCAATATTTCAAATTAAGTTTATACGAAAAGGTTGAATCGATAGTGCTATATTTCTATGTCTCCAATAAAATCCTCTGAACTCAACCAATAAGGAAATATAGCATTTATTACATTTAATGCTGCATTAAGTTGTCAAAAGTAATTATTATAGTCACTGGAAATTTAATAGAAATAAACATAGATTCTAAAATCAATACCGAATTCCACATTTTGCCATCATTTTGAGTTATACCAGATTTCAGAAAACGCATTCACATGAACTTAATAACATTCTAATTTCCATGTACGAATTTAATGTTTTTAGCGTATGTAATTTTGTTAATATACCACTCAAATCGAAATATGAATTTCAGCACTGGCATCATGAAATATTTTTTCTTATTCTGTGATGAATGTCGACATTAATATTTTCAATTAAATTGAAATATAAAACTTAAATGTGACGCCATATTGTAGAAAATAAGTAGACATGACATCGGCATTCTTTATAAATGCATGTAATGTGCTTAAATCAATTAGTTATAAAGGCATTGTACAAGTAGAGATTTGGAATGTCCTTTTCATCTTTTAGAAAAATCATAAGGTCTTTATGTTTCATAAGATGTATCTGAAATATCATATTGCCTTAAAATGATCAAGATAGACAAAATAGAAAGACTTTTTTGAATAGTTTCATAGAAAGAAAGATTTGTTGACAGATTCCTTGTTTACTAGAAGGCTTGTCCCAACTATAAAAGTAACGATATATGTGATTAAGTCTGACAAATATGATTTAATATTTAAGACTATACAACTTTAAGAGAAGTTATATCGTAACTTAAAACTATTGCATTATTTCTTTATTGTAGAAAGCGGATCTGGCAGTTGCTGCACTGACAATAAGCTATGAACGGGAACAATACATTGACTTCACAAAACCATTCCTTAATCTTGGTATAAGTATACTTTTCAAAATGCCAAAACGCGAAAAACCTGGACTTTTTTCGTTTATGAATCCATTAGCCGTAGAAATTTGGATATACATTGTTGCTGCATATTTCATAGTCAGTTTAACTATTTTCATACTCGCAAGGTTTAGTCCCTACGAGTGGTACAATCCCCATCCATGTAACCCAGAAACAGACACTGTGGAGAACACATTCACATTATCCAACAGTTTATGGTTTTGTGTGGGGACTTTAATGCAACAGGGATCGGATATTAACCCGAGAGCTGTCTCCACTAGGATTGTGGGAAGCACATGGTGGCTGTTCACCTTGATCATCATATCATCATATACTGCAAATCTTGCAGCGTTTCTGACTGTAGAAAGAATGGTATCACCGATAGAAGGTGCAGAGGATCTCGCAAAACAAACGGAAATATCATATGGTACACTAGCAGGCGGTTCTACAATGTCTTTCTTTAAGGTAGGTCGTCCCTTTACTTAGAGGAACAAATTGAAGCGCAGTCAGATGAAAGAACACCATGGATCTATTTTCTAAGACTTTTTACAACAAAATTACCAATTAACGAGTTTTAGGGGCTTTGACCAAGGAATGTTGTTGAAGCTGTCACATTAATTCATCTTAGTTGATTTACACAAACTGGTAACTTTTTATTGATGTTTATAATTCGGTAGACAGAATCAAATTGCGAACCGTTTCACGTAAGTATACTGCATGCAGTTTTCTCTAGAGAAACAAGCTGCGCAACATTGCATGAGCCTTTTCCATTACAAATTGCTATAATCTACTGTGAAGTAAGACCAGCTATGTTATTAGGTAAGAATATAAGTTTTATATTTCATTCTCAACATGGATATTTACAGATATCTGTTTAACTCAGAATAAAAACAATATATAGTAATGTTTAACAAGATTCATACTTCGAGCTTGCTGTAGTGTTATATTTAACAACACTATGACAGAAATATATCTATGCAGTTGAATAGTATTTCCTGGATTCCTGCATATGCTTATTAGACTGTCAATAATCACTCAATTAGCTGTATTGTCAGACATGATTTCAATTCCTTAACCTAAGCTGAATTTTTCAGGATTCCAATATAGAAACATATCAAAGAATGTGGAATTACATGGAGAACAAGGACGATCCAAGCCCGTTTACTGAAACTGGACAGCAGGGCGTCGACAGAGTAATGAAGGGCGGCTATGCCTATTTAATGGAGTCTACATCTATCGATTATATCACACAAAGAAATTGTAATTTAATGCAAGTTGGGGGATTGTTGGACTCAAAAGGGTATGGAATTGCCACACCAAGGGGTACGTTCAGATTTTAAAGTGTTTTTTTCTGGTATAGATTCAATTATCTGGTAGATTAAAAACGCATACATTAATTCTGTTTACATATTTAATTAGAATTTTCCATACATTTTGCAATATTTCAAACCGTTTATGTCCACTTCTTTATTTCTTGGATTGTGCTTGTTATAATGTTCGACTATTTTATTTGAAAACCCCTTTTATTAACCAGGTTTTCCGTTTTTGAAGGAAAAATCCTGGTTATTAGATTGCGGTATGTCGGCGGGCGGGCGGGCGTAACAATTTCTTCTGTGCGCAACCCTCCTACATTTCTCAACGGATTTCAACCAAACTTTCACAGAAGTATTGCCATGAAGTGCCCTGGCGCATATTGTCGGGGTTTGTGATTTGGTCATTTTGACAGAATTATGGCCCTTTGTTTTTCACATGTAATTCTTCTGTGCGCAACTCCTCCTACATTTCTCAACGGATTTCAACCAAACTTTCACAGAAGTATTGTCATGAAGTGCCCTGGCGCATATTTTCCGGGTTTTGTGATTTGGTCATTTTTGACAGAATTTGGCCCTTTGTTTTTTCCATGTAATTCTTCTGTGCGCAACTCCTTCTACACTTCTCAAGGGATTTCAACCAAACTTTCACAGAATATTGTCACCAAGTGCCCTGGCGCATATTGTCGGGGTTTGTGATTTGATCATTTTTGACAGAATTATGGGCCTTTGTTTTTTCCACATAATGTAATATATATGAGAAATACTCTTCTGTGTGCAACTCCTACATTTCTCAAGGGATTTCAACCAAACTTTCACAGAACTATAATTGTGAACTAAAGAATTTTGAATATATAATGTTCTGCCCCTGGTCGTCCGTCCGTCCGTCCGTTAGCAATTTTGTGTCTCCTTATTTAAGTATATATAAAAGGGAGAATACTCGTTATTATAAAAGGGAGAATACTCTGTCATTACTGTCTATTTTTAGAATAGATTACCAGTCCTGTATACTTTGGAGTATTCTGTTACAGTAAGGTGACAAAATTTCTCATGAGACCGGCGGTTCAAACCCCACACAGAGCAATTTTTTTCTTTTTTTTTTTTTTTTTTATAATTTTTGCCTGAATTATGGCCCTTTGCTTTTTCCACATAGTTATATATAGAAAGAATACTGTCACGTGCCCACTTCCTCCTACATTTCTCAAGATATTTAAAGCAAACTCCACACAACTGTTGTCATCAAGTGCCCTCGTGCATATTGTCTGGGTTTTGTGTTTGGATCAATTTTGCCTGAATTAGGCCCTTTGCGTTTTTACACATGTAATATATAGAAGAAGACCTTTGTTTCTTTTTCACATTATGTATATCTACTGACTTTAAAACACATTTGCGCTCGGCCAGCAGACTGGAAAATGAAAACCTGGTTTTGTGACAATTTCCTGTCACTTGTGTATTTTTTAGTATCTAGGAACAGCCCCAATAAAATATGAATTCCCATTTAATGGCTATATGTTGCCGTCTGTACGTGTGTGTGTCTGTGTGTGTGCCTTTTTGTCAGTCTTTATAACATTGTATTGATTTCAATCAAACGAGGGTAAGTTGTCTAGTTCTGTGATCAGAAGGTGAACGGCCACAGGGACCTTTACCCGAAAAATACTTGTCCTTAAAAAAATATCTGCACAATATTAAAAAGCTATACGACACACAAAAAGAAGTTTCACTGTTCATTGAAATTAGCGAACCCCTAAATATGCCAAGTAAATTATTTTATTTTCATGAAATCATCATATACGACCCGCCTAACTGACTTGAACGTTGAATTTCAAGTTAGACCATATGCCTTCTGCTTTTGAACATTTCTAACCATGTCAACAATCTGCATTTCCTTTATATTGTAGATTCACCTTTGAAAGACAAACTTTCCATGGCCATTTTAAATCTTCAAGAAGACGGGAAGATTCAGATGTTATATAATAAATGGTGGAAAAGCACAGGACAATGCAGTAAAAATGATAAAAAAGACTCAAAAGCAAGTGCTCTTGGTGTTGAAAACGTTGGGGGTATATTTGTATTTCTGATCGGCGGTTTGTCTGTTGCCGTCGTAATAGCATTTATTGAGTTTGTTTGGAACTCCAAAACCAATGCCAATGAAGATAAGGTAAGACACTGAATTACGTTTTCTACATTATGAGTACTAAACTTCTTTGTCAGATACCCTTTAATAAGGAATACGTCCCTAAATGTAGACCACACTCAAAATATTTATAGTACGATACGTCAAAAAGAATTAAATTACTATTATCGAATTAATGTGTTTTTAAGCAGGGTTTTTTAAAAAAACCTACTTATTAGAATGGCGATGTCGAGTTGGCGGGCAGGCGTCAAACATTGGTTTCCGTTCAATAACTTTAGTTAGGAGTGACCAATTGCAATGAAACTTGGTGTGTAGGTAGCTTGTGTGGAGACGCCGCTTGGGATTGCATTTGGGGTTACTAGGGTCAAGGTCAAGGTCACTGTTACTAAAAGTAGAAAAACGGTTTCCGCTAAATAACTCAAGCTAGGAGAGACCAATTATAATGAAACTTGGTCTGTAGGTAGCTCGCGTGGAGACGCCGCTTGGGATTGCATTTGGGGTCACTAGGGTCAAGGTCAAGGTCACTGCTACTAAAAATAGAAAAATGGTTTCCGCTCAATAACTCAAGTTAGGAGTGACTAATTGCAATCGAACTCAATGTGTAGGAAGCTTGTGTAGAGTGGAAGCTTGGGATTGCATTTGGGGTCACTAGGTTCAAGGTCAAGGGCACTGTTACTGAAAATAGAAAAATGGTTTCCGCTCAGTAACTTGAGTTAGGAGTGACCAATTGTAATGAAACTTGGTGTGTAGGTAGCTTGTGTGGAGACGCCGCTTAAGATTGCATTTGGGGTTACTAGGGTCAAGGTCAAGGTCACTGTAACTAAAAGTAGAAAAGCGGTTTCCGCTCAATAACTCAAGCTAGGAGAGACCAATTATAATGAAACTTGGTCTGTAGGTAGCTCGCGTGGAGACGCCGCTTGGGATGCTTTGGGGTCACTAGGGTCAAGGTCAAGGTCACTGCTACTAAAATAGGAAAATGGTTTCCGCTCAATAACTCAAGTTGGGACTAATTGCAATCGAACTCAATGTGTAGGTAGCTTTGTAGTGGAAGCTTGGGATGCATTTGGGGTCACTAGGTTCAAGGTCAAGGGCACTGTTACTGAAAATAGAAAAATGGTTTCCGCTCACTAACTTGAGTTAGGAGGACCAATTGTAATGAAACTTGGTGTGTAGGTAGCTTGTGTGGAGAGGAAGCTTTGGGTCACTAGGGTCAAGTACTAGGGTCAAGGTCAAGGTCACTGTTACTAAAAATTGATTTTTATTTATTTTTAGTTTTTAGATTGTTTTAAGCAAAAAAAAAATTTTCGGGGTCAAGGTCACTAGGGTCAAGGTCAAGGTTACTATTACTAAATATATATTTTTATTTAATTTAAGTTTTTAGATTGTTTTAAGCAAAAAAATTTTTTTCGGGGTCAAGGTCACTAGGCAGGTCAAGGTCAGTGTTACTAAAAATAGATTTTTATTTATTTTTAGTTTTTAGAGTCTTTTAAGTCAATTTTTTTTGGGGGTCAAGGTCACTGTTATTACTAAAAATAGATTTTTATTTATTTTTAGTTTTTAGATTGTTTTAAGCAAAAAAAAATGGGGGGTCAAGGTCACTAGGGTCAAGGTCAAGGTCACTGTTACTAAAAATGTAATTTTTCTTTTAGTTTTTAAATTGTAGCAAAAAAAAAATTGGGGGTCAAGGTCACAAGGGTCAAGGTCAAGGGCACTGTTACTAAAATAGGGGGAGTCAAGATGACTGTTTTTTTAATTCTACAATTTCTGCAGGCGCCGTTTAAACCTGCTTTGGCGGCATTGCCGCGTCTTCTTGTTCCTAATATTTTATGAATCATTTAAATCTCAAAATCTGTAATCAAACGATGTTAAGCAATAAAGATATTAACAGCACCAAACATTACTGTTTCTCCAACGGTTGTTACTCAAATCGTGTAAGTTGTGAAGTTAATGAAAAGAAATATACGTATATGCATAAGGATATGTCCGTATATTTCTTATTTTATAAACAAATTGTTCGTCTTTCAATGAAACGTGTGGAATTAATAGTCAAGAAACAATCATCATTATACTATAAAAGCTTGGTACTTGAAATAATTTATAAAAGCGAGAGAACTCTTACAGACCTATGTTACTGACACGACGCATTGTTGTTTGTAAACATAGGAAGGAGAAAGGGGATGTTCTGCACACAATGTTTGATTCTGTATATACCATTTCAATGTACGAGGAACAAAACTATTTCTATCGGGAAAATAGGTGATCAATTATATGAATACATTTATAAGATATATAGGAAATTTGTACACATACAGACAAAACGTTACTTTCCATTTAGCAATGAAATCCAATGTTAAAGAGACACTCCCTACAACTTCTATCGAAAAAAGACTTCAAAAGCATAAATGATAGAAAATTTGCAAGTATTGTTACTTAACCTAACGTTTAAGCTCTACATTCAAGTCACACCTGTACAATCAATGCTCTAAATATTTTGCAATACCGTAGGGTTAGATGTGTAAAGCTGTTGTACAATTAATTGGTGGATAGCGATTTACTACAGAAAGCCTCTTTCTTGATTATTTGTTCTAAAATTAGGCATTTTTCGTTATATGTATGTTCTTTAAATTAATATTTATTTACCATTTTACGTTCAATAAATACAATATTTATGTTTGGAGAATATAATCTGCTAGATATAGAGAGTGCCTCTTTAATACGATTTTAGTTCTCAACTGCAAGTGGAGTTGTATTATTTTTGCATCTTTATTTCAACCGTTGTAGGTCAGCCTGGAATAACATTCAAATAAGGTAATCAGAGATGTAACTTCGGTCTTAAAATCTCATTATGTAGACTACTGTTTCGTTCACAAGAGTCAGCTTATCGATTTTTGGAAGTACTGATCGAAGTTTAAATGCACTTGAAATTTATATCTGAAAACGAAGGAAGATACAAATATTGTAAAAAAGCTAAATACGCTAGAGAAGGAGAAAAAGTAACACATGTCACCTACGCACACAATTATAGAATGCAATATATTACACATCTTACGAGTTGGAAGATTAAAAATTTCAACTTCACGAATTCACGATTTCTACCTTATGAATTCACAATTAACTTTTTCAGAAATTATTAATTCACCTTTTAGTTACTCGATTTCACAATTTCAATTTTATGAATCATGCTGTGAATTTACTTTTTCATCTTCAAAATTTTATTATCTATGAAATGTACCCACACTTCATTGATACCAGAATCGAAACTAAGCTGATTCAAATGGTTTCTTCCATGCTTAATTTAGCCCGTGATAAAATCTGTAAATTAGATCTATATTCTCGTAGTAGAAAGCCTAAATCCGAAGAATAGGGTGCAAATACATATATATTGTCTTTTGGTATAAAACCCATTCAATGTTGAAAAAACAGTAATATAAGTTCCGGGATAGTTCGAAACAACTCCAGGTATGACAGGTAAGCCAGTTATTTGCATCGACATTCTTTCACACAATATATCGAAAATCATGAGCAATATTAAAATGATCATATTTGTTGTGTACATTTTCCTGTACGGATAAACGCCTGTTTGGTACTTAAAATTGCATTTTCTATAAACAAAAAAAGACGTTGCTACTTTCGTTTTTATTGTATCCAGAAGACACGATCCAGTTAACGTATTTTGTCCTAACTTTTTGCAAATGATATTCACACTATACTTAAATACACATGACATCATAAATCCGTGAAATTAAGAATTTGAACAGTTTAAATAGATAAAACAAATAATTCATGAACCTTAAAAACAAAAATAATATCAAACAGGGAATGCCACGTACCAAAAACGCAGCCTCCCCAAAACGAGCCCCACAGCACCCAGAACACACACACACACACACACACACACGCACACGCACGCACGCACGCACACACACACACACACAAACATACACTACCAACACACACTAGCATACAAAGCAAACACACGAGGACAAAACGAACAATTAAAGGAACATAGTGGGGCACCGAATGAATGACTGATACTGGTGTCGTTGAGTTGATATCTAGAAAAATGTAAACGTTGATTGTGAAATTATAATTTATGAACTGACACTACAAGTTTGTGTTGGGATCTTTTTTAAGGACATACATTATATGTCTATCACGTACTCAAGAATCAAAATGTATTTTCACATCTAATAGAGAACTGTTTCGATAGGGTCCTGTAAAATAAATATCAATACATGTATATGCATCCTTAGGGATGGAAAATTAGCTTCTATTAATGACAAGTCCTGACCTGTCAATCTACTTACAACTATGTGATGAGATTATTGTCTTGACTCCCTTTAGGAAATATCGGATGAATTATCGCTCAGTTTCACGTCAGTTCTTTCATACTTCAAAGTTGTACTTAAGTTGTTTAATCCAAAATATAATACTGGCACAATAACTAAAAAGAATTGTATGTCCTGAGCTCAATGTAATTGGGCAATAATATGTTTGTGTATAAATTATATTTATATATGTTTATCTCTTTAAAAAAACAAACAGGAATCATGTTATTTATGATAAATATTTTCTTGACCCTTGGATGCTTACGTTATACCTGCTCACATCTAGAAGAACTTCTAGCTATGCACAATCAGTATTAACATGAGAACGTCAATGGTTATTACAACTAATACATACATCAATCAAGCTAGTGATAAAAATGAAAAACGATTTTATTACCTTCAAACTTATATGTCATGACTTCTTCATTACACTAACATATCATTTTTCAGGATGTCTCTTTAAAAAGTTTATTGAAATGATCAACAAAGAGAACTGTTTCAAAAGCGAAAGCAATAAAGGTCCTTTTCGCTTAGTTTCTAAACTTAGTTTTAGAAAAAGTATTAGTTATTGCAACTTTAGAGTAACGTTTACTAAATGTAACATATTTGCTATAACATTTATTCAGTTTCTGAACTATACTGTAAATAAGTTAAGCTATTTACCTTAGTACTATAGCAGCCCCTGTGATGCCAGATGACATGCTCTCACATTGAATGTTGTGGTGTTATTTTACTATTAACACAATTGAAGCACTTTTACCTTTTCAGCAGTCTCTGTGCTCTGAAATGGCGGAAGAACTTCGGTTTGCTGTACGATGTCATGGTTCATCTAGAAAACAGAAAACGAAGAAAATTGTGTGCCTAAATTGTAAATCCACAACTCACAATCCTGACTGCCCCTTAAAAGTGATACGCAGTGAGTCTGTGAACGGTGTTGTGCATATGAAAGACAGAAGACATTCACGTGACGTTCATCATACGGGTGATTATGAATTGGACTATTTGCATGACAAATGTGATTTTGGTGCCGGTGGCTATTTACATGTTGAATATAGTGATACGGATAGCTGAATGTGATAGAAGTTGTTTGCGCAGATTAAATTATATGTTTCATCTGTTGTGAAGGTGATAAAGAAGAGGAATTAAGTTATCTATGACTTAAGAATAGAGCGCAGCGAGCAAACAACGATTGGATGTGGCACTTATTACAGCAATGTACAAAAAGTTCCATTAACATACTCATTAAGAAGCTAACGAAAATTCGATAACTGCAGTATCTTCAAGTTCGCGTCAACAACCTTACTCCAGATTACAACTTCAAATGTAAAGCGTGTGGTTTGACTAAACTGTCTATTAGTATAGATGCAGTTTTTAGTCACTTAGATTTGTTACTTTAAATACATGTGAACGCGTTTATTTGGCGGATGTTATAGTTTTAGGAGAGAATGCTAACATACTGTCACGTAACAATCAACTTTGGTGTAATTAAAATGTATGAGTAATATGTTTTAAATAACTGGGTACATGGTGGTCTACATTTTTAGAATATCCTAAAAAGTTTCCTTAAGGTTTTTTCTGTACCGCAACTTACCAAATGTGCCGTATACTAGTAAACATTTTTTTAACATATGACAATTTACAGCTTAAACAGTAAAGAGTCTCAATACACAAACTTTATTTATTTAAAGAAAATTACATTGACAATCAGTACTAACCGAAATTGTTTTAACTACGCAAACTTTTGTAAGTTATGCAACCTGTGCAAAAACATTCATGCTTAAATATGTACACTTGAAAATTATGAGACCAACACCATAAATGGTTGAAATTTAATTCCGCTGGTCCGTCTGTAGAGCAGCCACATATTACTGTTGAGCATTCAATCACCACGAATGTAACACATTCCTGTTATGTAACACGCTGCACTTAATACTTCATTTTCTGGGTCATAACTTAAGTACACATCAAAGGTTTTTGAAATAGCTTCACTCAAATATTAAACAAAAAGTCGATACTGATACCACTGCCTTTGCTTTAACCTTTGACATGTTAAGTTCAAATGTTTCCGTAGGGCTGTGTATTATTTTCAAGAAGATGTTTAACCCGGTAGATCATTTTACATCGAAACGCTGACTTTCTAATAAAGATACTTTGTCCTCCTCCTAGTGGTGGAATTATGACTGCCCTTCGCCAAAGGGGGGAACACTGTATGTGTAGCTTTTCAGCTTCCTTTTTCTTCTTATTATTCTTTAATGCTGTTTTGTTCGGAGCAAAACTCGGAAATTACGGAAAGGAATCGAATTTAGCTTTGAACAATGATAGATGGTAATGTGAAGTTGTGCCCAGATTAATAATTATAACTCTTTCACCTTTGATAGCTGACTTTCCACTTTTTTAAAGGTATACTTTACCAAAGTTTATCTATCTAACAGTATTGAAGAAATTGAGTTTATACTTTACACGATAGAGGTCATTTAGGCACAATGCATTGACTAAGTACTATAACTCTAGCTAATCCCATTTTTTAATTACTCCTATATAAAATGCTTGTCCAGAGCATAACTAAAATATATATAAGGTATTAAGTTGAGACTACACACATTGATACTGGACATTTAGATAAAATGCAGTGATTGAGTACCTTAACTTTAGCTTTCCCCATCTTTTGAATAATCACCCTTTATGTATTATGATTACCCGGAGCATAACTCAAAGGAAGAAAGGATTTGATTTGGCAGAGAGCATTTGGCATTTATACGATGTACAGAAACAAACCAGATATCTTGCTGATATAATTGATACAATTTTCAATTTTCACCCTTTGTTTATAAAATCATCATAGACTAAACTACCATTAAAACATGTTCCATGTGAAGGGAGCTATCCGTTTTCGTTGCGATGCTTCGAAAACAATATTTCTAGTTTGTATTGCATCGCAATTCTCTATTGACTTACTTGAATTGTTCCTTATGCCGTTGGCATCTAATTTTCTATACCTATTATTCAGGACTATTGTTTCATTGTTTTTAGCACCAGATATACAAGGCTTCCTTTTAGCTGCTTGGAAAACTGAAAAAGATAATTGTACACATGCATACCTATATTTTCTCTATTTTCTCTTGCACTTGCTGACATACGATATGACACAATTGAATGGTACCTTAGTACTACACTGTAATTCTAAATTCCACCCATTACGTTTCCTGTAGTCTAATTTATCTTTGCACCTTCGGGCGTCTCTTAGTGCGAACTATCGTTCGTTGACTTAGTTCTAATTGCTTTGTGACCTTTCTGGAATTTCGCAAATCGAATTACTCCAATTTTGTAATACGTGTAGTTTTCTTCACACGGTTTGCAGAACATTTAAGCAGAATCAACTGTATGGCTTTTCGCCCTTTTATACAGATCAGTCTATAGCTATCTACAATATGAACCTCGGCCATATACAGCCATGCGATTGAATCATAAAACGCTATTCTAAATGCATGAACTTCGCTATTTTGTTACGTGTAGTCGCAAGTATTCAGTATATTACCATTGGGCTTTTATACTAAATATATGAGGGCTATATTGGAATAACGTTTGTTAGTAAGCCAGTATGTACATGTGAAGACAAATTTTTTTCGGGCTATTTCTTGGTAACAGCTGGTCGAAATCAAATGAAACTTCATAGGGACCTACAATATTTACCCTAGTTGAAAATATCCTATGCTTGCTGCGTTCGGATGAATTTTCAATGAGTTGTTGTCTTGATTGTCTATTCAAATAGAGTACATAGATTTTTTCTCCGCGCTATTTCTCAGTAATATCGGAAGAAACTTGGTGAAACCCCACAAAAGATTTTAGAAACAATTGTAGTGGCACATAGTTAGTTGCATTCACATAATTTTCATTCAGTTACCAATCTTTGATGGTTTCACGCTTATAGAGTATCTCAATACGCTATTTAACAGCAACCATTGGTTAGAATTAAGTGTAAATGTACAAGAGTGATTATAGCAAGCTTAGTTGTGCATAATTCTCAAGCAAAGTATTCAACACGATGTTGTGTCCGCCTATATTGATTAGTAAACTAGTAATGCCTTGACCCTTTTGATATAATTTTACGATAGATGAACAAATGTCTTTATTTGTCCTGATAAACTGGTGATATTGAAACGAAAGAATTAGCAAAATCAAGTCTGCTCAATATTTTTAAAGTAACAAACGTAAAATACATCAAGGCAAGTGTGGTGAATGTTATCGTGACGCCGAGCTCTAGTACAGGTAAAGATCTTTTTAGAAAATCAGAAGAAATAAGGTCTACAACCCATTTGATGTCTGCTCAGCGGTGTTATACACAATTTAGTATCGACAAGTATTTGTAAAACGAATTAAAGGAAATTGAATCGAGTACCGCGTCAATACTAGTTGTAAGTGATATTTAATATCTTTTTGTAGAAAATATTGTTTCTACGAATTTAAGATTTTTGGTGAAACACAATGAAACATATTTAAACACGCAATGTTCTGAAGTGCCAGTACAAAGTTTGTGGTTTACATACGATCGAACCATTTATAGAATAAATAGATATGTAGCTTTATATAAACTTGCTTAATGCTTTCCCTTGGGTATTTCGAAAACCACATCTTTAGATTTAGAATATTAAAACAATTTCAGCCGAAAGCAAAAAATAGCATAATTTTTTCAAGTAATGTATATTCCTGACCGTTACCAAATACATAATTATTATATGTGACCAGCGAGAATAAATCATTTTTCTGATTTATGTAAACAGACCTATTAAAACTAAATATGCGGAACAATTCAGTTTCATATCCCAAGCAGATTCAATATAGCATCATGATGAATTAGGAAATCTAGAGCGTCAGTGCCTTCTCTCATTAGCATAAATGACGTTATGTAGGTCATAACTTGCCGTTAACTTTCAAACTGAGTAAGATGCATCTTAACACTAACGTTATAATGTTTGACATTTTCAAAAAATGACAAATATTCTTTTTTCATGTAGTTATCTAATTTGGTAATGATTTGATTGTGATCTTTTCCAGCAATGCCTTTTTCAACAGGTATCACCAAAGTGTTAAACACAAAATTGCTTTCTTTTACAAATGACATACATGTATAAATTTACTGAATAGTGTAACATATGTAAGAGAGTGTACCTTTTGCCTCTACGCCGGTCAAATTGTATTCGTTGTCTGAGTTCATCCTGGGGTGTTTTCAAAGAGGTCAAATGTTTGCAGTTCTTTGGGTCAGGATATTTCTATTTTTTTCTTCTTTTGTCTACCTTTGCAAATCATTTGTATTGTCATACACGCATAAGAAAGTGTCCATAGTATACCATCTAGAATATACTAGAAACGGAATAGCAAATTCAATTATACCGGTACTGTGACGTCAAGATATTTGATGCACATTTCGTTCGTATCAAAGCAAGAGTCATTAAATGAAAGAATTCATCAATGTAATGCGTGTTTCAAAGCACTTAGCAGAAAATCGATGTTTCTCCAAAGTGACGAGTTTATATTGCATTTATTTAATATTGAAAAAGAAATTATTCAATATATCTCAAGTATTTTTGAACAAATATAATAGCTACTTCCATTTACAGGCAATGTTTTTTTTTGTCCTACAACATTTATTTTCCACATGAAAACACTCTTTATACCCAATTCTAGTGAATAAAAACATTGTTGATCAGAACTCTTATCATTTTATCATATACATTGACAAAGTGATTAACGACAGCGTAACGCTTCTGGAATTTACTAAAAAAAACTTGTAGGGCATTTTAAATTAAGAAAATTTTTAATCTTCAGGCAAATCATACTTGTTTGGTATTTAAAATATTAACTTAGTACTTAATTAACCCCATTAATAACATATAAACGCGGGGAAAGTCTATACGGAAAAGTTACTACAAATTGAATCTTAAAATTTCAGCTTCTGTACAAGATAACCATAAAATTCGGATAACCGAAAAGAATTTACCCGTAGATTTGTTTTGCTACTTCATATCATTATTCTTGGAGTGTGTAAGTAAAAAGGTAAACTTTAAAGTGTCTCAAATGTTCTACAATTGTTCCGAGTTACTTCCCGTAGCGTTGCCTTGTAGCAAACTCCTTTTCAATGTATATAATGTTGTGCTTGGATTTTCAACAGATTGAGGCAGAATAAGTGTTTTTGTTTTAGGAAATATGTTTTAAACGAAGAAATGGACCATTAACCTGTGTTTCCATTTTGTTCAATGTTTCAAAAGGTTTATGCATAATTATATTCACTGAAATGTGGACATACTACTTTTTGTATGAAAATTGATATGTATCCAGTGCATTTTATATAATATATATTAAGTGTTTTACATTGTCGTATTGTAGTTTAAATATTTATAATTATGATATCATTTTGAAATTTATTTAAATGTTACAATTTTCCGTACTCGCTATAAATACACGTAAACACGGACATGTGCAAGAACTTTTTATTAAATATTTCAAGGTATTGTAAAATTTAAGTTCTATTTTGTACCTTTTGAATGTAGTGTAATCACATAATTTTTATGCTTCGATGAACTTTTGACACGAATCATTTTACGCAGTTGTAGGATTTTCAAATACTGTTTAACTTTTCTTTCTTCGTCAGATTATTTCTGTCATATTTTGTGTCATGTATTTATAAAAATGCAACAATTTGCAGGATCTAATTTCTTTTAATCGTACGGTGAAAAAATCTGATGAATAATCAATCTTCTGAATTTATCAAAGTATTTTTCCGAAAGCCGTCTTTATAAACTTTTTGAAGCGGCAAACAATTTTCAGTTGTTAGTGTGACCTGTAAAAGTTTATCACGTGTTGAACTAAAGCAATACAAACTGAGAAAAAGAACTACAGACAAGAATGCATTAACTTGTAAGAAATGAATGACAGTTTGCGGAAAAAGCTATATACCGATGCTTTTCATTAAGTGTTTTGAAAAGTTTCTCTTATATGTCACTTGGGCAAAAATGTGGAAACTGTTCTTTCATTCTTATTTACAAATAAGACTGTGGAATTTAGAGAACTTAATAAACACAGTCTGTTGACTTAAATTTACCATTTTGTGAATGATTGTCAAATACCGTTAACAAAAAATAAACGCAATTTGTGCAAACCGCTGTTGCAGTGGCAATAATTAAACAGACCTTCATGTAACATCGTAGATTCATGTTTAAGACCAAGTTTTACCTACATTGATGTCATAACAGCAACAAATATAACGTGCGGAGAAACTATGCAACTACTTGAATATAAAGCCATTAGTTCACAGGACCAAAACAGATTTATGTAAAATATCAAAACTTGACATTTTTAGTTAACGTACGTGAATACAACTGAAGTATTGTTTTATTAGTCTTTCCATGAGATACTCAAGGGAGGTAACCTCTCCACTATGATCGAAGTACAAGGAAGAGTTAAGTTCAAGTTTCACTGGAATGGTATATCAGATCAGGAACTCAAAATCAACGTTGTATACTCTAGGTTCCTGATCAGATGCGCTTCAATTATAATTGTCTTTAGATGCATTCCTAAAACGCATAGTTCAAGTTGCAACATGTGTGAGTTTATAGTTTTTACTTATCTTACGAACAGTGTTTCCTTTCAAGCAAAATACAATGAGAAAATAGCAAACTATCACATATTTGGATAGAAAATGACAACATGTCTGTTTCGGACATTGTACGACGTATGTGCGCTTTTAAATGGTAGCACCCTTTGTAGCAGCTCCATCCAGGTCTTTAAAAGGCAATGACCAACGCAATGTAATAATTACAAACACGAAATACTATTATATATAATGTTGTGACGTACAGATACCGCGTGTACGGTCAACTATCAAACCGCTTTGTAGTATAATAATAACAATTTAATAATTTTAATATTTGCAACATTATATAGGATTGTAAATGAAAATATTTAGCTGACCTCTTCATCGTATTAAAACCATATTTACCGACACAAGTATCCAAATTACAAATATTGAACCAAAGGATATTGGTCTGTTTATGTCCACTAATACAAGTTGTTTTTATTATTTGTATCCAAGTATTTTATAGTTTAAATATTACATTAGAATGAATATAGTCTTTACACTTAATTTTATTTTTATATAGTACATGTATGCAAACAAGAGCAAATAAAAGGTCACTTTCTTCTTGGACAATTCTATATAAAAGTTTGTGTTGGAATGTTTTACGTTTCTTTGAAATATTAAAGCTTAAATAAGTTAAAGTATTGTGATAATTTTACTAACAGTTGCTGTTCGTTGTATTGCAACGTTGTTGTTTCTTTATTTATGTACTTATTTATTTGTTAAATCCACATTTAACGAAGGTATTAATTTGTTTAAAGATATTTGAAATTTAACTTTGCTCTATCAAGAGATGAAGAGCATGAAACCTACTGGAGAAACTCCCAATATGTTTTTTTTGAAACCAGAATCTCAAGCACAGTAATATTCTTGAATAATTAGAGTGACCCTCTTTTAATGACTTGCTTTAAATACCATTTTCAGACGGTTTGTAAAGTTTTCAAAATAACCAAAAACTGTACCGGTACGGATTTTAAAACCGAAAGGTATCCTTATGAAATATATGTACTGTCGTTTTAAGTCATGCATCAAAGAGCAGGTTGGATTTCAAATAGTTTAATCTACACTGTTACACATTATACATATAATTTATGTAAGATTATTCGTTAATGTCTGCGTTTTGTTACGTAGTGTGTACCAAATCAGTTTTGGGCTCGCCTCCTTTAAATGAAATATATCATGTGTCCGATTCTATAAGCTGACCACCATGTAATACCCTCGGATATTTTAGAAAATTGTTTAAGTCAGTGTATAGTGTTTTCACTTCAGGTACTTGAGAATAATGTATTGTTCACTGTATATTGTTTTACTTTGGACAATGTAATTTTGATACAAAAAGTTCTAAATAATTATTTCTTTCATATACTCCGGACCAAAGGCCGAAAAATTCATTCTAAGTTTGACACTTCAATTTCACACAGTCAATTGAATATATTTGAGCGCTACAAACTTGTTCCATATGTTTATGTACATCAGCATTAGTTATTAAATATTAATTAAACTATTGAGTTTGTGCATACTAATCGAACTTTGCGTACATGAATGTCTTCATAAATTTTGTTGAAATCTATCACATTTGTATAATTGAATATAATAAAACTTTCATAAAATGTAGGCTTTAGTCTTTCCTTCACCACCTTACACTATGTGTGGCTTCCAATGTCTTAAATGTGATACTTTTATCGCGCTTTTTTTATCGGCTTACATTTAATAAGCATCGCAACATTTCTAAAGTCACAACTATCTGTTAGAATTATAGTCGATTCAAAAAGGAAATGCATGATAAAATATCAGCTGACTCCTCAAAAGTCACACTTTTTGCAAAAAAAAATCAATAAAAGTTTCATAGTTTTGAGATGAACTACTACCAAGTCCTTACGTTGATCATTCATCTCATGAACACATTTGACACGCATGTTGCGCTATTCCTTGACAGTGTGGTTGTCTCAAAATTATATATATATTATTACCATAAATAGGTGTTTTGTTTCGTTTGCTTCTACTGTATAGATTATGAACATACAGCTATCATTGCAATTAAAAGCTGTTTTATTTATTGCTTCAATTTACAGCATGTTTTAAACATTACGCTGTACCGCATGAAAGCGTATGTTTGTCTCGATAAAATTTTACTATATTACGCCAGTAGAATTTACAAGTGTGCGTAAGTCATTTTCTACAGCATCGTTTATGGAAAAGTGATCCCTCACTACACAAATGAATAGCTATAGTGATGTCTCCCGTTACAGTTGCATATTTTCCAGAACAATGACAAGTTATCTTTCATGTGCGTGTTGGTACATGTACAGTACCTCTTCTGAGTATGAGGTGGGCAAATGTCAGGGATTATTTAGTTAAGATAGTTTGTACTACTTACCTAACCAAGTAAATGTTGTTCACGCACAGACATGTCCCTTTCACAAATCTATCAGATCATACAAATAAGAGGGCCATAATGGCCCTATATCGCTCAAGTACAAGTGTTATTTTCTGGAGGGTGTGGACACAGAGGCATGATTTGAACAAAGTGGTGGAATACTACTCGACAGCATTACACACAAAATAAGCTCTAGGCCATGTATTTTTAGAAAGGCAGATTTTTAAAGATTTTTTCATTACCAAACGACCACCTTGTCAGCGTAATATTTGACCCTGGGGGCATGATTTTAACAAACTTGAAAGACGCTCACTAGACACTGTTACACACTATATATCTAGGTCTAAACCTTGTGGCTTTAGAGGAGAAGATTTTTAAAGGTTTTCCTTTATACATCTTTGTAAAACAAGTGACCCCCTTGGCAGGGCCAATATTGACCCCAGGGGCATAACTTGAACAATCTTGGTAGAGATCCACTAGAAAATGCTACATGCCAGATATTTAAGCTCTAGGCCTTTTGGTTTTAGAGAAGAATTTTAAAAAGTTCTGCATGGAATGGAATAACTTGAATCATTCATGCAAGGAATATCCCTGCCAAGTTTCATAAACATAGGCCTATCCAGCAAAGCCATGTGCGCGAAAAATAGAGTAACAATTTCAATTATATAAGTGAATAAAAGGAGATAATATGACAGCTAAAAGAATGATTGTATCGTTCATTAAATATCAAATAATGTTAAACAAAGGCTAACATTTTTACATTTTATTTCCAGCCATGACTTCTAAAGTGATAACTGTCATTAAAGGTGCAAGATTCCTTGAAGATCCTGAGTCAGGTTTCTTAGCAAATTACTTGCTTATAACGGTGATGCTGTTCAAAGTGAGATTAAGACCATATGGGTTTCTATTCTATCTTGTAACACAAACACAATACATTGCACAATCAATATGGTTACTGATTTCATCTTCGTGTAAAAATAAGAGAGACAGAAAAGTATGATCTTGGACGTTTATTGATTTATGACGACGATGATCCAGTAATATACACACTGCTTTATTACAAAGTATATAATACAAGTATATACATCCAAATAATGTATGACAAAAATGAGTTATACTTTTAAACAAACTTGCAGTCAAATCTACATACATCAGGTCAAATTCAATTATTGCATTTTTACCACTGAATTACATATCAATATAGAATAGAGACTGTAATTAAAATTAGAATATTAGATGATAAATAAACATTAATAACTATTTATAAATGAAAATAAGTAGACTTATCTTATGTTATTGTTGTTGTACATAGTTAACCTTGCAGAAGTATAATAGTTGAGAAAATCTATAAATGACATGCCCTCAAATATGTCTAATCGTTTTGTTTTGCATAATTTTGTCTGATTTAATGCAAACATATTTCTATAAGATAGTTAAACTAACTCATTTAAATGTCTGTAGATTTACAGAATATCATAGGTTCTATAAAATGTAGTGAAAGTAAAACAAGACATTGTGCAATCTGTTATTCCAAGACTCTCCTAAGTTTAGTATATAATTGTGTTCAACACAAACATTCACATTTAACAGTTGTTGGCGCACGTACACACTCAGTGTTCCTGAGAGTAAAATAGGGTTTTACATGTATACTATGTTAACTTTAAACTATCACTTTGTAAAGTGGACGTCTATGAATCTGTCACTTGTTTGACAACAAATAATGAAATCTGAAAATGAATGAGCAAATTCTGTAAATATATATGAAACAAATGAGTGAAAATGACGTAAATGCAAAAATAATGCAAAATAACTAATACAAAACACTTGAATGTTCGACCGGAAGAAACAATTTACAATGTTTTACCCGTGTTAAGGAAAAGATATATATTTAATAATGTTCTTTGAGTACCAGTAGAAGCATTTCATAATCTTTTGTAATTTATCAGATAAGTGACAGTAAATTAATACTAATGTGAAATTTATCTGATTTCTTCACCGGTAAAGCTAAATATGCATTCCGATTGTTTCTTTTCGACAAACATGAAAACATTCGTCACTTTTTTAATCTCGATATCTGTTTAATAAACACAAGTGTCAAAACTACAAAGTAACTAACATTATAAATCTTATATAACTTCCCAGATCTAAGTTACACAAAACAAATATCGATGCCCATTCCCATGAAGACTTTAAAAGAAATAGGTCGCTACATATAGTCAAGCGTCTTCCCAAAGCATCATAAAGTTTAACAAGTTGTTGAAACTGTGTTATAGATTTAAATATCTGTCTTTAATTTACATTGTATGCTCTCGTATGTGCTGAATAGATGGTTACAAACACCCTTATAAAACCGAACCAAACGTACAGTTCATTCATTGAAAACAATTTTCCCCCAAAACTCTGCCATAAACAGACTTAAACTTTTTGGCAGACACGTCAATTGATGTGGCTCGTTCAAATAGATGCATACGGCATTTAGTGATCTATTTCTTGGTGAAAGAATGAGCACATAACTGTTATTTAGAACTTCTGATAGGCCAATCTATACAATATTTCGGCTGTCAGATTTACTTTGAAAACTCTCACACTTGCTTCAGCATTATTAAACAATTTTCTAATTTCTATGAACACGAAAATAGTTAAAGTTGCTACATTTGTACAACGAACGAATTATTTACATGTAATACTATTCAGACACTAAACTTTTAACTTTACAGCAGCAGTAATACTAAGCATATGACTCTTCTACAAATTATAAGGCACTATTTGGTATACTGTTAAATAAATGTAGCAAAGCTTTACAATATTAGTTTGGACAAAACAAATGTAACAAAATTGCTAAATAATAAACAAATTATAACATAAAAATACATATCATAAATTGATAATGCAGCGTTGTTTTAGAATCATTTGCTTTAAACAGAGTATTGAAAATATGGAGAAAAATGCATATAACAAGGTCGTCTTTTTTAATTCAGTTGGTAAACACAAATATCACAACACTTGCAAAGTACTACTTTTGCACCAGTCAACGACTATAATCGTAATTGAAATAAAGCGCTTCGTCAAGGATTCACAAATAAGTATGTACAAATCTTTACAATCACTACTTTAAATGCTGCAACACAACTTGAATGTTTGTGATGGAAATGTTTCAACGTATCAATGCTTACGTGATGAGTCTCTGAAGTTTGAATTAGTAAGTAAATTGAACTAGTGTATAAAGTTTGCAAGTAATGTTTTACATGTATCCCTTTATATCACTTAATATTTTGAATCAACCACTTTTCTTTTATACTCTAAAGCTGAATGCGCATATTTGTTTCAAGTCAAAATAGCCCAGTTCTTAAAATGAGCGTCATGGCACACGGCGTCGTTAGAAAAAAAGGTCTCATTTACATCTGGCGATTCAATTTTACAATTTTACAATTTTGATAGACTGCATCAGGGATTATGTATCGATGCAAACACACATAAGAAAAAAGACAGTACAAGTAACAGCTTCGGTTTGTTTTAAGAGTAATCAAACTATTGTTGTGGCATCTTTATGCAAGGAACTCACAGACTCCGTGAAGCTTTAAAGGTTACGTGTGTATCTTTTTACTCCATACTGTTGTTACTGATAAACAAACCGAGTTAATCATGTACAAAGCTATCAAAATCCGGATTCCAATAGTTTGATAAATTAAGAATCTTATAAACGTCACTTATTATTATTACAGTCGAATTGTTTGAAGTTATGGACTTACAGTCCATTTTAATTCCATCTGCACAGAAAGCCAACACATTTAACCACCATAGCAACCAGTGGATGGCATATGTTGTCATGTTTTGACACCTAGATCTCAATCACCATAACAATGTTTTCACATTGTCTCAAGAAAATTTAGAATCGTAGGCAAGATGAATAACTGTTTTACGTTTAATACATGTGTATAAAAATACTAGGTCATAAACATCATTCAAATGTGTGAGCAGTCAAAATAAACCAACAGTAATAAAAACATTAGTGATCATCAAATTATTAAATTGAACTGTGTTGTTGAAATGCATGATGTTGTGTAAAATGATTATGAAGCGATTCGTCAGATGTAAATGAGATCTTTGAGACAAATGGAAAATGTAACAGAGGATACTAAACACAGGTCTTTAAAATATCACGCGTATAATTCTTTTTGATTTCTATTATTAGGTATAGGTATCATAGGCGTAAATTGTACACCATTGTCCACTATCTCCTTGCTGGCTACACGTCGAGATGTCTTCTCTGCACCTCCGAAACATTTTACAGCAAATCGAAGTTCTTCTGACATTTCAGAGCAAAATGATTGCTGAAAAGAAAAAGTTATGAAAAATTATTTAATTATCAGTTAATTAATTCGAGCACTAATTGCCGACACGTGGCGTTGTGTTGAATAAAACATTAAAGAGAAAAACCTGTAAATGATAAATTATTGGTTCATGTCTGAGCAAAGACACAGATGAAATCCAATAAATAATAATGAAAATAAAACAAATATGCTGGATAGGAACAACAAAGTTAAAGAAAATATTCCATACACAATCACTTTAATGCTTAATGAATAATAAAGAAATGATACTATTTCTTTGTAATACTTGTACTATGATTATTAGATTAAGCAGACAGCGTTCTCTGTTTCAAATTACAAATCAGCTTTGAACTAGAACACTGGTTTTGAGAAAAGATTATGACACCCCACTCTGACTTCCTCCCGAAGTGGGCTTTGTGATTGACACATTGGCCTCATATTAAATAGGGGTCATTCATAGGTTATCAACAATAAACCTACTAAGTCATGTAATTATACGATTAATTGCTCTTTAATTATGAATAGGAAATTGTTTTCAATAAAAGCCATAGTGAATTGACCTTTGATTCCATAATTAATACACGCCGTCAAATTGTAATAGCCAACTAGACTTTATATTAATGTTTTTTAAAAGTCTTATCCAACTAAGGGTTAAAGCTGCTTGCTCTCAGTTACCGTTGAATTTTTATTCTATTTCAAAATTGACATACTTGTACATAAATATAAAATTTAAGGCTAGCATCAAAATATAAGCAAAAATCTAGGTAGGAATTTGCAGAAATCGATTGAAAATGTCGGTAATACGGCACCGCTACACTACATGTTTATATTGGAATTTCAAAACCGTTTGCAACGCTTTTGAATTTGGTAGCATATTATTTGAAATTTACAGATATACGTGACAGTAATTTATACTGGTGCCTTTTTAAAAGACTATATGTTGTAAAATACGTTATTTTCATATAGTTTGAAGAACTTTATTTTTTACCAAAATATGAGAGCGAGCAGCTTTAAGAAGATGTAGAGCGGACAAAATGTCAATGTTCAGGCACCTGTGACCTTGCCATGTGACCATATGCATCATATACACGTCCTACTACAGCTTAAACCAAGTTTGCTGAAAATCCAGTGAGAGGTTTTAGAAAGCGGACAAGACTTTTTCACAATTCAGACCCATGTGGCCTCGACTTTGATTGAATGACCCGAAATGGTAATATGTACAACTTGATTTCATTTTGATGTTCCAGTTTGTTTGTTAGAAATCCAACCAGGGTTTTGGACATTAAGCTCGGAAAATAATTTTAATTCAGGTCCCTGAGAGTTTGACCTTCGACTAAATGACCAAAAATTGTAATATGAACAACTAAATTTATAATAAAATTCCTCTGAAAGTTTGATGAACAGTGGACAAATTTTACAGACCCATATGACCCTGATCTTTGACTATATACCCCACAATGCAATATGCGCACTTACATATCTATCTTCAACTTCACTGAAAGTTGAAAAAAAATATGTAGAAAGTGATTTCGGAGATAAAGAGCGGACAATCATTTCATGTTACAGGTACCCGAGACCTTACCTCTATATTACCCCAAAATGTAATATTCACAACTAGACATTATAGACATTTAAAGGGTTTTTTAAATAAAGAATGGACAACAGTTTCAAGTTTCCCTGTGAACTTTTGTCTAGAGCATGCCACTGTGACCTTTAGATGTTCCTAAACTGTAATTTGAAAAATTACACTACATACCGAGCCTTTCTTTAAGGATTTGATAACAGTCAAATAATGGAATATGAAAAAGTAGAATCGACAAGAATTATAAGTTTCAGGCCCGTGTGACCGTGCCATTTGACTGGATAACCCAAAATTTATATCCACAACTAGACTGTACATTGATGCTTCCTCTAAAGTTTGGCAGTATTCAGCAAGGGGCATTGAAAATGCAGAGCGGATAAGGTAAGATAGACAGACGGACAAACAATCAGAAATACAAATGGACGGACAGACGGCAAGGGGAAATACAATATACACAAAATCACACTTACTTTATCTTTCTTCGCATTTTTTCTCGCCTTCCACATGAATTCCAAACATGCAATAAATAGTCCTGCTACAAGCCCACCAACTAACACTACAAATACGCCTCCTACATGTTTCACACCAAGTGAGCTAGCGTCTTTTTTCTTCGATACTTCACATTTACCACCACTTTTCTCTTTCCACCATTTAGTATATATTTTTGAAATTTCCTGATTTTCTTGGAAATATATTACCTCACGAGAAATTGCGTCTACCCAAGGAGAATCTGAAATTATTATTTAAATGTTGGTAATACTTGAATGAGTGTGTTTACGAATTTTGCATAATATCATCAACAATTAGATAAGGTAAACACGCACTTCAAATGAAAATGCTAGATAGACTCATAACGACCGTGTATGTCCTACCCTGATAATAGCCTTATTTAAGATCACTATGATTTCACAAAGAATGGATATAGATAGTTGTGTTATATAGATGTCAGAGTTCCGTAGGAATACATATATGATTCAAACTGTTTTCAGATATTGGCTCTGATGCAATAGTGTAATTTTATGATGAAATTCAAAATATTCTAGTCTCAATTTTTGTATTCATTAATAATAAAAGTCATGTGTTTAGTTGTTTCGAGTATCCGTCCCGAGGGGACGAGGCTTTTCGAGTTATCACGGACAGGTCCTCGAGTGACAGTTATTCCGATCCCGGCTACAGAATGTAATTGTTCTACAAGTTGGAATCATTACCCATACCTAAAATATTTGGGGGAAAAGGACAGTCGTGTTGACTACAATTCGTAAAATTCTTCTTTTTGTAAAGCACATTAATCTTTGAAGCGATAACATGATCATTAAGATATCTAATTACCTTTTGGAAATGCTATTCCATAACCTTTAGAGTCTAAAAGTCCTCCAATTTGTTTCAGTTCACATATTCTTTGAACTTGATAGTCTATGGTTGCTGACTCGGCAATATATGCATAATCAGTATTCTTAGCTCTGGCAAATCCATCTTTATTATTTTGTACAAATGATGCATTTTTGTTTGAATTCATAAAAGACCACATCCGTTTATACGTTGGAATATCTGAATTCTGAAACAAAAAAGGAAATATAAGCATGGTTATATTTATTTTACATGCAAATACACATATATGACAAGTATGTCACAGATCAAATTTGCTAAATCATCATTACACATTTTCACTTACATCTGTGTTGACAGTGCAACTTTGTCTATACTATCTGTCTATGCTTGTATAGTTTACATAAATTAGATATTTATTTGAACATTTCGACAAAAAGATATAACTCTAGAGAGAAAGCCGTGTAGGGCACGTTTACAAAATTTCGACCATCGATACACCAGTTCCGATCAGTATTAAAACATGTGTGTACAATGGTACGGTATTGAAGACAACACCAGTGATGTATCTATAGTACTCATTTATCATTAAATTCGAAAAGCGTAGTAACTTTGAAGTTTACTTGATCTTAAATTTATAATTAATCATTTGAAATTAAACGTATCGCAGCAGCCTAAAGCTAATAGCATCCTTTAAGCAAACTATTTACAAATAACCGGAACGGTTTTAATTTCATAACCAAAGACACTGAAGTGCCGAAGAGTATCATTTGCAATAGTAAGCAATAAAAATTGTGCACAGTAAAGTTTAATTCTAAACTGTGTTTTCATACAGAATATGTCACACATTCACATTACCAATGTACGGTCAACATTGAGGAATACACTTTCCGTTATATAAAACCGTTTAAAAAATCACATTGAAAGTATAAAATCAGCTTCACTATTCACTACTTTATTTTACTTATTCGTGCTTCAAGTTTATTGCATATTTTATGCAGGATACTATGACTGAAAGTTCTGTATATTTTTCATATTACGTTAAAGAGTAATTTATACGATAAGCAATTAACATATCTGATTACGTAGACATTTCTACGGTACCACGCACTTCTGGATTAATTTATTATCATTTGTAATAACGACTTTTTTAGGCCCCTTTGCGGGGTGACCCCGCTTATAAACCACGTCATAGGCTTGAAAGGGTCCGGGGAACATCCTCTATCAGCCTTACAGTAATCATTTTTGTATATAACATAATAACGACTTTTTTAATAATGTGAAACCCTACCATAAAGAATTCTCTGGTAGAACCCGATCTTAGAGTACCGTACTTGATCTTGTTTTGGTTTGGTAGATCATCAACACTTTTGATAGGCGAAATGTGTTGTTCAACAACAAGAAAGGCGGCTAAGTTTGCGGTGTACGTTGACACCATGATCAGCGTGAACAGGTACCAGGAACTTGCCAAAATTCTTCCAGACGCTGATGTTGGTGCTAAATCGCTTCCTGATTGATTATCATATGAACTTGTGAAAATTCTTCTTTGGCAAAGAATGTTGTCCTTGTCACCTTTTGCACACGCCTTATTATATTTGATTATGTCAAGCGTTATTAACTTTAAGCTAGTTATGGTTAGAATGTTTTCAAGGTAAATTCTTTTCACTCATTAGTCATTTAATCATTTTTTTATTGTTGACTAAATATAATTATGTAATTTATGTTTTGAATTTCTACGCAAAGAAGTTAGTTAAAGTATCTACTACGGACAGTTATTAAAACGTGTACATTTTTTATTAGTTCTTTCCATGCACTAAGAAGGCTTCGTATTCATTGGAGAATTATTATGTCAATGAAGCACAATGGCAAATATTAAGATTTTAACTGAATATAGTATTAATATTTTTCAAATGAATTTTATTTCACGCGTTTTCACTAATGACAGCAAAATGGCTTAACATACCGTCGTATGTACACGATTTGTCTATTACCGAGCTGTTCTATGTCAAATTAAGTAACCTAGATTCCTTAGACTACATGTCCTCAATATTCATACAGCTACGTTTCATATTTAATTTAAAAGGCCATGATAGATCTAGATTTAAAGTAATTTGTAACTCTTATATTACTAAGAAAGATGTTTTACGGGAGAAATTGACCGTTGTATACGTGAAAAAATCTTTCTTTGCCCTTTATATCGAAAGTATATGCTACATTGTATAAAAGATATCCATGTTTTGTTACAATGAAATTGGAAAAGATAAGAAACGCCCTTTTTTCGTGAGAAAGAGACAAAATATTAAGTAAAATTTAATGAACCTGCAATGGGTAGACCTTTCATACAGTATTGTTCATACGTATGTTGTGAAAAATTAATCGTTGTGTTATTTATACATGCAATATGAAATATGTTTCAATTTCATGTTAGAACTACGAGAGAAATATCATTACAAATACAACTTGGCCAATCAACTTGTAACTGGATTTTTGAAAAAGTTAATGTTTGCCAACCTTGTGGTTTTTTTTTATATAAATGTACTTTTAATACATTTACATACAACTTACTTTAAACCTACCTTGAAAAATTCTTTTGTAGATCCGGATTCTAAAGTTCCATACTTTATTTTAGTTTGTTTAGCTAAGTCGTCTACACTTTCTATTGGTGATACCATACGCTCTACTGTTAGAAAAGCGGCGAGATTTGCAGTGTAGGATGAGATCATGATGAGAGTGAAGAACCACCAGATACAAGCCACAATTCTAGTTGAGATTGCTCGTGGAGCGATCTCACATCCTGTTATATATTAGTATAAGCATGTTATACATAAACACTCGTTAGAAATTCATTATTATATTGTTAATCAAACAATAATTTATTATCAAATCGTGTATATAACTATCATTTATAGAATGTTTATGTTATATGTAAAATAGTTTGTACAGGAACATCACAAGATTTTAGTAATGAGTAAAAGCAACACGAAAATGTGATAAAATATATTTCATTTTAAATTATGTCAATATTTAAGAACTTAATAACATAAACATAGCTGATCATATTTAAAGTTGAAATTAAAAGTTGAAACTAAATTTATGTTTACCAAAGTTTTGTTTTCTAAAACAGACATAATATACATGGAGTGAATAAATAAAAATAGTTTGTACCCTCATACAGATAAAGATATTCTTAAATGTTTTATTTTCTCAATCCAGTGTAAGACACAGCTAGAACAAAAAACTATAGGTCTGATATGAAAAACTCCTTACAGAAAAACAGCTTGTGTCTTTATGTATCAGAAGTAAATATATCACTAAGTAGATATTCATTAAAACAAATCGCCATCAAAGGTCACATGGATCAGTACATTAGATTGCTTTCAAATTTTCTCCTTTTTTATAGAATTAGTGACGAATAGAAGAATAAAGAGTGAGGCTAATTATTCTAACTAAATTACTCAACAACCTTTATCTGCATATATATTATTGCACGACCAATGATCCAACAATATCACTGAAAAAGAGTATCTGAGAATTAAAACTTACTAGTAACATCACTGACCATGAACGGACGACATATTACGGAACAAGATATACATGTATTAATGTAACTGAAATAAACTTGGCTATTCAGGCCGCACTGTCACTTCAAACTGACTTAATCGTTTAAAGAGATGTGAACGCCCTTATTCATATCCTGATTGAGAAAACTTGTCTTTTCACCAAAGCAAACATAGGACAGAAGGCGACAAAGTTATTACTTATTTAAATCCAAAACACATCTTCGGCGATGGAGACATACTAATTAAATCAACACTACGTCATATAATACCTTGCTGCATGAGCGATCCGATAGTGAACCATAAACTATTACATATGGTAAACTGATTTTCAACAAGATCTGAATCTTCGTTACATGGATGAGGATTTGTCCACTCATAAGGGCTGAATCTATGAAATACAAATAAAATCTTCTAAGTTAAACCTTACGTATGTTAATAGACAAATAAGACATAACCAGAGCAATTAATTAGTTCCTTTAACTTGTCTTCAACTCTAACATTTACTATTTTTTCAAATAGGTAAAAATAACATATAAAAGAGCATTTTTTACTTCATTCATTACAAACAATTTTTCATTACAAATCGGACAGGACAGGACACAAAACAAAATATGTGTGACAAAGCCAAACGAATAGCGATTTCCAATATCAGAAAAAAACACGTCAAACTGAAATACTTATTATCTACATTACCTTGCAATGACAAAGAGCATCAAACTAACACAGAGATAGGCTGCCACCATGTAGATCCATACATGAGGGGAAAGCGGTGATGCAAAGGAGAAAAGCTCTGGAGGGGCTTTTGTTGGTTTCTTGTATACCACAGTAATACCTAGGTTAAGGAATGGTTTGGTAAAATCAATGACCTTTTCTCTTTCGTAAGTAATCGTCATGCCCGCTGCTGCCATATCTGCTCTCTGAAAAACATGCAAAACTTACTGTTATTTATAAGCATTCGTTAAAATTACTTGCAAACATTTAACGTTATCACAACAATAAATTTACAAATATGTTTAACCGAATTGAACCAGTAGAATTACTAAAATATGTTGAATATTAGACGTTTTGAAAAAATGGTTCAATTTTTGTAGTGTATAGATATTCTCTCCCAGTATTCTTATTTCTATGCAAATAACTTTGAAACAGTTGATTAGATCCTTTATGTCTGAAAGAATTGCCCTAACGTTTGGTTGGATTATAACTCAACGTGTTTAAATGATACTGTATGCCGACCTATTGAAAAACATTTTCAAGTTTGAAGGTAACCAGTACTGACGAACATAACTTGTAAAAGTCATAGCGTACTAAGAGTTTTAATTGGAACGAACCAATTAGGTGGCCCAATTTCAATAACTGATCGAAACACAATCAGAAAAATCCACCAAACCCAAAACAAATTGACATTACTTGATGTAAAAATGTTATGGACGTAAATCTACGCTTGCAATTATCCAAAATAGATGAAATTAAAATTAATTAGTTCGAAAACCTATGGCATAACTTAAACTTATTTAAGTCGTTGTCACCAAGGTTTAACACACAATTTCTAGTCTCGAAGTATGTAATCAAAGGCAGATACCAAAAAAACAATTACTGTATTCAATTATTACCATACACCTTAGATGGTGAATTATAGTTTAAACTGTAACATAATGTTTAGCAAAACTTGAATAAAACGTTAAATATTAGTATGTTGTTTACTTTTTGAGGATCCCGGAGCATAAGATCGCCAATCATGCCATTCCATTTTCCATTGACCTCCGAGCCGTAATTTCCATCAGCTACTTGGTATATACTGTAATTGAACCCGAGACGCCCTTTGATCAATTCCAACAAATCCACCATGAAACCTTCATGCTTTTGACCTGTTCCATCGTTCTCTTTCTTTAACATTAAATATGGTTCGTCCTGTGAGAAAATACAAAATGTAAAAATTCAAAACCAACTTTTGATATAAATATTATCAATATCTGAATGTGTTTAACAGTATGTGTTGTGACAATGATATATAACTTGCTCATTAATTTATCACTTTTACTTATAGGGCAGATGTATAGGGCAGCTGTAAAATACAATGTTTACACTAAGGGGCAACGTAACATTCATACAGTTGCGGCAAAAATAAGTTTCCGATCAGGTCAAGCGTTTGGGAAATGTTTCGTTTAGAGTTATGATAAATTAAGCTCAGGGGCTAGGTTTAGGGTAGAGGAAATGGTTGAAGGATTATATTTATGGTATCAATAAGATAAGAGAGCCATAACAATAAGAGGTTTGGGTCATTTTTTTCTACCTGTTCATAATATTTTTCGGAATAAATGGTACTGACTGCTTATGTATCATACATATTAAAGCTGCTCGTTCACAGTTTTCGGTGAAAATATTTTATTTCTACAAAATGATAAACATGTAGTTAACATAAAATGTGAAAGTAATGTCAAGAATCAACAACACTAGCATACATCCACATGTTTATAGCAATTTGAGAAAAGCTGTTGAAAATGATGGCGATCTTGGTTGTTAATAACATTTTATAATTCGGTAGCGTATAATTAAAACAAAATTCAGAAAAAAATTCCATAAATTTATACTGGAACCTGTTCGCTTGATGATTTGTTCTAAATATGTTAATTTCAGACACCTCTAAGAATCTTGTTTATTTCACCAAAATCTGGAAGAGAGCAACTTTTGATTAAATACTTAACTTTGAATCTTTCGCTTTCGCTTATATTCAATTATTACACCGTCATACTTGTATAATTTTACTTACATAAACTGTCACAACACGTAGCGTCATATTGCTTAGCTTTTTCATATTTTCTTTCTTCAAGTCATCTCTGTATGTCATTGTAACGTTGACTCCAGTTCGTGGTTGCCATGTACCTACCTGTAAATTAAAACATAGTTTTTTTAAATTTAAAGTTATTTTCTCTGACCTTTTCAGTGTATCCTTTATAACGCCTATACATTCTGCAGAGATCACAAACCTAGTTGTAATTTATACATAGACGGCTCTAGAGAAAACCCAAAGCGGCTGTGCCAAATAACTCACCAAACTTCGATTCAAGGGAGTTAACACTTACATGCAGTAGATACTTTCTTATTTAACATTTGTATAACATTAGGCATTCCTGTTAGTGTCAACTGCAAAGAGTATTTCAATTATTTTCCAAGGAAACGTCCTTGGATGCACAATGTCTTAATCAACTTTGTGGGACAGAACATGTTTAAAGCATCTGTAATAATACTTGCTTGTCTTAAACCAGACTGTGACAGCTCAATTATGTCTAATTTGAAATCAGTTCGTTTTCCATTATCAAACCGGATTCTTCCCGACAAACCCTCCATGTCCATCTGAAAATTAAAAGCCAAAATTCATGATTAAAATCAGAATAGTGTAAACTGGGTTTGAATCGCTAGTTGTTAGTTTTGTTATCTTTCGCAAAAAGGAGAAGTACATAATATATATTATAAGCAACATTTTAAAACCAAATAATGCCCAATGATAGAACTGTTTTTATAAGTTTTGCAAAATGTTGACAACGCAAAAATTACTGAATCGACATTCAGATTTCTTCTGTGATTTGGAGAAGGATTTGAAAATTAAAACAAAAACATGTTTATAGTAATTTCAAACAACGATAATTACTCTGAGATAGTTAGAATTTCAGCAAAAAACATAATCGAGGGAAATGTACTTATTTTGTGCGCGTACCAAATAGTTACTTTTAAGAAGTTGCGGTATTGTGACAGATCTGTTCGATAATTAACAGACTCGTGACACAACATGCTGCAGAGAAAACGAGATAAATGTTTTAAGTCAAAGATACATTATCGTGCCAAACTTTCACTACAAATAAATGTTCAAACTGTTACATTTAATGGACTCTAATGTCACGGGACGAAAACAGAAGCTAATGCAGTAATTTTGTTTCGTTATATCACAGAGGTTTTACGTCAAGAGGAAATATTTTATCAAAAGCAAACTCTTACTGCAGATGAGCTTTAGCAATATCTACTGAGGTGTCTAGGGTTATGATTTTCTTTATTGTGCTTATGGAAACACGATACAAATATATTTTATAATTTCGCTAATCTGGTGGGATACAACCTGATAAGATACAGAATCTATTTTGCAGTGAATGGCTCTTGTACCAGTGTCTGGTAAAAACTCAAACTTATGTTGTATGACTACTGAACAATGCAAATGTCAGTGAAAATAAAAAGAAAACTTAACATATATCTTACAGATTTCATGTAGTTCAGCAGACTATTGCCGTACTGCCAGGTCTGTTTCTTGTTGCAAGATAAAGGAACTGTCTCAAACTGCTGAGCCACAGTGAGTTCAGAGAGCGCCTTAGCAAACAGGTGTACAGCATCATACATGAGAGCAACCTCCGTCTGTAAAATATGGTCAACGAATAATATATATAACTATAGATGAGCCAACTATAGTGTATAGCAAACTTTTAATTGGTGAAAAGATTATATGAAAGACTAATGCTTAATAATACATAAGAACACATTAAATAATGATACAGCAGATATTTCGGTTAACTTGATGTGAAAGCTACTCTTCAGTATAGTCTGCTGTTCGGATTCAAACTACTGAAACTTTACTCAGTATGCAATTTTGGAACGTAGTGGCATCAACTCATCAGGGACTAACATTATTCAAATCAGGAAAATGACGAAATACACAAATATGATCATACAGTACCTGTAGATACTGGCCACGTTCTAAAGGTGTTGCCTGGTTCCCATTATCAGACAGGTTGATAAAGTCTTGTATCACTTCTCGCACCTGCTGTCTTGACGGGTCGATAAGTCGCATTGCTGTAATGTTAGCGCCACTGTATTTGTAGTCGTCTAGATTGACTATATCGAGATCCTGAAAGTTTCCGTTTATAAAAGTCGGAGTTTTAAATACTAAGAAGGTACATACTACTTGAAAACATGTACTTACAACGCGGATACAGTTTGATTATTCGAACAACAGGCACAGCCTGCTATAGTTCGCCATTAAGTGCAGAGCTGTGTAAAGGAAATCGTGGCTTAAGACCAAACCTTGAATTAGAAGGTGCAACGTAATGTACAAACCAATCTTCTCTTATAAGAAATGTCTAACGTTAGAAAAGGAGCTGAAAGACTTACCAGAGTGGTGAAATGAAAGTGGTACAATTCTGACAACATGTTCACTTTTAGCGCCTGAAAAGAAACGCAAGGTTATTAATTCTCAGAAAGGTACAATATATGTTATTTACACATACCAAACCATAGAGACCCTTTACTTTTATCATTTCTGTGACGGTTTGGTCCTGTAATCTGAATGGCAGATGCTATTTTTATTCTATAATTTGACTTAAACCATACACTCTGGCTTGTGATTTTCTCATTGTTTTGTACATGTAAGTTTTTGTGTCTCATGAAAGTATTGCCTGTATGCTTGCAGTATGTTGGATGCTATTTCATGGCGATAAAGTGATTGTTAATAGATAATTCTAGTTACCAAAACAGCACACAGTATATTGTCAAAAATATCTATTATGACGTAGACTACATGTATATGCTCTACAGGAAAACAACAATACACTATATCAACAACATATCTGTTGATCATTGTAATGGAACTTGCATGACAGTGCACTTGTTTGAATCATCTGCCAATATCTATAACTATATAGAACTTTCTGTAATCCGATGTATGTACAGATAGTAGCTTTTGTGTATTTGGATCAAGAATGCGATAGAGCGCGCATGAGCTGGCATATCAATACAATAGAAGACGTAACAAAGATATTTGGATAATCTCTGGATTATAAAAACAATGTACTGAGTAACGTAGAACTATCTTCAAGAAATGCTCCATTACTGAAACAAAATCTCTAACGGTTTCTATTGAATCATAAGAAACTGACTCATTTCTCCATTGTTCGTGGTTACATTTCTTGTTAGTTATACTTGATTGAAATGTTTATACATGTATACAGATATATGCATGTATTACTTAAATTTGATTTCCATACAGGTACTTGTCTGCAAACAACGACTATGTAGAAGTAAACACTGTAACAGTTTTCATACTAAAGTATAATGACTCTTCTGCATGTACAAAGCATAGAAACTGAAAACAATCATACATTATTGAGTCTAAGGTAAAGGTTTCGAAATAAAAACACTTTCCAACGGCCACATTTGAAACGTTTTCGATTCAGACTTTGAACCCTATATGAATTGTGCTATGCTGTAACATATGTTTTTCTCTTAAATCAGACGCATCAAAACCCTTCTGATAAGTAAAACGAAAAATAATATTTTGCTAAACTGCTATCTCACATTATTACTGACGTTTTTATTCTTTGATTTACAGCAGGTGGGTATTTATTCCTTCCGTATGCAATCTTAATGGATCATGCTTTATTAGAAATAAAAAAGATATGCTTATCAGGTGGGAGCATCTGCATGTTGGAAGTTTTAGAAACTGTTTAAATGCATGTTTCTCTTCAAACTTAAATGCATAGTAAAAGCACCACTTTTTTATCCTGGGCACGAAAACAAGTTACATAAAAGAGCTCTCGTCTGGGTAACAAATGTCTTTTACAATAAATTGAGATTAACATGCTCCTGTATCTCGTAGAGTGAAATGTTTGCCAACATTCTGTTTAAATAAAATAAAAACGATACGCGTGGTAGTATTTCAAATACACTCTAAATTATTTTAGCCATCCGTTTGTAAATATATTTGCAAAAACATCTTATTCTACTTTACAGTAGAACGGCTTTGGGCAACATCAACGACCTGTCACTCAAATCTGACTGCTTATTTGTAAGCGTCTTATTCAAACATAATGTTAACCCTTTAAAAAACACTGACAAAGTGTCTTACATGTGTGTATATGCGCGCGGTCATTTTACAGTTTTTAAATATGACTAAAGCCTAGCTGTCTGCAGCAGCTTTTTTCTACAACGTTTTGCTATCATTCAGTATTTTGAAGCTTTACCTCAACTTCGACTTTTATAAAGCAATTATGACATGAAATATTAAAATTTCTTTTGCACTTGTATCTCTGTGTTTTATGTTAGGTTTGCTCAATACATTCAATGACATGTGTTACATTTGGCAAAATCAATGTCGTATTTTATTTTAACATTAAAATGCATCAGGTAACAGGATAAATAAAATTGCTGTAGGCAAATTTAGATAAAATTGTTTCGTTTAATTATTTGCCAAAAGGCATTAGTTTCTGCTATTATGTGTTGTAACATTTCAATTGAAAATGACGTAATATTAAAACGTAATCACCTCATGAAGTAGCATCTGTACTTTTTTTACATCGCAGTCCACTATGATGTGATATTCGCCTTTCTCTTTCAGGTCTTTAAACATGGTAATATAGGAATTCTGGAAAGGATCTAGTCGACGCACTGCAATCTTTTGGTCGCTTCCCTTCGTTGCTTTAAGCACCTCTTGTAGTCTTAACAGACCTGGAAGATAAACGTATTGTCTACTGAAACATTTCCAAATAGGTATTGAAGAATTGGGGTGCTATGTTGAGTGAGATTTACCATTACTGTGAAACACAAAACACTTTTGACTTTTTGTTCCGTGAAAGACAGTTATTAACGAATTTTAACATGGCAAAATACAAAGACAATGCCATTATTTTAGAGTTATGTTTAAATCACAGGAGTTGTAATCACTTTGTCACCCCGAAGAACGCACGAGCGTCGCATAATTTAAATCTATTATGATGAATCTGTTTTTTTTTATAAATGACGGATTCAGCTTTGTGCAAATTATTATGACATACACGAGCAAAAAAAGAAATAATTTAATTTAGCCTTATACAAATTATCATGTTTGCATTTTCGTTTCTGTTTAAAGCTACTCGCTCTCTGTTACCTTTGAAAATGTTTTTTTTGAATTGATAAATTAATACAAAAATATAAAACTAAAGGCTAAAATCGAAATGTAAGCAAAAATCTAGGTAGGAATTTGCAAAATTCGATTGAAAATGCAGTTTTACTGCACTGCTACACTATATGTTTATATTGGAATTTCAAAAGCGTTTGCAACGCTTTATCAATTGGAAGCGTATTATTTGAAATTTATAGAAACACATGACAGGAATTTAAAACGGAGCTTTTTTATGTGACTATATGTTCTAAAATACGTAATTTTCATACAGTTTGAAAAACTTTATTTTTAGTTTTACAAGGTCGCCTCACAAACTAATGAACAAGTTTAAAAAATGATCAGTTTAGATTTGAGGGCAAAACTCACTTTCTAAATGATCTCACCCCTTTGACTTTAGATAATGTTTATGTTTAAGCACCCTTGCGAGGCTTATTGACGACTACGGATCAAATGTAATGGCATTTGGACCATGACACGTTTTCCGGCTTTCATCAGATATTATAATACTCTTTTGTATCATGATTATGATGTTAATTGATACTGAAAGATACATGTTAGTTTGGACTGTCATAATCATACATATCAGACAAACCTTTCATCCATTTGGGATAAAGGAGAGAATAGTGTGATGTTGTAGCGCCTAAAGGCCGACCCTTCCAGTGTGCGGAATTTCTGAACGGTGTGAGTTTTATATAACGGATGTTTAAATAAAGCCGAAACTTTGAGAGACCGACAACAGAAGATACAATGGCAGATACGAAACTTTTAGATACTATAGGATTTATCATTCTATGCATTATTCTTTGTTGTGGAATTCCAGGAAATATAATTTCGATTATCGTATGGATAAAGGGAGAAAACTGTCGCAAATACCAAAGCGCTGTATATTTCAAGCTATTGGCTGTGTGCGATTTGATTGTTCTCGTGGTGCCGGGTATAGACTATTTCCTGTTCTTGCTTCCATGGAATCGAGTAGACCTTCGTTTAACCAGTGATTTTATGTGCAAGTTTCTAAGTTCCTCACTAATCTTCAGCCTCGAAATGTCCGTTGGTGTAACAGTTACATTAACGATTGAAAGAGCATTTACAGTATGTTTTCCTTTAAAAACACACAATAGCAATGTAAAGAAACGTGCGAATATAATATTCGTGGCTATTGCAGTGTTGTCGTTTATTTTAGCAGCCCCTCATTTTCTAACGAGACACGTGACATACATAAGTGGGACAGATCGTAACAGAACAACAGTGAATGAATCTGTTAAGGTGTGTGACTATTGCAAAGATGCCGAATATCTAAAACAAATACAGATATTTCAAACAATACAATTCAGTTGTCATGTTGTTTTACCAATCATCATGCTCACTGTGTGCAACTGCGTCGTGTGAAGGCGAGCACCAAAATCTTCTTACTGAATGTCACAGGAGACGGAAAACAATACATAGCGTGACATTGCTTATTGTATGCATTGGACTTACACATGTCCTTTCAACTTTGCCGTTGGCATTACTATTATGACTTTCACTTAACACAAGTCTGGGCCACCTTCATGTATCTGGTGATGCAAACCATGCTATTCCTCAACAGCGGAATTAACTGTGTTTTATACTGTTTTATTGGGAGCGAGTTTCGACAAGACTGTTGGAATCTTTGCAAGCATCGGATCAAATAAAACATGCTTTCCAACATGGACAAAAAAACTTTGAATAAATGTATGGACAGGTGTGTGACTCTTTTGGTTACAAAAACTGACCTTTGTTCTTGACCTTTGTTCAGATATTTACGTCCTACACGGTAGTTTGTATATCAGTTATAAAGCAGTAGGGTGTAACCTTGGTAACCTTGTCTTCTATCTGACCTCGTATATACAGCAGATAATTTCCATATTTTCATGGAATTTACACCAGTAAAAACAGAATAAAATTTCCTCGGATATTTCAATCATTTTTTTGCCAGTTGAAGATATCACAAATTTATCATTAAAAGACAACTTGAAATTTTTGACGTAAAAATTTACTATACATACACATATAGGGCTAGTGACTTGCAAATGAACAGATTCATGATAGAATAATAACAGATTTAAAAAAATGAAATTTAAACACTGTTCTGAGAAAACAAAAGAATGTTTTGATATTTTATAAAAATATATTTTTTTTTAATTTTATAACCATAATGTTTAAAATCAATTCAGGAGAAATGTTTACAAAATGATGCTTTGTATGAAATATACAGTAAATTCTGACATTGTCGAATCACTTTTGATCAAAGACTGTACAATATTTAGAGAATTGGCACCCCTGATTCAGTCACCTCAATGCTCATGTAAATAAGATGGACAATGAATATTGTAACAAGAGCAACAGGCAAAGCCGTTTGACCTCGGAGCTGGGTCATAAAAACAAGACTTTTCTCTACCTCAGTCAGTATTATCACCAAAGTTATATAACATCTATTAAGACAGTCAAAATATACTCGAAGATACTCGTAAACAACTAATCAACCTAATAGTGATAATGAGGTATCTGCATATTGGAACAACACTTGTGAATTCCTGAAGCAATGCACATAGAAACAACCGATGTACAATAAAAAGCCACAGGAACTTGGTTTATTTCTCTTGTAGACTTCAGGTCAATAACCTCTGTGTAGGTGGTATATGTATAACTTGTCACTACTGCAAGGAGCCGGACAGAATAAACTCATGTATTATCAAACAAAAGGGACATTAATGGTACGATGAAATAAAAACACCAGACCCAGTTGACTCACGTCGTTTATGACAAATTGTGACAAGGAATGTTTAAAAAATGTAAGTAATTTATTGTGTTTGAAAGATTATTTTAAACCGCACGGCAAAAGTCGAGCTTTCAAATTAGCGACTTAAAGGCAATATATTTCACACAAGAATTCACAAAGTATATATTTTTTCGACCAAGACTATCCGCTTGTGTCTAGTTCATACCCGAAATTTGTATTAAAAATCCAATTCATGATCAATTTCCGACAAGTGAATAACAATACAATCGCACTAACATGCACGTTATCTTACAAAGTATCAAGCTCCTGTAAAGCAACACGTTGTGGTTTTGCCAACTGATCTAAATCTTAAGTAATAACAGCAAAACAAAGCAAATGTCATAAGCACTATTTACATAACTTGCAAAAAATATAACAAGACATTCGTCGAGTCTGAACAACATATTCTCTTGATCCTTAAAATCGGCATTTAAACTAACAAGGCGTACTTACATACTTGTATTTGCGTCTTGAATATGGGACAATTCATATTTATCATACAGAGTTCAAATTGCCAAAGTGCATGTTCATAGTTTTTGATTATTAAAAACATGAATTAAACGCTACGGCTTTCAGACTAATCGTTGATGTCATAGTAATGTATTAGCAAACACTAACTTGTTTGTTATAAATTAACTAGCAATTTAAGCTGTATTATTGAATATTACCGTCGTCGTCTTCATATATTACAGTAAATCTTTTCCATCCCCAGTAGTTGATAAGATCGGCGTAAGCCTGACTGAGAACGTTGTAGTCCGGGTAGACGCTGATCGAAAAATAATCATGAGAATCTCGTGCGTCCCACTGAGCGTTTAAGTGCGGAATTTCAAATGCGTTACAGATAGACTGCACGTGTGCTCGAGGAATTTTAGTAATTGGTCCAAATACTGCAGCTATGCCTTCCTTCATCTGACGACAAACTGAAAATATACAATAAACCAGTGTTACCTGGATGACAAACGTGGATCATTCTTTTGCCATTTAAAACAGAATCTAAAAACTGTAAATTTCGTCACATAGTGAAACAAAATGCGTAACTCTCGTCAGGACAAGAGTGCACTGTGATGTAAGTAAAGAAAATACTTCAAAAGAAAGCAGTTCGCACGTACAAAACAACCAATATAGTCAATGCACATGACATATCAACACATAAAGGAAAACCCACGTACTGCGAGGACAGTAAGTAAGTACTAACTTACTTAGGTTACATTTTTGTACATGTAGTAAGTACTAACGATAAAGTTTACACTCTTCAAAATTGTAAAAATTACCAGACATAGTACACCAACAATTTCATAAAAATGACAACACTTTTGCCAAATTGAACAGGCATCATATAAGATAAACGTGACAAGAAACACGAGACGTAACAAGACAAAACACACCGCAGACCAAACCACACAACATTGTATTCACGACTGTTATACCAAACGTCATTAAAGATTGCAGTCTAAAAAATTATTTAACATACAGATGACAAACAATTCCAAAATATACTGTAAATCGCGACATGATACACAATGTACTACAATAAAAGAGTTTGTGAAACTTCACATGGCTAGCTGAGTTGTTTCTGCATCTTTAGAAATCCGTCAATATAAAGTAGAAACGGAACACGTGTGTAAGGAGCCAGGATTTATTCGTGCATTTGAACAAAATTCTGAGGTACAACGAGGATAGATAAAGTAACAAACTTTCTAGTATAGAAATAACTCGCATAATAACTCGTCAGCAAAATATAATAATTCAATACAATACTTCCTAGCAGCTTGTCTAATATATCCAATCAGTCTCACAAATATGTTGAATCTCAGACAATAACGCTACCAGTAACTATATGTGCGTTTATCAACATTAACATTGTAGATATGAACATTTAGATTATCAAGTATTTTTGCCGATTTAGCTCGGTAGCATACCTTTCCGCTAGTTATTTAATTTTTCAGACTTAATAAGAGATGGGAGTTCTTTGCAAGCATAACACGGATAGTTTAGTACATAAACAGGAAACTCTAAAATACGGGCCTGTCGGTAAACACTGAAACACGTAAAAAATAAACGAAATACAAAATGTATCTATCAAGGAAGGGCATTTATGTTTAATGAAATAGAATTAAACAGAGTTTTAGATATGTAATGGTTCAATCAGGCTGAATATGCTGATACATAATGAAATACTATTCCATTCTACGTCTGTTTTATCAGGTTATTCTGTATACTGGCAAAGAAAAAGGGTAAAAATGAAATGATGAAAATAAAAGAAATAGCATGTGCAATGGGATATATATAATAAGAAAGATAGACAAAAAGAGTTAAGACTTTTGTCAGTTTTTGTCCTGTTAATAAAACACCTAATTATGTTTAAAATGTTATCAAACATTTTATAAAACAAAGCATTAAGTGAAAATTTACAGGCGGCAATATTTGAAAAGAAATATATGAAATCGTTGACAATTCTAAAAACAGAACTTGCTTATGCTGATTACATGCATAACCAAATTTGCTTTGAAATACACGCACTAATTTGAAAAGATTGATCGCAAAAATATTGTGTAATGGAAACAGACACATTCAGGGAAGGTTTGATTTTGACCCCAGGGTCATGATTTGAACAACTTTGGTAGAGGTCCACTAGGCATTTCAACATGCAAAACATCTAATCGCTAGGCGTTGCAGTTTCAGAGAACAAGATTTTTAAAGATTTTCCTATATAAGCCTGTGTAAAATCAAGTGACCCCCGGGCGGGGTCAATTTTGACCAGGGGGTCATAATTCGAACAATCCTGGTAAAGGTCCACTAGACAATGCTTCATGTAAAATATCTAAGCTATAGGCCTTGTGGCTTCGGAGAAGAAGATTTTTAAAGTTTTTCCTATATAAGCCTATGTAAAACTAAGTGACCACCCGTGCGGGGTCAATTTTTACACAGGGGTCATAATTTGAACAATCTTGGTAGAGGTCCACTAGATAATGCTACATGCCAAATATCTAAGCTCTTGGCCTTGTGGTTTCAGAGAAGAAGATTTTTTTAAGTTTTCCCTATTTGTTGCCATAGCAACCAGAGTTCTGCATGGAATTGAATTCTTTGAACAACTTTGATAGAGCTTCATGCAAGGAACATCCCTGTAAAGTTTCGTCAACATTGGCCTAGTGGTTTTAGAGGAGATGTCGTTTGAAGGAAGTGGTGGACGGGCGGACGGACGGACGACGGACGCCGGACGGAATGCGATCCTAATAGCTCACTCTGGCACTTTGTGCCAGGTGAGCTAAAAAGATCATAAAGATAAAAATGAAACGATCGTACTGGTACGACGTTCAATAATGCGCGGGACAACGTCCGTGTTGTTTACACAATATTTATGACGTCATCAGCGGTTTCAAGCCCGGCACTGTTGACGCCGTACATGATGTAAGACTTTGGAGACAGGTCCATTGTTTACAATGGCTCTGCACTTCGCATAATAACGGCGCGTGAATCTCCCCGTTAACACACGTTTTTTCTCCTGTTAAAACACCGGCAAAATAGGCAAAAATAGCACATTTATGCTAGAATTAACGTTGATAATAATATACGGTAGTGTAAAATATTTCGATTGTACATTGAAAGAATATTGGTTTCAAGAAAAAAGATTAAAATGTAAATAAAGAAGAAAATCTAGAGACAGTAAGTTTAGAGAATGATTTACGTTTGAATTTGTTATAAAATTAGAAGCTAATGCGTCTAGGTACAAATAGGTGAGTACAAGCGGTGTATCGTAATAGTTTGATATCTATGTAACTTACAAATTCTATAAATGGTCCATCTACATTCAGATGCGATCCAGTTGTCCGACTTGTAGTCGTAATCGAAGTCAGAACAATTGACTTGTATATTTGAAGTACTTGTTACTAAACAAAATAAAATAATATGAAATTAAAAGAAATAATATGAAAAAAGTTTATGTTTTAAAAACTTAGGGACTTCTGAAATCGCGCATATATACATTATGGGCAGAGAAACGTTGTTGCTTATTACATGTTTTCATTAGAAACAAATGACTTTAGCTAGTCTGTAACAAAGAAAATTATGGTGATTCACAGACAGATTCATGTTTGTACCAAGTGAAAAGTCCTCTGAATTTCATTCTATTTGTGACATTACCTTAACTTGAAATATTAACAGTGAAAAATAACTTCTAAAAAAACAACAAGTAGCTATTTCAATAGTTTGCGATGTTTCGTACGCACATGAAATTAGACATTAAAACGACTATCATATGAAGTTTGCTTGACATGAAAACGTGTGTGTGTGTGTGTGTGTGTGTGTGTGTGTGTGTGCGTGTGCTAATAAATAATAATAATAATAAATGTCTTTATTTAAAGAAGGTTACACATAAAGCAATGTTCAAAACATACAAAACTTATTTACAAGTGGCCTTCTAGAAAAGAAACAAAAAGGGGAAAAGATAAAGGTAAATGAAAAACAACATACATTATGCAAATAACATTCGATCCCGACAAACACTCGTCATTACCTCAATAAGTGAAAAAATTATCAAATACAGAACACATAATTTATCTAAATTTATCTGAAAGTAGCGAGTGGAATTTATATCTTGAAATGGTAGAATGCTGTGTTTTTGAAAAAGGAAGTTCTGATTTGATTTGAAAGAGTATTGAAGAGATATTTCTGTTTCAAGAGGATTTTATTCCAAATATCAAACTGGTACTGAATGATTTTCATAATTGTCTAGGTTGTGGTCTTAAGCATTTCTTTCCGATGAACGGGTCTATAACTGATTTTTCGAAAATGTTAAAACTCAGTCAGATATTTCGGTACTAGCTGGTGTGGCATTTAATAAGTACCTGTATGGCAGGCACATCTATTTTAATTTTACCATTTAGTTTATAAACATATCTGAGGAACAGTTTTATGTTATTTAATAAATCTGGCACCCTTTTTTATTTTATTTATTTTTTTAGATCTGATTTTGGGCTCATTGTATTGCCCCAGACATACAACAGTAGTCGAAACATGGTACTAAATAGCATTATAAAATGTATTTTTCATTTCATCTGACAAGTAATAGATAATACGTTTCAACAGAGCTATTTTGGGTTAATTTATACACACTTGAGATATTTGGAATGTCCATGAAAGGTGTGTCAATTCTACACCTGTATTTTACACCTCAACGTTTTCTATTGAAAACGTAACTCACGAGTATGTTTTAGCTTATATTTTGTAGTCATCAACAGCATTTAGATTTGCACGGGTGCAGTGACATATTATTTAATTTACACCAGCTATCGACTTCGTTCAAGTTGTCTTGAAGTACGTTTTCAATATTGTTTAGTTATAATCAGATTTGTGGAATGTAGAGTCGTCAGTGTACAAGTCAAGTTTATTGAATTTGAAGAAAGGGCTATATCATTTATATAGACCAGAAATAAGAGCGGTCCTAAAATTGAGCCTTGAGGAACACCGGATGAAGGATAACTTTTCCGAAAATACGTTATTTACTTTTATTTTTTTGAGTTCACCGCTAGATAGATTCAAAGAATTTAATGGCTATTTGAAAAATGGTATAATTTCAATTTATGTAACAAAACTGATGATCAACAAGGTCAAATCTTTTCGAAATCTAGGAAAACTGCACCTACATATTTACCAGAGTCTATATCTTTTAGCCAGGTGTCAACTATTCGGGTGAGAGCAGTATGACAGGGTGTGTTGGCGGAACCGGATTGGTTTGAAGTAAAATGTGGTGTTTTGAAAAATGATGAATTGTTTTGCGATATGACGTTCAAATATTTTTGAGATGGTGATAGTATAGATATTGGTCTGTAATTGCAAGGATCTGATTTGTCCCCTCCTTTAATATTGGAATACATATGCTTCTTTAAGAGAATCAGGAAAATACCTTGACGATGCTACTATTTATGATATGAGCTTCGCAGGAGTTATAAAACTCCACAGTATTTTATTAGTTTCGGGCCTAAATTATCGAGGCCTGTTATTTAGTACATCCAAGTATCGATAACAATTTTACTTCATATAGGTTTTACTCTAGTCAAAACTTTTTGTTTTAATTTTCATTTAGATATTTTTCTAATTTGGAAAAGTTTTCTTTATCAAATTTTGTTTTCTGGATTATGTTCGAAATATTGATAAAAGTTCATTCATTGCATTTAGAAGCTTTCTTCATCTTCGATAATACGTGCTTATAACTGAGTGATTTGGGTAAGGTGGTGCTGTTTTGCGAGGAATTATCAGTGTTAAAATTTTTTCAATGCTTTCCAAAATGAGATGGACTTCGCTTCTCCTCTCCGCTTTGTCATAAAAGATTTCTTGCTTTTCTTTATTAGCGCTGTTCTTTATTCTCAAAAGTTTATATTCTCTAAAAATTCTGTTTGTAGTTTATTTCTTTCTATTGGCTTTTTATTTATCATAAACCAACCTGGTTCTCTGTTTCCTCTTTTTAATGTAATAGGGGCTTGTTTAGATAATATTTCATTAAGTATGTCATAAAAAAGGACAAGTTGGTCGTTGTGCTGTGCGTGTGCGTGTGATGATTGAATACTGCCATTTCTGCTGAGGATCACTGGCTCCGGAAAAAAAGTAAAACGGACTTTTTTCGATACACAATACTACATGTAGAAACAGTTCTCTCAACATCTCGAGAAATGCATCAAAATAAACTTTTCTATTTACGAAAAGAGTTACCTCAGTAGCGTCACAAATACGCATTGGAGCTTGGTTTCAGGTTTGTTGGAATATAAAAGTTGTTTAGGAAAATTGTATATTGTACTTTAACAAACATATAATGAAGATTTATGTAATTTAATGTCACAAAGAGAGAAATTGATTAAAAGCTTTTCGTGACACCATGAAGACTGTCAAATGTTTATAACGGGATAAAATAATGAAATGGAAGAGAAAAAATCCTATTAATGGTGTCGAATTATGCAATAATGAACTCAGACTGACTGTAATTCACTGTCAGCGTACGATTCTGAATAATTGCAGTAGTTCAAAGATGGTCCTCTAAACGGAAACAAGGCGACACAGGGGTTCTAATTAACAATCAATAATCAAATTGAAGAACAATATTCTAGTCCCCATGCTATAGCTATGGCATTTAGGCTATGATGTAAAAGTATAGCTCATTTATCAAACAGTGTCACTAATTGCCTTTGGAGCTGCAATTAACGTACTGGGAATATCGCTTTAGTATTAGTGGGCGAAGGCATGGTCGGACAACGGAAACGATAATGCAATGAGCGTTCACTGAAGCATGTATATCTCTTCCGCTTACACGAGCTGTTATTTAAATTAACACTTTTAGCCTTGAAAATTTCTAAAGTAGCTCTGTCCATATTCCAACATGGACAGCACAATCTATTGTTTAAAAGCATTTTCAGTGAACATTGAATGAAAAACAGATTATGATGTTAAGGCTGCAAATATTATCTTATACTGTTACTGCAAAAACATTACGATGGAAACATAACTAAAACAACAGAACTGATATGTATATATATATTCAGTTTTACAAGTCAATAGCACTCTTCTGTATTTCAAAATCTGTGCAGTAACATCTTTTTTCTGTGATATACAGACAATCGCATGAACTCTGTAATACTAACCGACATTTATATACATGCAATGTTGTGTGCAATGTACTACGTTAAATGTAATTCTGATATCACATTATATATCAGGTTTACAAACTTTTGTTCATTTCAAGCAGACAGCAACAGTAATATTTGTATATTCAGAATGCAAACTTGTCAGCAAGCGCGATGTTTACGCGCCTTTAGCATGTAAAGCTTGGGACTTGTCAGTTATCAGCATTACAGGCTGCCTTGACCAGCATCACAATTATTTCTGTTACCTTAAAGCCATATTACCTGAAAAGTTATCTGAAACCTTCGAAACCTTCGAAACGTAAAAGAAACCAACTTCTGTAGGAATCTTGGTTACAGAGAAAAGTAATTCTTAGTAAATAAAAACCGCACAAAATATTACATTTTACACGAGCTAATGAATTTCTCTTATACTGTGTATACTCGTGTATCGGTTGAAAATTACAACTGGCCAGCTGACACGGAGGAGTAGACCCTTAAGATACAGCATAATGTATGACACTCCGGACAAACTGTGGTCTTAGAAACAACCTTCATCTACAATACATTATAAAAGCATATGTACCAAGTTCTAAAAGAATGCATACAATGTGATGGGGTCAAAGAAGAGGACACTCAAACATAGAGAGAAAAATGATAATAGCGGTGCGTGATTCCTCGTTGATGAAAAGAAATTATACAGAAAAATACACAGTTATACAGGAAGTTTCTCTCTATTCAATAAATGGAGTAGAATATTGGTGATAAGAAACTATATTTAACAAACGTTATGCTGTAATTCATCTTAATAAAGTATTGCGTGATAGAATAATGTTTTTCTTTAGGTATTACCGGAATAACATGATGATGGTCGATAAGAAAAAAAAACGCCGGCTTTCTTGCTGGTACATGCAGCTGAATCACTAGAATTTATATCATGGGACAAAAAACTGAGTAAACGCAGAAAACAGATTAGTGCAGGAATGAAATATTCTAATAAGAATTCCATCATGGCAGTGATTCAAATAAAGCTGTAGAGCGGTAGTCAGGTGCAAATGCATTTCTGTAGTAACGTCATTTATTAACGAAGTCTGCACTTCTTTAATGTGTATTATGATCATATCATAGCATGCATTAAACAAAATCTCGTTCATTGTTGTTTTGATGTTACCAGCATGAAGACATAAAATGTGCACATGTACAGTATTTTGTAAAGACTGTGATGGATTAAATCCCGCATCGCATCAAAACACATTGGAAAGATTTTCGATCACAGTCAACTTTCGTTCTTGTCTAATTTCACAGCACAAGTTAATTGTATAATTACAGTGACAATAACATATTGCTAATTTATTTGAGAAAACCCTGCAACATTTCTGATTGGATATGTGCGAAGGGGCGTTTGCGAACATATTTTGTGAAGTCATCCTTGGAAAATGGAATAGTTTAACTGCTAATAATTTAACTATACTATGCGTACAAAAACGAAGACCAGCAAAATTGGTGTGTGGTTTTATGATATGAGTAATCGTTTAAGTGTCTGCGTTTCCACGTTTCTAAGAATTCAAATACTATTTAACTCGTTCGCAAGGTCTATGCTCTTTTTACAGGTATCGGGTAGTGATATTTGGAGAACAAAATATTGCGCTCACGTATTTAGACATATTTACAGTGTTAATTCTTATAAGATGTATTAAGCATGCTATGCTTGGTGAAAAAAGCAGCTTGTGAAAAAACATAACTTTGATCTTGTTATAAAAACAATATATATTAAGAATTGCTTATTTTATGTACCTGTACATATACTACCTGCCAATAGTAAAAACATTTTGTGATCTGTCCTCAACGTGAAACATCACAATGTACAAATAATGTCCCGAAAGATGTTGTAGTATTATTCTCTATGTCCAAGAACTACCCACCTTTGACAGCTTATCTGGATTATTATGTAAACCAGGGTCCGTATGTCTGTCTAAACTAACAGAACAATTCAACATGCTGAAAATTTGTGCCACAGCAAACAACTTCGTAGACAACAAGCTTACCTCTCCTGATCTTGCAATGGATAGAAAAATATTAGCAGGAAGTTTAACAAGTAAACTGCTTCGGAACGTATGCTAGTATGGTCTTTTAAAATTAATTTCTTGTTTGTATGCACTTATAAAATCTATTTCTCTTATTTAAGGTATATGCTATGTGATCATGTTACATAAATCATATAATTTCACAAAAATCATTCCCTCTGGTTATTAACAAAATGTCGCTCATGTCTGATTTACCAAACGAATTGATTTACTACCGCAACGCTGTTTGTACAGTATGTTTCAACATTAAATTGAATCTTGGATTTCTTTTTAATCGATCATGAGTGGTATGGGGAGCTATTAAAATATGTACATAAAACCTGTTTTACAATAGAGCTAAAATATAAGTATGAACGAAAACTTGACTAATATTTCGTTGGTTAAAAATTAAACAGATACGCTTCCTTTCTATATGCAGATGAATAAAACAATTGTTTCGCCAATATGGACAAGCTGCAATTTCTGGTCTAATTATATAAAAAATAACATTAAGTCTGGGCCAATTTCTTTTGTACATCATATTTGTTTTCTAGTGGAAATATCGATATACGGCGACACCAGTCTGCAGCACGAGTTTCTTTGAAACTCCAGTGAAATATTTCAATTACGTTCGTTCTTTATCATTTTTACTTATGGTTTACTTTCCACTGAGAGAAATTTCAAAACCAATCTGCCCCGACGTCTATAACAACTGCAAAAATTGAGTATATTACACTTATTTGTTTTCTTGGAATACCAATGAGATCCAATACAGTTGCTTAAGCTTTAATTAAGTCCCATATTAGCGGGAGATAGTTTTTGGTATGTCTTATGGGTATTCCACCGTCTATGCAGGGAGATTCAAGTTGAAACAAAGATTCCCCACTTTGAATGATATAAAAGTAGTAGCTTACTTGAGTTTTCATCTACAAACGTTTTACAAAATTACTTTCGTCAATTAAGATATCTTTCAAATACGTTTCAAAACATTTATTTGTTCTTTTCAATTGTAATTGTGTTATTGTAAAGACGGTGTGTTTATGATTTATGTACAGTTACTCTCAACCAATACAAAAATTAAACTCCCTTACATTTAAAATAATTATAAAAAGTGTATGCAGTAAATCGTTACCAATCTTTTAATGCCGGCTAACTGCAGAAAATATACATCTGAAGTGCAATTACATTTTCAGTAAACTCAGCAACCCTTTTATATTTACATTTTACGTTGAAATCTCCTGACTTCTAATTTTGAAAGCCTATTTCTTTACACAGAAATGTTTTGCAGAAGTGCAATTCAAAAGGCTAACAACATAATTCCTGATCAGACGACATTTCTCGTCTGCTTCGGGGTGTAACATTTTGAAATGGTATATATTTTAGTAGGCATTAGGCACGATCAAATCAAGGCACAAATAGTACTGTAGGGAATCGCAGCTTTTATGGTATTATATGTACTTCAACAGGTATTTAATACCAAACTCATTTTACCATTGAATTTCTGTTTAAAGTACGGTATACGGTGAATCATACATACGTGTAAGACAATACAAGAACTCAGACACAATATGTTATATACTTTTCCCCGTCAATTTAATCGAGAAAATGTCAATTTACTGTAATAATAGCAGCTTCTAGCTAGCATACAGACTATTAAGTAATCTGGCGGTGTGACAAGTAGTCTAGAAGACAGGCAAAAAGTTCCAAGTTTTTACATGTATGTTGGTAAAAATATCTTATGCAATGCCTTACGTGTTAATCAAATGTAAGATAAAAGAAAAGAAATTTGTAATAAAAGTTGTTGATGTAATATGTCACGCATGAACACTTAAAGACAAGAAATTGGCATAGGGTACCAAGAAAACAAAACAGTTAATATTGTAAATAGCCCTTATGCTCTTGACCTGCAGGCGATTAAAGAAGGTCCCCAATTAAAAACTTTATTGAACGACATAATTAATACGGTACTAATCGAAAGTCGCAGGCAGGCGCAGACAAAAGTGTTGCACTGAAAATAAATATGGGTTTTAACAGCAACTACTTCTCTGCCAAATACGAATCAAATTCAAACATCTTTTCAATGATTGGAAATTGGAAACGATCAAGTTGCAATTGAAACAAAAAAATAAATTTTGAAAATAAACTAACACGTACCTTAAATGTGTTAACCAATATTATACTTGACTTTAGTTCAAATATTGCTAATCCGATAAAGGCTTCGTTCGAAAATGAACATTTTGTAAACTATGATTTAGTTTAAGTATCAAGCTGGTATTGCGACTGATGCACACATGTTGTAAAAATACTCTACAAATGTTTCACATTAACCTTTTTGAAAATAGGTCAATGTTTGCACAACTTATACCTCAGCTGCGTTGATCAGACTCATGTAATAAACAACTTCTGTTTCACCTTACAACATGTATGTTCTTTACCTCTCCAAATGTCACTATCAAACTAAACTTTATGCAATAATTCATTCTAAAAATCGTTGTTAAGAGGTAATTATACCAGAAAAGCGTCTCTTAAAAGACTTTAAGCGGTGTATCTTGCCTTGCATCTGTCTGAATATTTCACTTTTTCTCGAGCTAACGCATTATAACATAATGATTTTTCAAAATGATTGCAATGAAATATATACCGATATAATATGAAAATAAATATTGCTATATTTCACAATGTAGTAAGAAATAAAGTATATCAATATATTTATTTTTATGAGCAGAAACAAATGAAAATGCGGGTGTAACTATATTCAATAGAAATAAACTAACACACAGATTCACATGATCTAGTTGTAACTTTGGTAATATCTATTTTGGTAATAGTTTTTTTGTATATACACATTATGCTACATTTTGCTTTTGAAATCGTCATGTCACTTTAGTATTCCTACACACACTCAATGCCTTTTGATTTAACCGTTTAATGATTAAAAGTTCATTAGAACTAATGGAATTTATGTCTCTTTATAGTTCAAGGGAATAATATGTATAATTACTTGCAAAAGATTTTGATTAATATATTTACCGCATGTTTGCGTGACAATATTAATAATGTCGTTATGTGGGGGTGTCTGAACATATGACGTTGTCATACAGCGATAATTTTCCCTTTTTGTCGCTAGACAATATATTAATATAGTGTTCAGTTAGAAAAAAATGGCATTTGTATCAATGTTTCAAGTTTAATGTAGTCATGTTATTTTAATCACACCATTGGTATTTTTCATCCCAAAGAAAACTCTAGATATCTTGTATTTAGTATGATTTACCACGTAGTGTCTACTTGATGGTGATGTCTAATCATAAAGATACGTATGAATCATCTTGGCCTTTTTCATCTATGAGTATACTTATTGGATCCAAACTATATGAGAAAAATGAATTCAGATCACAACAGAAAACCTTTATCTGGAGCCTCTAGTATATAAACATGTGTAAATAAACTAATTCTTAGGAGTTTTAGATTTATTTAACCAATATCTGTCATTTTAAATGGAAATGTTGGCTCTTACATTTGTACAAATAAAGGAATCAAGCTATAATCAAATTTGATCAAAGCAGAAAAAACTGATTAGCTCACATGTTATGAACAAAATGAAATGATTTGCAATACTTTTTGCAACCCAAATACTATATTTAACACAAAATTAAGGAATTCAACAACAAGTAACTAGTTCAACTAAGTGACAAAACAGAATTAACAAGTTTCCAGAGTTCGTAACTATGCAAATGTCTCTTATTATTCGAAGGGAATTTGGCGAGACTTCAGATATATACACAAGGGAGCTGGTATCTCTCAGATACGGTTCATGTAAAAGAAGTGTAAGTGACTCAGTAAGAGTTTTTTTTAGAACGACTTCATAATCAAAGAAACTGGTACATTATAAAGCCATTACGATAATGCTGCAAGAAAATGTTCTTACTTACATTACAGCTAAGCAAATTATACAGTATCTATCTTTATAACAGCGACAGTGCTTATTCTGACGTTCACTTCCCACAATCATGTCGTTGAATTAAAAAGAACGAGGCAATTTGGCGTGGGACGTACTAATAATCTAATTACTTTTAAATAAATAATTAGTTATAGCTAAAAAAAATAATAAAAGCATAATATCATCGGAAGACAACCATGCCGAGGACATTAAAACTAAAACTTTCGGACAGTGTGCTACGTCACTATTTTCCATCAACATCATCATTGTTTACAATATTTGGTTTCTTTGCCTATTAATCAGTAACTACCCCTTTAGAAGACTTTTGTGCCGTTCATCTAAAACGACTCCGTTACACGAAGAACGTAAGATGCTTGGGTCTTTATCGACTCCCTTGACTTCTTTCCTTCGACAGTTTACTACAAAATCTCTTATAATTACTATAATTATAAAGCTGATTAGTGAACACATTTCCTCTGAACAGAAATAATACGTTGACTGTGACCTTTGATCACTGCAGCAAGTGCTGACCAACCATCCAAACCAGTGTAAAGGTCAAAGATTTCGACCGGGAAACAAGGGTGTTTTGATATCGGTAGATCGGAGCGACTTGAAAACATTTAATAATTGTCCAATGTAAATATTATGTGTAAGTAGTGAAAGATCAAATACTTAGCACACCCAATCACCCAAAGAGAAATTCGTGATGTCTATATGACTTTTTTCATTCGTTCACCATGCTACGAGAAACAGTTTTATTGTATTTCTAAAACTCTAGCCTGCTCTACGGTATGTATAATTTTTCATTACTTCTTACCAATAATATTAGCCAAACGCCTAACTCAAATCCGCATGAAAACCGGGACAAAGAAATGAAGGACAGAGCAAATGATCAATGTTTATTACTTCAATGTAATCTTCAATAATATCTTTGCTTTATTCTTCTGTAAAATCCAATTTAAGGATGAGTGATATATTAATGCGCTCTGTCAAAAATACTCCAGATACAGTCAGGATTTAGTGTCTACTGCTCAAAAAACCTACATCATTAGATCAAACATCCTTGATAGAGTTTCATTAGATAAAGATATACTGTAAAACTGTGCCAAACATCTGGACTTAAAGTACAGCAACTGCTGCCACTTATAGTAGCTAACTCTGCAATATTAGTAAACAGTACTTTTCTGTTTTATAATTCGGTCGGTACAATTAGTTGTTCAAAGGAGAATGTACTGTCATAATAGCAAATAACACAGATCATGGGTAGGTTGCATGGACGTACATGCTGATTATGATCTGCAATAATCGCACAGACAGAATATCCAGCAAGACCGATAGGAATATAGCAATGCTGGTTGCCTAAGGCCAGTGGCAGCAAAATTCAGATGACATATAACACAACTGTATAAGCACACATTAATGTCTATTTTAAAAAGATTATTTTTTCCTTCAATTGACGTCCTTTGATAACCCCCTGCAGTTTTCTTTGAGAGAATACATCGCTTAAAATATTACCTAACAGCTTGATAAAAGCTTCATTCTTCAACTACTAAATGTATAATCTCCTTTTTGACAACCTCAAGCACGTTTGAAATTTATGATTTCTAAACGAAGAGTAAACACACTGTGGCGTGCAATAAAATGCAACTTTTAATCTTGTTTATAAATGCAAGAAATAAGATAAAGTATGTCTGTCTGGATTTTGCTTTAACATGATATTATTTGCAGCTTTTTCCTCGAAAAAAAGTTAACAAAATACGCTGCGATAAAGAGTTTTCCTAGATCACACAAAACCAAACAACGACTGAAAATGGAAACAATAACAAACATATAAGTTTGTTTGTTCCGTTAAGAAAAGTAAAAATATTATACATCTATCGTAGTAGGCTTGCTAGTTTATACTTACTTACTTTTTTAGCTCGATTGAGAAGAAAACTGAAAGCTTAGCGACTCGAGTCCATTTTCTAGAAAAAAAAGTACTAAACTTTAGTGTCATTAGAGGATGTACGGTCGTGACCCCAGTGGTGTTTGAACCTGCAACCTTCGGAATAAGCGGCAGGCACCTTAACAACTACCGCTCATCCCGGAGGTTGCATAATTCTTGATTTTATTTTAAGTTATTTTGTTGGAATCAAAAAGTAAAGATTGTGTTCTAAGTGTTCTTAGGTCTATGGGCATCACAAGGAGCTACCACACAGTTTTTCTTCTGGAATGAAATGAGTCAAAACGTGTACATTATCATTTTCATGTTTTGAAAAGCATTTCATCTTGTAGTTTTCGTCATGCATTTGCGTGTTCAACGAAATACTTCACCTATATTATGATCTCTGAAGACCAATATACTTTACTTCTTGACGCCAGCATGGGGAAAATAGCCTGTTTGTTTACAATTGTGGACTGGGTAACAAACAATATGTTAAATGTTGCGTTGAATGCATCCTTCTGTGGATTACTGTATATGAAAAGATATGAAATTTGTAAATATTTATTCTAAAAGGTAAGAGAATATTTTACCAAGATTTCAACAGTCCCAATCATTTACACATGTATTGTATTGTAATTGCCATGCATTACAATTACATGTAAGTGTTATAAAGTTGACTAAATATGCAATTATAATACAAATCCTTTGGTATGCTTCATGCATTGTCAACAACCGATATAATGTCGTTCGGTATCATTTCCGACACCGTTCCGGCACCATGTCCTGAAATTTGTGAGAGACGCCGGCAGGTAAACGGCCTTACGTTATGTGAACATTGTAACTAGTGTTATGCCAAAGATGTGATTATTGCATGATATTAGTTACTTTTAAATGAGCCAAGACTGGCAAAACTATTTCTTATCACCTACCGACGCGTGATCAAACATCATGATTATTTTTATCATAAAAAGAACCAAACGAGGCCTGCAGAAAGTATGTTCTTGTTTACCTGGTAAATACCTTGAAAAATATATATAATCAACATATACTATAAAATAACCAGACAAAGTAATTGCAAATCAGCAGATATTTTGTAATTAAAACTAATTCGCGTATCAAACATCAGTAATGTGGCATTTGAACAGTCTTCCGCCAATCTGGCCTCGATATCTTAACTATTGCATCACATTTGTGTACAACGTTCACCTACATCTAATGCTTCGTTTAATTTCAAAAAAAAAGAAAAAAAAAAGAAGAAAACTGTCTCGAAGAAGCTTAAACTGATTTACAATCAAAATGCCTGATGTCATCATTTGCGTCAGCTTATTTAAAATATATTCCTTAACATCACACTGTATAATAGCTGTTTTGCAATAGTCATTAATTTATATAGCTAGCAATATGTCTACTTTTGACCAGTTTTAGTGTAATGTTAAAAAGCACTAGCATTCGAACATATGTTACGCATAATATTAATGCTGTTTCAGAAACGTCAATATTTGTACAAATTATTTCTCAGATTCGTTAATACGCCTCCCCTCATACGCTGTTTTTTCTTATCATCTTAGAAATGTTAGTTAGCGTTAACTTTATTTTTATAATTCGTAATGCATAAGAAAACATAACTGAGAGGCAATCATAAAGCAAAATATGTGAATGTGTTCTCTTGAAAGTCTTAATGTGATGTATCTCTTCTTGCATCTGTCTCAATACTTCACGCTGCATTTATTCGTGTTAGTGTGTTTATATCTAAACAAAGAGACGCCCGATATAATGTAATATATGTACGCCTTTAATGTACATTACTTAAAACTAGAACTCTCACTGAAGGTGATGAACACCCCACCGACACAGCATATAAGATTTATGTAATAGTTGATGCACAACTTAAGGCATGGTAATTATCACTTCTGTGAAGTATAATTTAATTCTGACCACGGGTTTTGGAGATTGATTTTATTATGTGGAGCCCCTGTGACCTTGGCAATTCACCTAGTGACCCGAAATATGGACCATGCATAACTAGGCATGGATTTTATTCACTTTTGAAAAGTAGCATTATATTCTGACCAGGGTTTTTGGAGATTTTACTAACTTGAACTACCTTGACCTTTGATTAAGTGACCCGAAACATGGACCTTGCACAACAAGGCATAGTATTTATCACTTCTGTGAAAATATTAGAAAATTGTGACCAGGGAGTTTTGAGATTTAGCTTCAGCTAGGCATTGTCAACAAGATTCCGTCAACAGACGGACGGACGGACGGAAGTACGGACGGACAAACTGACAAACATACACTTTGTGTTCGGCGGTTATAATCATTAATCTAGAAGATAATGAAATGTTTTAAGAAAGGGGTGGCTTCTGCAAAGTGAAAATTGTTACCAAGCATAATCCTGTTGATGATACGAGTATTTTAAAGGCGGAAGCTAAATAAGTGCTGCCGTGTAATAATAGACATGTGAGGTCTTACCCAGCCTGCTCTGAAGCTTGTCTTGCTATACAGTTTACTTATATCATCTTAATCAGAACAAGAGACAAATAATAGTTGTGCCACACGTATACATTATTATGCAGTGAGTAATTTACATAATGCGGAAGTCTGTTAGATTTATTTAAAATATTTCTGCGATCATAACGGCCACGTTGGCGCTCAAAACTATGTTTTGTTTAAAACATGACCTTTTTATAGAAGGATATATTAAAACCTCACAATAACCAAACAACCGACGAACACGTAGGCGTTTGAACTGAAATTCTCATGACATTGTACAGTTCAAAAAGGATTTAGCACAACATTACAAAAGTCAATGAACTTCTGATTTAGTCACCAAGAACTATTAATTTCAATAAGGTTAAGATGTTTAACAATTTTTTGAATAAGTATCTTCTGTTTTATTAGTTGAGTAAATTTGGCGAATCCTCAAACTTATTCTCAAGGGAGTCGGTGGTTCATACAGGAGTGCAAGCCACCCTGCAAGATTTTAGGAACGCACTTATAATGTAAGAAACTGGTACATTATAAGGTTATTATGGTTCCTTTAAAAACATTTATTTCAGACGCTGCGTTACATGGCCCGATGCCAAGTATTAACCCCTTTTAAAGCTGCTCGCTCTCAGATTTTGGTAAAAAATAAAGTTCTTCAAACTGGATGTAAATCATGTATTTTAGAACATATAGTCATATAAAAAGGCTCCAGTATAAATTCATGTCACGTACATATCTAAATTTCAAAAAATACGCTACCAAATTCAAAAGCGTTGCAAACGCTTTTGAAATTTCAATATGTACATATAGTGTAGCGGTGCCGTGTAACCGACGTTTTCAATCGATTTCTGCAAATTCCTACCTAGATTTTTGCTTATTTTTTCATTCTAGCATTTAGTTTTATATTTATGAATAAGAATGTCAATTTTTTTGAAAAATATTTTTTTCAACGGTAACTGAGAGCAAGCAGCTTTAACAGGTCATGGTGACTCTGACGTTCATCGCATTAAAATGGTGTCACTGACTCCATTACTACAATGTTTTGAAATGTTCACCTTTGATCTGCTGATCATTTATATAATGTTTCCAGGTCCCAGCAGTTTATAATTACATGTGTATCACGTTAATCGTGGGTTCTGTTTTTAGAGAGTTGAAGCAACCATGAACTTCACCTTTGATATACTAGTAACAAATGATAGTTTTGTACATAATATTCGCCATTAAAAACAATGAAATACTCAAAGCTACATCACATACCATTTCAGAGAATTTGATCGGGATAGGGCTGTTTGGATATCAGTAGATCGACGCGTATTGAAAGTATTTAAAACCCGCATTTCCAATACATTTTTGAGATAACACTCTTATTACACCAAATCACCCATACTTATTATCTCTGTAGCGTTATATCTCGTTCACAATGCTACAAATGTAGCTCGTGTATCCAAATTGTTGTTATCATTACTGACAGCACTTTCCTACCAAAGGCAAAAAAACATTGATTCAGCTTGATAACTCTACAACTTCAGTATTTCCCGATGCTTTCGCCTGCTGCAGTCAATACATTTGAACTTAACTAATCAATGACAAACGATATGGAAACAAAAGAGTATATTTTCGTGATTTCCTAACCAATAATATTAGCCAAACGCCTAACTCAAATCCGCATGAAATCCGGGACAAAGAAATGAAGGACAGAGCAAATGATCAAAGTTGATTACTTCAATGTAATCTTCAATAATATCTTTGCTTTATTCTTCTGTAAAATCGAATTGAAAGATGAGTGACATATGAAAGCGCCCAGTCAAAATGCTCCAGATACTGTCAATATTCAGTGTCTTCTGCTAAAATACCTACATCATAAGATCAAACATTATTCATAGAATTCATTAGATGAAGGCATATTCTGAAAATAAGTTAAGAATCTAGACTTTCAATACAAAAAATGTTGCAACTGACTGTAGTTAGCTTTCGAACACTTTTTGCTCATTTATAAAACTTGTACGTCTTTCAGTTCAACCAGTACAACGGGGTTTACACTAAGATTTATTGAAAGAATAATGCAAATCATGACAGTCTACGATGGCATATTTACTGTTAATAATCTGCACTTGTTGCGAAAACAGAATCATCAAATGTCAGTAAGATAACGGTTAATTCTTCATTGAGTTTAATACTATTAAGGATAAACGTGAATGCATTGAGTTTAATACTATTGAGGATAAACGTGAATACATTGAGTTTAATACTATTAAGGATAAACGTGAATGACTGTTTTCAGACATTACAATGGTGACAACTTACATATTGTTAACAAGAAACATATTCTATCTCAAAATATAAAACATCGCATTCTTTCTTAATCTTATCTCGTTGAAGGTGCAGTCATCGCTTTAAAACATTTTCTCACAGTTTGATATTAGCTTCATTTGTTTAACTATTTCTCATCTACATATAAAACATATATGACTGCAAGTTACTACAAACATACTAAGACTTTATAAATACAAGCAGTAAAATAGCATGTATCGGGTTAGATCTATGTCTAAAAAGTAATAAAAAGACACAGGGTTTATGACTTTTTTCTATATCTTACAGAAATCAAGAAATAAGCTTAAAGTTGTTCAGTTTTCCCCGGTACTAAATTAAAAATCGTATAATAAATAAGGACCAGATTAAAATCAATGCAGTTAACATCTGTTGTAAAATGATGTTCTCGCATGAGGGTGCGACCATTTTCCAAATGCAAAGATATTTCTAATAACCACAAGTCATCTTTGGGGTAGAAGAATTTCGGAATTTCTGTATGTTATTAAATACATAAAATAAGTAACATTTTAGAGCTTTGTTTTCGATATTACATTGTCAATGAATGCTTGTATTATAAAAAAGCATGGTTGCAAATAGTTTGTAACTTGCATGCATTTGCGTGCTTAAATAAATGCTTCTTCGATCAGTGGATCTCTAAAGACCAATAGACCTTACTGTTTGACGCCAGCAATAGTATTTTCCGCCTGGGAAATATAGTCTTTAACGTTGCTATTTATCTAACATGTTGTTTTGCTGATCATATCGCATTGCACAACAAAACAAGCTACGGAAACAAATCTGGCGATTGAAAGAGTAATAAACAAATACTTATTTCACAAAAAAGAATTATGCCGAAGGTCAACGTACGTTGTTAGCAATATGTCATACTGGCATTATCCTTATGTTCTATATATCTATAATAATACTGGTTATCAAAGGTTAAAACATGTTTGTACATATATAATGCAAAACATAAATATCTTTGACTATTTGACACAATCACATAGATTCACGAGTATTGTATTATCAGTTTTCTTTTTCAATGCCAGTGTCAAATGTTTATGCAGCTAAGGAATTGATTTTACATTTCCATAGTGTTGTCTAAAGTTTTCTTTAAGGTAACAACATGATAAGAAAAAGCCTTTTTCTTCTGCTAGATTGTGATGACACTCTCATATTTCTAAATATTGTATGCGATACTTAGACATCATATCTACAAGAGCAATGTTGACATGACCAGCAAGGTTTTTGTGTGAACGGTGGCTATATGAAAATGCCTCAATAAAAAAAAATCAATGAACCAGAATATTCGCTTTTGACATTTCCCATGAAGATTTGTTGAATTTCATACCGAGGATGCTGAGAAATAGCGCGGACGCAAGTGTATATGAAAGGACAAATCACTGAAATGGAACGTGCTGTCCTCTCCATACTGAAGCTGTGTACAAACAATTTCACTGAATATCAACCAGTGAAGCCCCGACAAGAATGCGAGACGGGCGGAAAACGGACGCACGGAGATTACTCCCCTATCCGATGGGCGGCGGGATAATAAACACGGTATGACATACATTCAGTTATTTCAGTTCCATGGATACTTTTCAGCCCTACAATACGTTCAAATTATATTCTGATGTATTACATTTTATGATGTTCAGTGCTCGCTTCCTGACATGACTTGCTGACAGATTCATGAAATTCTAACCGCTTGTGTTCTCCATCTAGATATTTAATACTACATGTTATGCTTTATGCTTTTTAAATTCAGTTAACAGGAAATAGGTGTTAAAACCGCACTTTCGAGAATTGCTCTGTAAATCGAGTATCGACGTCGAACATTAAAATTGAATAAAATATATATATTAAATTCAATTTTCAGAAAACACATATTGAATTTGGTATCCATATGTTCCAATTAATCAATATCTCTGAAGAAACAAAAATAATTTAGTATTTGGTTATTTAGACATAAAAGTTAAATGTAGAATCAAAGCGACCAAAATAAACAAAATGAGAGTGTGCAGTCAAACAAATCAACAATCTCTACATGTAGTGCATAAATAAAAAGGAACAACGTCTTGGCAAGACGACAAAGTAACTCTCTGACAGTATGAACCAATACAAGTACATATTACTATATATATTATGCTAGGTAACTAGCGTTACTTGTACAAGAGAACTCTTGATATGTAAGGTATAATAGATAAAACATAACTCACTCCACTAAGACAGGTAAAATGGTTCATTTAGTGAGAACGTTTCAGAGATATATTCGTTGTAAGAGACTTGGTGAGCCTCTTTATCTTTAACAAAGGAAATCCCTGGTCATATTTCTTGTATGCATATCTGACTGTATTTACAGTATCTGACAGTCGTGATCGCTGCATCCCTTTCTTTAGGTCTCTGGTAATTGTCAAATATGCTTGCTAGCCACCTCCTTATTTGGGACAGGTAAATTTAGAATTGTATCCAAGGGAATATGAAACATATTCATTGGATGAATATGATGTAGAAGAATATTTTTGGGGACTATGGTGGCAGCACCTGTGCAAATTAAGGGTCGCGCAAAAATAATCCGCACGGCATCACTAAGACAAAAGAATTTGAACCCATAGGTTCTAAGATAGTTTACTGTGAAAATTTCTAAGAATTTGAGGACGGATAATAGATGGCATTGTTCAGTAAGTTTTCACTTATATATTTTGGGAACATTGAAACTCTTTAAGATTAATTTAGTACAAATTTATTGTAACAACATACATTTTGTATTTTCCTTTAATATTTTTCTAGAAATAATTGAACAGCAATTAACTTGTTTTTGTATTAATTTGAGTAACGAATTATTTCTGTATCTCTTTCGTTTCTGTAAGGACATTCAAATGTTATTAATACTTCACTTATAGTACTTTATTGTTAATTATAGATAACCGTTATCACAGATATTGATGGAACTTTCATTGGTGAAATTGACAGATTTACCAAGAATAAAAGGACATTCATGTAATTTTTATAACGAGTGTGTTGACTTTGTGACTTTTGATCCCTCAAAAACTTAGTTCAGGCCAACCCGCGCCCAGTGTTAACCGGGTTGAGGCCGTGACCTCCAACATTCGTTGACATTCAACATAGCACATAAGCATGTCTTATCTTATAACTAAATTTGTTGAAATTTGAATTTTCGGATCAAGCTATTGTTAATCTGTTTTGTCTTTGCATGAAAGTGCAGTGAGATAATGATTGGTAATGTCTAAACTGAAAAATTAACATTTTATGATGGAAATTTAGCAATGTAAGTTAAGGAAAACAAAAGCTCGATTTATTTCATGAAAAAGAATAGTTTTTGTGCAAATTGGTTTTGACCGGACTCTGCAAGTCACCTTTGAGTTATTGAAATGATAACAAATAAATGTCGAAAGAATTGTTTCCAATGGTTATTGCAAAAGAGAATCAGTACTGGAGTTTGTCGGAAATTCGCGAAAACACTCTTCTCGTATATCATGTCATTTCACAGTATATCACAGAATTAATTGAAATGTTAAGACGTAATTTAGTTATAAAGACTTAATTAGATTATTGAACTTAGGGAACCTAGAACATCTGAAATTAATTAAGAACATGCAGAAAACAGGTCTTCTCCTCTAAAAATGGTAACTGATTTGCTGAAACATGTGCAGCTTTCAGATCATTTTAGTTTTTTTTAATGAAATTTCCCCTGATACAAAATTAAATGAACTTGACAAATGTATTTAAATCTTAATGAGTAACTCTCTATTTACATCTAACCTCCTCTCGGGCTGCAGAAGGCACTGAATAGAAAACCTTTCAAACTTATATCACACATTTTAGAAATTTTCTTCCAACTGAAATGGACAAGTTTTTTTCCTGTTCTAGTATTCGATGGCATTGGTATACAAGCACTTTATAATTCAGCAAACGAATAAAGATCCATCCATTGTGCCGATGCCGTTATACTGTGTGATTACCTCTTTTTCATTTCTAGTTTTGAAATATTTGGACGATATGTTGATCCAAGAAATGGAACAAAAAACTTTGTTCAATAAATCAGCATTTGATAACATGTAGCTGTTCACGGCAAAGGTAAGATATGTATTTTAATATTAGTACTTTGTTGTCATGGAAATAGTTTCCTTTTAATATATGTGTAAGGGTTTTCATCAATTGCACTATCTAATCAGAAAGTGGATTGTCCTGTATATTGTACATAATACTCATGGATCTAAATGCAGAAAAGTACAGAATCTTTAGTAAAAGCTCGGAACGTTATTGCTTCACACGCCATCTTTCTTGGAAAATTTCAACATACAAGTACTAAATTTCTGAGGACTTATGCAAAACTACGCTATTTCGTCTTTGTTTACACATTTCTAACTTTGTCGTCGTCACGTGATTCCCCAATTCCCTGTAAATACATTGCAAAACGAAAGAAGAGGGTCATGATGGCCATATATCCCCATCTGATACATTTCTCATCAAGAAAAGTACAATGTATTCTGTTACATTTTCATTATGATTGAATGCAAAACTTGCTCTGTCGTGTTCACACATTTTCCCTTCAAGTTGCCATGGTGACCTAGTTATTGCACACAGGTTATCCAGATTTAAAACATCAAAACAAACATTCTTACCAAATTTCATGCAAATTGGGTATCAATTGTGGCCTCTAGAGTGTTGACAAGAATTTCCTTTCATTTGACCTTGTGATCTAGTTTTTGACCCAATGTGACCCAGTTACGAACATATCCAAGTGATCACCAAGACAATCATTCTGACCAATCAACATTGTGCTTGGGTTCCACTGTGGCCCCTAGAATGTTATCAAGTTTTATCGTTGATTTGTCACGGTGACCAAGTTTTTGACCCGAGATGACAAAAATATTTCATGAAGATCCATTATCAAATGCAGCCTCTGTTGTGTTCACAACGTTTTAATATGATTTGACCTAGTGACCTAGATAGTGATCAAAAATGACCCATTTTCGTGCTCTACTTATATTTTATCTAGATACTTACTCTGGCCCAAGTTTCATGATGATCAATTAGAATATGTAGCAACTATTGTGTACGCAAAGTTAAGTGTGGACGGACGACAGACAGAGAAACGATAGACGAAGACGGACATCAAGCGATCACAATAGCTTACACGGTGTGCTCATGTGAGTTAGAAACACAAAACGAAACGTAACTTCTGATAAAGTTACAAGTACTTGGGGGTAAATATTGCCTTCAGAAACAATGTTAAATCTTAACCATATTTCCAGTTCATTACTTTCATCTTTTTGTTTTGTCTAAGAGACTTGATAGAGATATCACGATATAAAAATTGCTCCCTAATATGCTCTCTGAGAAGACTATTTAAGAAATTCTTGACTGTAATTCAATCGGAAAACAGAGTCTCTGGCGGTTCCG